>CM077147.1:17141674-17689174 GCA_039583875.1 Platanthera guangdongensis | reverse complement strand
TTGTTATTATTATCTCTTATGCAGTAATGTATGTTACATTATTATACTGACTATTGTGTCATATTTATAGGTCAATATAATGTCAAACATAGATGATGATAGAGAAGTTAACATAGACGATGACGAAGAGTTGGTGGTGAATTACTGTGCAACTCGTCAACAAGATTGCACCGCATATGTGAAACTTGTTAACACCACTGTATGTTTAATTAGTGATTATGTCGCGTTGTTTTGTGATAAAACACTGTGCATGACATCATCTCAAACCGGACATAAATGGCTTCGAAAATTATTTGAAGGACATCCTGGACGTTTTCACAATATGTTCCGAATGACTAAGGTCATTTTTTTGACTTGCTAGCATTGTTGGAACAAAGTCACGGTTTAAGAGGAACACAAAGGACACAGTCCAGCGAGGTTTTGGCAATAACGATTTATATATTGGGGCATAATGAAACTTTCAGAAAATCTGGTGAAAGATTCCAACATTCCACAAAGACATTGAGTCGGTTGTTTATGATCGGTTTAGAAGCTCTGACAAGTTTGTCCATGCATAACATTACTCCGATTGATCCCCAATTTCGTACAACTCCAGTGCACATACAAAATGATGATAGATATATGCCATTTTTTAAAGATTGTATCGGTGCAATTGACGGTACACATGTTGATGCACGAATATCTGTTGAAAATCAAGTTCCTTATATTGGTCGTCATGGAAGCACGACTCAAAACGTAATGGCCGTCTGCGATTTCAATATGTGTTTTATATATGTTGTACCTGGATGGGAAGAGTCTGCACATGACACACGCATATATCATCGTGCAGTACGGGATCCGCTAAGTAAATTTCCATTTCCACCAGAAGGTATGTACCACGAGCTTTTACGTTATGTTGATTTTTTAATCATATCTTCAAATGTTTAAAATCTTTTTTGCTACTAAAGGTAAATATTATCTCGTCGATGCTGGTTACCCGTTGGAGAAGGGGCTCCTGAAACCTTTTCCGAAAACGAGATATCACTTGCCGGACTTTGCTCGGGGAAATAGGCCAATTGAAGGACGACGTGAAATATTTAATAAAGCACACTCATCGCTGCGTAGTGTCATCGAGAGGAGTTTTGGTGTATGGAAGAAAAAGTGGCTCATACTTAGCAAAATGCCTCATTTTGAATTCTCAAAGCAGTGTGTTGTTGTTGTCGTTACGATGTCGCTCCACAACTTTATTAAAAGACATCCATCGAGGGTGACCCAGAGTTTGATGTATGCGACGGAAATGAAATCTTTATTCATCCAGAGGCATATGAGTTACGACCAAACAATCGTCCAAGAACTATCGATTCAAATCCGAACCCAACACCAAGCTCATTCGAGGGAACGGGAGCTGCAGAAATGACCAATATTAGGGACTACATTGCAGATCAACTAACAGAATATCACAGGTATACACCATAATGACTTTTACATTTATAAACATATATAAAAAAGATCATTAATTACATGTCTTTTTTGGTGTGTAGTTAACGATCGATGATCGAGGGATATGTTTCATCAGCATGGCAGAGCACGTTTATGATTTTCATGACTGGAATAATTGTTTTTGAAACAGTTGTTTTTTTCAATTTGGTTAATGGGCACTTAGAATGCATTAAATTTAACTGTTTTTAAATGTTATTGTTTACTATGTTTAAGTTCAAAAAAAATGAATTGTGCACCGCACAGCTGTTTTGCCAAACAGATTAAACAGCTTCTCTTTTTGAAACAGCTCTGCAAAAGCTGTTCATCCAAACAGTTTCACAGATTCTAGCACCACTCTACAAAACAGCTGATTATTCCATCACTGCTTCTCACCACTGCTTCTGCAGTCGTTGTAGCTGCGCCAAACAGAGCCTCAAACCAAACAGTTTCAAAACAGCTTCAACGGATGGAATATAGCTTTTCCATCCGCTAAAATTGTCCCAAACAGACCCATAATAAACGCGCTGCCCTTTTTTTCATTTGTTTCTCATCCACCGGTTCGGCACGCCAGCATTTTGATCGTTAAGAAATTCCGGCTTTAGCAACCGGTTTCCCCAACCTCCAGTCAGCCGCGTTTTCAATTTTTTTGGAATCCCGCTACTATCCTGTTGGTCGCCCTCTCGTGCCCCGCCAAGCTCCAGCTTCTCCACCAAGCTCCAGCACCAATGTCCGCCTTCGCCTCTACCTACTCCTCCATGAGCTTTGCCTCCTCCCTACTCCATGTGCTCTGCCTCCTCCTTCCTCCTTCATGAGCTCTGCCTCCTCCTTACACCACCATGAGCTTCGCCGCTTTTTAAGGCCACCGCCGGCCTGCCCGAAGCCCGCCGTCCGACTCGCCGGACCTCGGCGAACCCATCGTGGGTATCCCGGAGGCGCTCCGGCAGGCCGCCGATGGTGGAGTCATGCGGAAGCATGGCGAAGACAGGGCGAAAGACCGGTGGCACAGGGCGGAGGCAGAGCGACGGACCGGTGGCGCTGGGCGGAGGAATGAAATTTTTTACAAAAACAATATAAAAATTACACACAAAAAACATTCCCTCAGTGGCGCCAAACTCCGGGCGCGCTTAACTATGGAGTTCTTTCACTTTTCATCACCAATTGAGCTGCAATCTTCCGTTTGATGAAAAGTGAAAGAACTTCATAGTTAAGCATGCTCGGACGGGAGAAATTCTGGGATGGGTGACCTCCTAGGAAGTCCATGTAGGACCGCTTAACTGGATCACTTTTCGTCAAAGGGAGGATTGTAGTCCGTGGGACTTGGGACGAAAACACGGTAAGTAGGTGCGCTGTGGTCATGGTCTTCACGCCGCGGTTTCCAACAACCTGTCGTGGCCGAAGGAGAACGTAGAGGGGTTGGGGTGGCACGAACTGTAGTCCAGGATGGGGGCCTGGGACGAATAGTTGCGTTGGTGAGCCAGGATGGTCAAGGTCCTCACAGCGAGAGATCAAGGGGAGATTCAAGGATGAACAGGAACATCAACTCCAGGGGAGTCCTGCGGTATTTATAGAACCGGAGAGGGACCCACAAAAGACTCCATTCCAGGTCAGCAGCCACTCATCAAATACCTAGGGTTGGATGATTTTTTCTGACCTTCGTGGAAGCTCGCAAAGAGCGAGGATTGTGTACAACCATGCCTTCGATGAGTGGGTTCCCCCCTCTGAGATCAGTACTTGGCGGGATCTTCAGAGGCGAGAGGGCTCAAGACACCGAGTCGGACCCCTTCCGCCCTTGGCGTGGAGTGAAGCTTGCTCTCTTGACGCCTTCAGTTCCTTGGCGTGGAGTGAAGTTTGCGCCTTCGACGCCTTCCGCCCTTGGCGTGGAGTGAAGCTTGTGCTCTCGACCCCTTCCGCCCTTGGCATTGAGTGAAGCTTTCACTCTCGATCCCTTCCGCCCTTGATGTTGAGTGAAGTTTGTGCTCTTGACGCCTTCAGTTCCATGGCATGGAGTGAAGCTTGCGCTCTTGACGACTTCCGCCCTTGGCGTGGAGTGAAGCTTGCGCTCTCGATGCCTTCCGCCCTTAGCGTGGAGTGAAGCTTGCGCTGTCAACTCTTTCAGTTCCTTGGCGTGGAGTGAAGCATGCGCTCTCGACACCTTCCGTCCTTTGCGTGGAGTGAAGCCTGCGCTCTCGACCCCTTCCGCCATTAGCGTTGAGTGAAGTTTGTGCTCTTGACACCTTCACTTCCTTAGCGTTCAGTGAATCTTGCGCTGTCAACGCCTTCAGTTCCTTGGCATTGAGTGAGGCGAGTGTTGTGGACACCTTCTGATCTTGGATCAGGAAGGCGAGCGAGACCCTTCTCAAAAAGCTTTCGCCCAGGGGCAAAAGGGCTCTCGCCCGAAGAGGCATGAAAGGACTCGTCATTATTAAGCGAGTGTTCTTTAGATCTCGTATCCGCCCGCGGTGGGATATCGCGAAGGCAAGTGCCCCTATGGACCACTCGCCAAGTGGGATCCAAAGGTAAAATTACCTTGATGCCCTTGCAGGGCAATAAATAGTCTTTTTGAACAACAGAGTTTGGCTATTGGCAGAACGCTTTTGGCTACATATAATCGTTCAAAACAGCGAAGTTACGCCATTTGCAGGCCAGACTTAGAAATCTATAAATAGACTCAAGGGGTACCTCAAAAGGCAAGCTTTTCCAGTTTTCTTACTCTCTTGCCTTATAGCGCTTTTTGAGGTGCCCTTAGCTTGGCACAGGCTAAGGATGAGAAGCTTTCTAAGATCTTCTGGGTGTGCGGTGGGACCTCCGTGCTGGAGCCTTGAGTTAGTTCTAAGTTATAAGTCTTCAGTCAGCCAAGTTTGTTGGGCAAAATAAGTGTGTGATTACCCCTTCCCCAAGGGTTCAGACTACATGAGAAGTCGGTTTTCGGTTTCAACATCAATATTTCTATTTTTGTTTTGTAAAAAAAATGAAAATTTTCACCTAAATTTTTTTTTTCTCTCTCTCTCTTCTCTTCCCCTCTCCCTCATATCCCTAAATGTAGGGTTAGGAGGGTTATACAGATTCTCTCTCCCTCTTTCCCCCTCTCCCTTTTCTTCATATTTCTCTCTTTTCATTGGATGACTTAGATCAAAAGCATGGTACAGTTTGATGGCTAAAATTCATTCTACAACTTCAAATTACTTTTTTAATATAGTTAATATTAATATATATATATATATATATATATATATATATATATATATATATATATATATATATATATATATATATATATATATATATATACACACACAAACACACGTATATCAGGCACGGGCCTCCGGCCAGATGACTACGCGGCACAGTATCCGGCCGCCGACGACGTGCTTCACCCGCCCCCGACGGGTCCTGCGGACTGCGCCCGCAACATATACATATGAGTACTCAAAATGATCGTAAAAAAATTTAAATCAATATTATAATATTTAATCTGTAAAAAATATATTTGTATACCTAAAAATTTATTTTTTCCCTCTCTATTCCAATTCCTTCCCCTCTCTCTCACTCTTTCTCTCTCTCTCCCTCTGCCCCGCACACCTCCCCCTCTCTCCCCTCTCTCTCCCTTTCTCTCTCTAATAATTTATTTTTAAATAATTGGAAGGGTATTTTGAGTAGTGTAAATGTTGCACCACAGAGATATTTTTCTTTATGTAATGATATAGATATGTGGCAGGCACAGGTCTCCGACCCTCGTCCACAACGTGACAGTACATGGCTCGTGGCAGTGGGCTTTGCCCGCCCCTGCGCAAAAGTAACCGACACGCGGCGGCGGGCTTCGCCCTTACGGTCTCGTGCAATAGTACCCAACCCGCAACGACGGGCTTCGCCCGCACCCCTACGGTTATTAATTTTTTTAAATATAAAATATTATTTTCATGTAAATTATTATTATAGAAATATTAAATTATAAAACAGAAAGTCAGAAACTAAAAAAAAAACAGCGAGACCTTATCTCATATTCTCACTCCCTCAACAGTATGGCAGCAAGACCAGGGACTCCTTTGAGGTGCATTCGTCATCCTTTAATTCCACTCGCCAACCAGAACCCTCCGCGCAGAAGAATAACGGTGTCACGAAGGATACCCTCGGAGGGAAAAAATGAAGAAACTCAAGCAAAGGAGTAGAAGGAGAGGAAGTCATCGACGGTGGTGGCGGAGAGACGGGAGATGTTGGTTGCGATGAAGGAGAGATCGAAGATGGAGGAGCTCGTGGGAGGCGTGGCGGAGGAGATCATGGAGATCGAGTGAACGAAGTTTGGAAAGGTATTGGGTACGACCGGTGTCATCCTTGCGGTGATCACCGACTTCAACATCGTTCTCCTCACCATTAACGCGATCCCCGCCGAGTTATCTGATCGCGTCTTCGTCGGCAATAGGCGCTTTTTTAGCCGAAACAGGCATCAGGCTCCTCGTTGGAAGGAAAGAGGTTTTGAAAATTTTTTATTTACAGTCCACTATACTCCAATCAGACTGTCCAAATTAATTAAATGAATTTTTAATTCATTGATATTTGCAGATCTTATTTTATTTTTTAATATAGTATATATATATAATTAAAAAATATATAATTGAAAACAGAATTATTAATATTAAAATAAATTAATAAAAATAATAAAAAATATAAAAAATATAAATATTATTTTCAACAATTTATTTTAAAAATTCGTAAACATCACCGTTGTTTCGTCAAACGGTTTTTCATCTTTCCCTCCCCTAATCCTATTATCAAACAAACTGCCAATGACATAATTGCAGATGCTTTATTAATCCCCCTTCAATCAACATATCTAAATTTGAATCCACTTCCATCTCGCTCTCCAACCTCCACAAAGGAATCCAGTATACCCGGTTGCTTCTACCTCTGATAAATCATTTGGATGATAAAGTGTTATTTCTAATTTGATCGCATTCTCATCACTTCAATGTTCTGTATGACCAATGAGAATTGTAAGAGAAAGTTAAATCTAGGGGACAAGTATTAAAAAAGGTCAATAACTGCTCAATTCAAGGCAATAAATTTTCATGTTCTTGAGAGATTTTGTTGGCATGCCTAGAGAAGACTTGAAGAAAGAACTGAGAATAACCTACCTACAGGATTTGCAGCGATCAACTGTTCTCCAATGTCCCTCACGGCATCTAAGAGCGCCAGTGCTTGGTTAGTATAGGGCAACCGCTGATGGGAGACCACAGCTCGCAGCAGCTCAGCCGTTTGCCTCGCGGTCGCTTGTGACCCTTCAATCTTACTGTTCAAATTGTAGGGAAAAGGTAAATTGGATGGAGATTAATAGCGTGAACTGAAGATGACGCATAGGGGGAGAATTTTACCGCCGCTTGAGCTTGAGAATGAAGTCATTGACGAGGGCTTAAATGTCCGGCATATCTCAGGTTATCTATACCACTGGATGGAGGGCAAAGGAATGATCGGAGAAACCTGATCACGAATTGCGCCTACTGGGTGAAGAGGTTGTAGATCTTAGAACCAACGGAAACCTAATTGGTGTTGCCAGTCGGGAGAAATGAGCGGTGCTTAGCAGAATAAATAAGTACGATCAGAATAAAGAGAAGTAGAAACAAATGTCACAGATCGAGCGACACCAATAAATGCTAACAAAAATAAAAGGAGAAACTGAATACCAGAGCTAACCATCGTCACTTGATTCGAAGATGGCGCTGCCGGAAAATTTGCTGGGCGTGAAAGAAGGGCCGCCGGATGCAGAGAGCTAAAACACTAGGCGAGAGGCCCGAAGGATATTCGCGTGTGTGAGGAGGTAGTGACTACTGGCCGTCAAAGGAGAGTCGCGGCCGCCGGAGGCTGAAATCGCGGAAAAAACAGGCGAGAAAAGCGTGCACGCGAGAAAGGTTTGCCGCAAGGAAGGAGGACGGGTGCGGGAGGGAGGAAACGAGGAGGGTGCGGCTGGTTCGACAGTTCTCCTTGCAGATCCGGTGAAAGCCCTAGCAATAACTATGCATGAAGAAGGTCGGCTCCTTCGATCTCACTCCCGACGGTAGTGACGACTACGGAAACCCGGCGGCCTTCAATCTGGGGGGTTTGCCGCTCGATTACGCGAGAAGAGACGGAGAAGAGAACGGGAAAGGGGGGGGGGCGGCTGAACACGCGAGAAGAGACAAAGATCGGGAAAGAGGGGCGGCTATCGCGAATGAGAAATAGAATGATTTTAGGAAGCAATCTGGGGGGTCGGGAGTAGGAAACCCGGCGGCCTTCAATCTGGGGGTTTGGCGCTCGATTACACGAGAAGAGACGGAGAAGAGAACGAGAAGGGGGGGGGGGGGGGGGGGGGGGGCGATCACGCAAGAAGAGACAGAGATCGGGAAAGAGGGGCGACTATCGCGAATGAGAAATAGAATGATTTTAGGAAGCAATCTGGGGGGTCGGGAGTTTCATAATAAAAAGAGCACAAAAAGTGTTTTTGAGATCCTCGATTTCATAGAGCTCAGGCTGTGTTTGGCGCCGTGTTTTGGGCGTAGGGGGTCGCAGATTTTCAAAACGTCGCGCCAAACAAAATTTTCGCTTCTCCTGTGTAAATCGCCACTGCTCCAAATCGCGCTAATTTTAGCGTTTTCGAGTCGCAAAAATTTTCCGCGACTCAAACAGCGTGATTTCCCCCCGCTGTTTTCTCCCGTCTCGCCCGATTTCCCCTCGCTGTTTCCTCCCCCGTCAAGCCCTAGCCGCGATTTTCCAACGAACTCGCTGCCCTCCTTCCGTGCAAGTAGGCGTTCTCTCCGGCAAGCTTTTCCAGTTTTCTTACTCTCTTGCCTTATAGCGCTTTTTGAGGTGCCCTTAGCTTGGCACAGGCTAAGGATGGGAAGCTTTCTAAGATCTTCTGGGTGTGCGGTGGGACCTCCATGCTGGAGCCTTGAGTTAGTTCTAAGTTATAAGTCTTCAGTCAGCCAAGTTTGTTGGGCAAAATAAGTGTGTGATCACCCCTTCCCCAAGGGTTCAGACTACATGAGAAGTCGGTTTTCGGTTTCAACATCAATATTTCTATTTTTGTTTCGTAAAAAAATGAAAATTTTCACCTAAAAAACAAATTTTTTTCTCTCTATCTCTCTTCTCTTCCCCTCTCCCTCATATCCCTAAATGTAGGGTTAGGAGGGTTATACAGATTCTCTCTCCCTCTTTCCCCCTCTCCCTTTTCTTCATATTTCTCTCTTTTCATTGGATGACTTAGATCAAAAGCATGGTACAGTTTGATGGCTAAAATTCATTCTACAACTTCAAATTACTTTTTTAATATAGTTAAAAGATATATATATATACACAAACACACGTATATCAGGCACGGGCCTCTGGCCAGATGACTACGCGGCACAGTACCCGGCCGGCGACGACGTGCTTCACCCGCCCCCGACGGGTCCTGCGGACTGCGCCCGCAACATGTACATATGAGTACTCAAAATGATCGTAAAAAAATTTAAATCAATATTATAATATTTAATCTGTAAAAAATATATTTGTATACCTAAAAATTTATTTTTTCCCTCTCTATTCCAATTCCTTCCCCTCTCTCTCACTCTTTCTCTCTCTCTCCCTCTGCCCCGCACACCTCCCCCTCTCTCCCCTCTCTCTCCCTTTCTCTCTCTAATAATTTATTTTTAAATAATTGGAAGGGTATTTTGAGTAGTGTAAATGTTGCACCACAGAGATATTTTTCTTTATATAATGGTATAGATATGTGGCAGGCACAGGTCTCCGACCCTCGTCCACAACGTGACAGTACATGGCTCGTGGCAGTGGGCTTTGCCCGCCCCTGCGCAAAAGTAACCGACACGCGGCGGCGGGCTTCGCCCTTACGGTCTCGTGCAATAGTACCCAACCCGCAACGACGGGCTTCGCCCGCACCCCTACGGTTATTAATTTTTTTAAATATAAAATATTATTTTCATGTAAATTATTATTATAGAAATATTAAATTATAAAACAGAAAGTCAGAAATTAAAAAAAAACAGCGAGACCTTATCTCATATTCTCACTCCCTCAACAGTATGGCAGCAAGACCAGGGACTCCTTTGAGGTGCATTCGTCATCCTTTAATTCCACTCGCCAACCAGAACCCTCCGCGCAGAAGAATAACGGTGTCACGAAGGATACCCTCGGAGGGAAAAAATGAAGAAACTCAAGCAAAGGAGTAGAAGGAGAGGAAGTCATCGACGGTGGTGGCGGAGAGACGGGAGATGTTGGTTGCGATGAAGGAGAGATCGAAGATGGAGGAGCTCGTGGGAGGCGTGGCGGAGGAGATCATGGAGATCGAGTGAACGAAGTTTGGAAAGGTATTGGGTACGACCGGTGTCATCCTTGCGGTGATCACCGACTTCAACATCGTTCTCCTCACCATTAACGCGATCCCCGCCGAGTTATCTGATCGCGTCTTCGTCGGCAATAGGTGCTTTTTTAGCCGAAACAGGCATCAGGCTCCTCGTTGGAAGGAAAGAGGTTTTGAAAATTTTTTATTTACAGTCCACTATACTCCAATCAGACTGTCCAAATTAATTAAATGAATTTTTAATTCATTGATATTTGCAGATCTTATTTTATTTTTTAATATAGTATATATATATAATTAAAAATATATAATTGAAAACAGAATTATTAATATTAAAATAAATTAATAAAAATAATAAAAAATATAAAAAATATAAATATTATTTTCAACAATTTATTTTAAAAATTCGTAAACATCACCGTTGTTTCGTCAAACGGTTTTTCATTTTTCCCTCCCCTAATCCTATTATCAAACAAACTGCCAATGACATAATTGCAGATGCTTTACTAATCCCCCTTCAATCAACATATCTAAATTTGAATCCACTTCCATCTCGCTCTCCAACCTCCACAAAGGAATCCAGTATACCCGGTTGCTTCTACCTCTGATAAATCATTTGGATGATAAAGTGTTATTTCTAATTTGATCGCATTCTCATCACTTCAATGTTCTGTATGACCAATGAGAATTGTAAGAGAAAGTTAAATTTAGGGGACAAGTATTAAAAAAGGTCAATAACTGCTCAATTCAAGGCAATAAATTTTCATGTTCTTGAGAGATTTTGTTGGCACGCCCAGAGAAGACTTGAAGAAAGAACTGAGAATAACCTACCTACAGGATTTGCAGCGATCAACTGTTCTCCAATGTCCCTCACGGCATCTAAGAGCGCCAGTGCTTGGTTAGTATAGGGCAACCGCTGATGGGAGACCACAGCTCGCAGCAGCTCAGCCGTTTGCCTCGCGGTCGCTTGTGACCCTTCAATCTTACTGTTCAAATTGTAGGGAAAAGGTAAATTGGATGGAGATTAATAGCGTGAACTGAAGATGACGCATAGGGGGAGAATTTTACCGCCGCTTGAGCTTGAGAATGAAGTCATTGACGAGGGCTTGAATGTCCGGCATGTCTCAGGTTATCTATACCACTGGATGGAGGGCAAAGGAATGATCAGAGAAACCTGATCACGAATTGCGCCTACTGGGTGAAGAGGTTGTAGATCTTAGAACCAACGGAAACCTAATTGGTGTTGCCAGTCGGGAGAAATGAGCGGTGATTAGCAGAATAAATAAGTACGATCAGAATAAAGAGAAGTAGAAACAAATGTCACAGATCGAGCGACACCAACAAATGCTAACAAAAACAAAAGGAGAAACTGAATACCAGAGCTAACCATCATCACTTGATTCGAAGATGGCGCTGCCGGAAAATTTGCTGGGCGTGAAAGAAGGGCCGCCGGATGCAGAGAGCTAAAACACTAGGCGAGAGGCCCGAAGGATATTCGCGTGTGTGAGGAGATAGTGACTACTGGCCGTCAAAGGAGAGTCGCGGCCGCCGGAGGCTGAAATCGCGGAAAAAACAGGCGAGAAAAGCATGCACGCGAGAAAGGTTTGCCGCAAGGAAGGAGGACGGGTGCGGGAGGGAGGAAACGAGGAGGGTGCGGCTGGTTCGACAGTTCTCCTTGCAGATCCGGTGAAAGCCCTAGCAATAACTATGCATGAAGAAGGTCGGCTCCTTCGATCTCACTCCCGACGGCAGTGGCGACTAAGGAAACCCGGCGGCCTTCAATCTGGGGGGTTTGCCGCTCGATTACGCGAGAAGATACGGAGAAGAGAACGGGAAAGGGGGGGGGGGGCGGCTGATCACGCGAGAAGAGACAGAGATCGGGAAAGAGGGGCGGTTATCGCGAATGAGAAATAGAATGATTTTAGGAAGCAATCTGGGGGGTCGGGAGTAGGAAACCCGGCGGCCTTCAATCTGGGGGGTTTGCCGCTCGATTACGCGAGAAGAGACAGAGAACAGAACGGGAAGGGGGGGGGGGGGGGGGGGGGGGGGGCTGATCACGCGAGAAGAGACAGAGATCGGGAAAGAGGGGCGGCTATCGCGAATGAGAAATAGAATGATTTTAGGAAGCAATCTGGGGGGTCGGGAGTTTCATAATAAAAAGAGCACAAAAAGTGTTTTTGAGATCCTCGATTTCATAGAGCTCAGGCTGTGTTTGGCGCCGTGTTTTGGGCGTAGGGGGTCGCAGATTTTCAAAACGTCGCGCCAAACAAAATTTTCGCTTCTCCTGTGTAAATCGCCACTGCTCCAAATCGCGCTAATTTTAGCGTTTTCGAGTCGCAAAAATTTTCCGCGACTCAAACAGCGTGATTTCCCCCCGCTGTTTTCTCCCGTCTCGCCCGATTTCCCCTCGCTGTTTCCTCCCCCGTCAAGCCCTAGCCGCGATTTTCCAACGAACTCGCTGCCCTCCTTCCGTGCAAGTAGGCGTTCTCTCCGGCAAGCTTTTCCAGTTTTCTTACTCTCTTGCCTTATAGCGCTTTTTGAGGTGCCCTTAGCTTGGCACAAGCTAAGGATGGGAAGCTTTCTAAGGTCTTCTGGTTGTGCGGTGGGACCTCCATGCTGGAGCCTTGAGTTAGTTCTAAGTTATAAGTCTTCAGTCAACCAAGTTTGTTGGGTAAAATAAGTGTGTGATCACCCCTTTCCCAAGGGTTCAGACTACATGAGAAGTCGGTTTTCGGTTTCAACATCAATATTTCTATTTTTGTTTCGTAAAAAAATGAAAATTTTCACCTAAAAAACAATTTTTTTTCTCTCTCTCTCTTCTCTTCCCCTCTCCCTCATATCCCTAAATGTAGGGTTAGGAGGGTTATACAGATTCTCTCTCCCTCTTTCCCCCTCTCCCTTTTCTTCATATTTCTTTCTTTTCATTGGATGACTTAGATCAAAAGCATGGTACAGTTTGATGGCTAAAATTCATTCTACAACTTCAAATTACTTTTTTAATATAGTTAAAAGATAAATATATATATATATATATATATATAAATATATATATATATATATATATATATATATATATATATATATATATATATATATATATATATATATATATATATACACAAACACACGTATATCAGGCACGGGCCTCTGGCCAGATGACTACGCGGCACAGTACCCGGCCGGCGACGACGTGCTTCACCCGCCCCCGACGGGTCCTGCGGACTGCGCCCGCAACATATACATATGAGTACTCAAAATGATCGTAAAAAAATTTAAATCAATATTATAATATTTAATCTGTAAAAAATATATTTGTATACCTAAAAATTTACTTTTTTCCCTCTCTATTCCAATTCCTTCCCCTCTCTCTCACTCTTTCTCTCTCTCTCCCTCTGCCCCGCACACCTCCCCCTCTCTCCCCTCTCTCTCCCTTTCTCTCTCTAATAATTTATTTTTAAATAATTGGAAGGGTATTTTGAGTAGTGTAAATGTTGCACCACAGAGATATTTTTCTTTATATAATGGTATAGATATGTGGCAGGCACAGGTCTCCGACCCTCGTCCACAACGTGACAGTACATGGCTCGTGGCAGTGGGCTTTGCCCGCCCCTGCGCAAAAGTAACCGACACGCGGCGGCGGGCTTCGCCCTTAAGGTCTCGTGCAATAGTACCCAACCCGCAACGACGGGCTTCGCCCGCACCCCTACGGTTATTAATTTTTTTAAATATAAAATATTATTTTCATGTAAATTATTATTACAGAAATATTAAATTATAAAACAGAAAGTTAGAAACTAAAAAAAACAGCGAGACCTTATCTCATATTCTCACTCCCTCAACAATATGGCAGCAAGACCAGAGACTCCTTTGAGGTGCATTCGCCATCATTTAATTCCACTCGCCAACCAGAACCCTTCGCGCAGAAGAATAACGGTGTCACGGAGGATACCCTCGAAGGGAAAAAATGAAGAAACTCAAGCAAAGGAGTAGAAGGAGAGGAAGTCGTCAACGGTGGTGGCGGAGAGACGGGAGATGTTGGTTACGATGAAGGAGAGATCGAAGATGGAGGAGCTCGTGGGAGGCGTGGCGGAGGAGATCATGGAGATCGAGTGAACGAAGTTTGGAAATGTATTGGGTACAACCGGCGTCATCCTTGCGGTGATCACCGACTTCAACATCGTTCTCCTCACCATCAACGCGATCCCCGCCGAGTTATCTGATCGCGTCTTCGTCGGCAATAGGCGCTTTTTTAGCTGAAACAGACATCAGGCTGCTCGTTGGAAGGAAAGAGGTTTTGAAATTTTTTTATTTACAGTCCACTATACTCCAATCAGACTGTCCAAATTAATTAAATGAATTTTTAATTCATTGATATTTGCAGATCTTATTTTATTTTTTAATATAGTATATATATATATATATAATTAAAAAATATATAATTGAAAACAGAATTATTATTATTAAAATAAATTAATAAAAATAATAAAAAATATAAAAAATATAAATATTATTTTCAACAATTTATTTAAAAAATTCGTAAACATCACCGTTGTTTCGTCAAACGGTTTTCTGTTCTGAGCAGCTTTACAAATACTGACTATCAAGCGCAAGATTTTGTTGGCATGCCCAGAGAAGAGTTGAAGGAAGAACTGAGAATAACCTACCTACAAGATTTGCAGCGATCAACTGTTCGCCAATGTCCCTTACGACATCTAAGAGAGTCAGTGCTTGGTTAGTATAGGGCAACCGCTGATGGGAGACCATAGCTCGCAGCAGCTCAGCCGTTTGCCTCGCGGTCGCTTGTGACCCTTCAATCTTACTGTTCAAATTGTAGGGAAAAGGTAAATTGGACGGAGATTAATAGCGTGAACTGAAGATGACGCATATGGGGAGAATTTTATCGCCGCTTGAGCTTGAGAACGAAGTCATTGACGAGGGCTTGAATGTCCGGCATGTCTCAGGTTATATATACCACTGGATGGAGGGCAAAGGAGTGATCAGAGAAACCTGATCACGAATTACGCCTACTAAGTGAAGAGGTTGTAGATCTTAGAACCAACGGAAACCTAATTGGTGTTGTCAGTCGGGAGAAATGAGCGGAGATTAGCAGAATAAATAAGTACGATCAGAATAAAGAGAAGTAGAAACAAACGTCACAGATCGAGTAGACGGGTGCACTCGGTTCAACAAATAGCGACACCAACAAATGCTAACAAAAACAAAAGGAAAAATTGAATACCAGAACTAACCCTCATCACTTGATTCGAAGATGGCGCTGCCGGAAAATTTGCTGGGCGTGAAAGAAGGGTCGCCGGATGCAGAGAGCTAAAACACTAGGCGAGAGGCCAAAAGGATATTCACGTGCGTAAGGAGGTAGTGACTACTGGTCGTCGAAGGAGGGTCACGGCCGCCGGAGGCTGAAATCGCGGAAAAAACAGGCGAGAAAAGCGTGCACGCGAGAAAGGTTTGCCGCAAGGAAGGAGGACGGGTGCGGGTCACGAGAAAGGTTAACCGCAAGGAGGGAGGAAACGAGGAGGGTGCGGCTGGTTCGACAGTTCTCCTTGCAGATCCGGTGAAAGCCTTAGCAATAACTAGGCATAAAGAAGGTCGGCTCCTTCGATCTCACTCCCGATGGCAGTGGCGACTAAGGAAACCCGACGACCTTCAATCATCGGCAACGGGAAGAGGTACGAGAGATCAGGAGTTTGCCGCTCGATTACGGGAGGAGAAGAGACGGAGAAGATATCGGGAAAGGGGGTTGCTGATCATGCGAGAAGAGACGGAGAGATCGGGAAAGATAAGGGCGGCTGATCGCGAATGAGAAATAGAGGGAGAAGTGAGTTTAGAAACCTAAACGTGGGGGGTCGGGAGCTTCCTAAAAATATGACAAAAAGTTTCAAAACAAACAGTTTCAAAACAGTTTCAGCGGATGGAATATAGCTTTTCCATTCGCTGAAGCGGTCCCAAACAGACCCAATAATAAATGCGCTGTGCTTCGTTTCCTAAAAACACACTGCCCTTTTTTTCATTTGTTTCTCCTCCACCAGTTCGGCACACCAGCATTTTGATCGTTAAGAAATTCCGGTAGCAACCGGTTTCCTCAACCTCCAGTCAGCCGCGTTTTCAGTTTTTTTGGAATCCCGCTACTACCCCGTTGACCGCCCTCTCGTGCCCCGCCAAGCTCCAGCTTCTCCACCAAGCTCCAGCTCCAACCTCCGCCTTCGCCTCCGCCTACTCCTCCATGACCTCTGCCTCCTCCCTACTCCTTCATGTGCTCCGCCTCCTCCTTCCTCCTTCATAAGCCCTGCCTCCTCCTTACACCACCATGAGCTTCGCCGCTTTTTAGGGCCACCGCCGGCCTGCCCGGAGCCCACTGTCCGACTCGCCGGACCCCGGCGAACCCGTCGTGGGTATCCCGGAGGCGCTCCGGCAGGCCGCCGATGGTGGAGTCATGCGGAAGCATGGCGGAGACAGGGCGAAAGACCGGTGGCGCAGGGCGGAGGCAGGGCGACAGACCGGTGGCGCAGGGCGAAGGCAGGCCGACGGACCGGTGGCGCTGGGCGGAGGAATGAAATTTTTTACAAAAACAATATAAAAATTACACACAAAAAACATTCCCTCAGTGGCGCCAAGCTTCGAGCTCGCTTAACTATAGAGTTCTTTCACTTTTCAGCACCAATTGAGCTGCAATCCTCCGTTTGATGAAAAGTGAAAGAACTTCATAGTTAAGCGTGCTCGGACGGGAGAAATTCTGGGATGGGTCACCTCCTGGGAAGTCCCCGTAGGACCACTTAAACGGATCACTTTTCATCAAAGGGAGGATTGTAGTCCGTGGGACCTGGGACGAAAACACGGTAAGTAGGTGCGATGTGGTCATGGTCTTCACGCCGCGATTTCCAACAACCTGTCGTGGCCGAAGGAGAACGTAGAGGGGTTGGGGTGGCACGAACTGTAGTCCCTGATGGAGGCCTGGGATGAATAGCTGCGTTGGTGAGCCAGGCTGGTCAAGGTCCTCATAGCGAGAGCTCAAGGGAAGATTCAAGGACGAACAGGAACATCAACTCCAGGGGCGTCCTGCGGTATTTATAGAACCGGGGAGGGACCCACAAAAGACTCCATTCCAGGTCAGCAGCCACTCATCAAATACCTAGGGTTGGATGATTCTTTCCGACCTTCGTGGAAGCTCGCAAAGAGCGAGAATTGTGTACAACCATGTATTCGATGAGTGGGTTCCCCGCTCTGAGATCAGTACTTGGCGGGATCTTCAGAGGCGAGAGGGCTCAAGACACCGAGTCAGACCCCTTCTGCCCTTGGCGTGGAGTGAAGCTTGCTCTCTCGACGCCTTCAGTTCTTTGGCGTGGAGTGAAGTTTGCGCTCTCGACGCCTTCCGCCCTTGGCGTGGAGTGAAGCTTGCGCTCTCGACCCCTCCCGCCCTTGGCGTTGAGTGAAGCTTGCACTCTCGATCCCTTCTGCCCTTGATGTTGAGTGAAGTTTGTGCTCTTGACGCCTTCAGTTCCTTGGCATGGAGTGAAGCTTGCGCTCTCGACGATTTCCGCCCTTGGCGTGGAGTGAAGCTTGCGCTCTTGATGCCTTCCGCCCTTGGCGTGGAGTGAAGCTTGCGCTGTCAACTCTTTCAGTTCCTTGGCGTGGAGTGAAGCTTGCGCTCTCGGCACCTTCCGTCCTTTGCGTGGAGTGAAGCCTACGCTCTCGACCCCTTCCGCCATTGGCGTTGAGTGAAGTTTGTGCTCTTGACACCTTCACTTCCTTAGCGTTCAGTGAATCTTGCGCTGTCAATGCCTTCAGTTCCTTGGCATTGAGTGAGGCGAGTGTTGTGGACACCTTCTGATCTTGGATCAGGAAGGCGAGCGAGACCCTTCTCAAAAAGCTTTCGCCCAGGGGCAAAAGGGTTCTCACCCGAAAAGGCATAAAATGACTCGTCATTATTAAGCGAGTGTTCTTTAGATCTCGCATCCGCCCGCGATGGGATATCGCGAAGGCAAGTGCCCCTATGGACCACTCGTCAAGTGGGATCCAAAGGTAAAATTACCTTGATGCCCTTGCAGGGCAATAAATAGTCTTTTTGAACAACAGAGTTTGGCTATTGCCAGACCGCTTTTGGCTGCATATAATCGTTCAAAACAGCGAAGTTACGCCATTTGCAGGCCAGACTTAGAAATCTATAAATAGACTCAAGGCGTACCTCAGAAGGCAAGCTTTTCCAGTTTTCTTACTCTCTTGTCTTATAGCGCTTTTTGAGGTGCCCTTAGCTTGGCACAGGCTAAGGATGTGAAGCTTTCTAAGATCTTCTGGGTGTGCGGTGGGACCTCCGTGCTGGAGCCTTGAGTTAGTTCTAAGTTATAAGTCTTCAGTCAGCCAAGTTTGTTGGGCAAAATAAGTGTGTGATCACCCCTTCCCCAAGGGTTCAGACTACATAGGAAGTCGGTTTTCGGTTTCAACATCAATATTTCTATTTTTGTTTTGTAAAAAATGAAAATTTTCACCAAAAAATTAATTTTTTTTTCTCTCTCTCTCTCTCTTCTCTTCCCCTCTCCCTCATATCCCTAAATGTAGGGTTAGGAGGGTTATACAGATTCTCTCTCCCTCTTTCCCCCTCTCCCTTTTCTTCTAATTTCTCTTTTCATTGGTTGACTTAGATCAAAAGCATGGTACAGTTTGATGGCTAAGATTCATTCTACAACTTCAAATTACTTTTTTAATATAGTTAAAAGATATATACACACACACACACACGTATATCAGGCACGGGCCTCCGGCCAGATGACTACGCGGCACAGTACCCGGCCGGCGACGACGTGCTTCACCCGCCTCCGACGGGTCCTGCGGACTGCGCCCGCAACATATACATATGAGTACTCAAAATGATCGTAAAAAAATTTAAATCAATATTATAATATTTAATCTGTAAAAAATATATTTGTATACCTAAAAAATTATTTTTTCCCTCTCTATTCCAATTCCTTCCCCTCTCTCTCACTCTCTCTCTCTCCCTCTGCCCCGCACACCTCCCCCTCTCTCTCCTCTCTCTCCCTTTCTCTCTCTAATAATTTATTTTTAAATAATTGGAAGAGTATTTTGAGTAGTGTAAATGTTGCACCAAAGAGATATTTTTCTTTATATAATGGTATAGATATGTGGCAGGCACAGGTCTCCGACCCTCGTCCACAACGTGACAGTACATGCTCGTGGCGGTGGGCTTTGCCCGCCCCCGCGCAAAAGTACCCGACACGCGGCGGCGGGCTTCGCCCTTACGGTCTCGTGCAATAGTACCCAACCCGCAACGACGGGCTTCGCCCGCACCCCTACGGTTATTATTTTTTTAAATATAAAATATTATTTTCATGTAAATTATTATTATAGAAATATTAAATTATAAAACAGAAAGTCAGAAACTTAAAAAAAAACAGCGAGACCTAATCTCATATTCTCACTCCCTCAACAATATGGCAGCAAGACCGGGGACTCCTCTGAGGTGCATTCACCATCCTTTAATTCCACTCGCCAACCAGAACCCTCCGCGCAGGAGAATAACGGTGTCACAAAGGATACCCTCGAAGGGAAAAAATGAAGAAACCCAAGCAAAGGAGTAGGAGAGGAAGTCGTCAACGGTGGTGGTGGAGAGACGGGAGACGTTGGCTGCGATGAAGGAGAGATCGAAGATGGAGGAGCTCGTGGGAGGCGTGGCGAAGGAGATCATGGAGATCGAGTGACCGAAGTTTGGAAAGGTATTGGGTACGACCGGCGTCATCCTTGCGGTGATCACCGACTTCAACATCGTTCTCCTCACCGTCAACGCGATCCCCGCCGAGTTATCTGATCGCGTCTTCGTCGGCAATAGGCGCTTTTTTAGCCGAAACAGACATTGGGCTCTTCGTTGGAAGGAAGGAGGTTTTTGGAAATTTTTTATTTACAGTCCACTATACTACAATCAGACTGTCCAAATTAATTAAATGAATTTTTAATTCATTGATATTGACAGATCTTATTTTATTTTTTAATATAGTATATATATATATAATTAAAAAATATATAATTGAAAACAGAATTATTAATATTAAAATTAATTAATAAAAATAATAAATATAATAAATATATATAAATATTATTTTCAACAATTTATTTTAAAAATTCGTAAACATCACCGTTGTTTCGTCAAACGGTTCTCTGTTCTGAACAGCTTTACAAACACTGACTATCAAGCAGATCTCCATTTCCAGCAGCAATTTCCAACAACTTCGTTCGCAAACCTATTTTTACAACCACTCTTTTTACAACCGCAGCTGCTCTACCAAATGAAGTCATAGTTTAATGAATGCAGCCCAAACAAATGCCGTTTATGGCATATGACGTTTTGGAGCAAACACACCAGTGACTATCAGTCCAATCAAACACCGCCTAAAAAGCTCCCACAGCTGAAGCTTATATTTGAATGCTCCAGCCCCCCAAAAAGTTTCTGTCGGCCGAAGAGTAACCAAATCATCATGTACATAAGAATTACTTAGGCTCCGTTTGGGGGGACTTATTTTCACCGGTCAAGCGGTTACAACTGCATGACTTCAATGTTCTGTATGACCAATGAGAATTGTAACAGAAAGTTAAATCTAGGGGACAAGTATTAAAAAAAGTCAATAACTGCTCAATTCAAGGCAATAAATTTTCCTGTTATTTTGTTGGCATGCCCAGAGAAGAGATGAAGGAAGAACTGAGAATAACCTACCTACAGGATTTGCAGCGATCAACTGTTCTCCAATGTCCCTCACGACATCTAAGAGTACCAGTGCTTGGTTAGTATAGGGCAACCGTTGATGGGAGACCACAGCTCGCAGCAGCTCGGCCGTTTGCCTCGCGGTCGCTTGTGACCCTTCAATCTTACTGTTCAAATTGTAGAGAAAAGGTAAATTGGATGGAGATTAATAGCATGAACTGAAGATGACGCATAGGGGGAGAATTTTACCGCCACTTAAGCTTGAGAACGAAGTCATTGACGAGGGCTTGAATGTCTGGCATGTCTCAGGTTATATATACCACTGGATTGAGGGCAAAGGAGTGATCGGAGAAACCTGATCACGAATTATGCCTACTGGGTGAAGATATTGTACATCTTAGAACAAACAGAAACCTAATTGGTGTTGCCAGTCGGGAGAAATGAGCGGAGATTAGCAGAATAAATAAGTACGATCAAAATAAAGAGAAGTAGAAACAAACGTCACAGATCGAGTAGACGGGTGCACTCGGTTCAACAAATAGCGACACCAACAAATGCTAACAAAAACAAAAGGACTACTGGCCGTGAGGAGGTAGTGACTACTGGCCGTCGAAGGAGGGTCATGACCGCCGGAGGCTGAAATCGCGGAAAAAACAGGTGAGAAAAGCGTGCATGCGAGAAAGGTTTGTCGCAGGGAAGGAGGACGAGTGCGGGTCACGAGAAAGGTTAACCGCAAGGAGGGAGGAAACGAGGAGGGTGCGGCTGGTTCGATAGTTCTCCTTGCAGATCCGGGGAAAGCCCTAGCAATAACTAGGCATAAAGAAGGTCGGCTCCTTCGTTCTCACTCTCGACGGCAGTGGCGACTAAGGAAACCCGACGGCCTTCAATCATCGGCGACGGGAAGAGGTACAGGAGATCAGGAGTTTGCCGCTCGATTACGGGAGGAGAAGAGACGGAGAAGATATCGGGAAAGGGGGCGGCTGATCATGCGAGAAGAGACGGAGAGATCGGGAAAGGGAAGGGCGGCTGATCGCAAATGAGAAATAGAGGGAGAAGTGAGTTTAGAAAGCTAAACGTGGGGGGTTGGGAGCTTCCTAAAAAGAGGACAAAAAGTTTCAAAACAAATAGTTTCAAAACAGCTTCAGCGGATGGAATATAGCTTTTCCATTTGCTGAAGCGGTCCCAAACAGACCCAATAATAAATGCGCTGTGCTTTGTTTCATAAAAACGCACTGCCTTTTTTTTTCATTTGTTTCTCCTCCACCAGTTCGGCACACCAGCATTTTGATCGTTAAGAAATTCCGGCTAGCAACTGGTTTCCTCAACCTCCAGTCAGCCGCGTTTTCAGTTTTTTTGGAATCCCGCTACTACCCCGTTGATCGCCCTCTCGTGCCCCGCCAAGCTCCAGCTTCTCCACCAAGCTCCAGCTCCAACCTCCGCCTTCGCCTCCGCCTACTCCTCCATGAGCTCTGCCTCCTCCCTACTCCTCCATGTGCTCCGCCTCCTCCTTCCTCCTTCATGAGCTCTGCCTCCTCCTTACACCACCATGAGCTTTGCCGCTTTTTAGGGCCACCGCCGGCCTGCCCGGAGCCCGCTGTCCGACTCGTCGGACCCCGACGAACCCGTCGTGGGTATCCCGGAGGCGCTCCGGCAGGACGCCGATGGTGGAGTCATGCGGAAGCATGGCGGAGACAGGGCGAAAGACCGGTGGCGCAGGGCGGAGGCAGGGCGACGGACCGGTGGCGCAGGGCGGAGGCAGGGTGACAAACTGGGGGCACTGGGCGGAGGAATGAAATTTTTTACAAAAACAATATAAAAATTGCACACAAAAAACATTCCCTCAGCGACGCCAAGCTCCGAGCGCGCTTAACTATGGAGTTCTTTCACTTTTCATCACCAATTGAGCTGCAATCCTCTGTTTGATGAAAAGTGAAAGAACTTCATAGTTAAGCGTGCTCGGACGGGAGAAATTCTGGGATGGGTGACCTCCTGGGAAGTCCCCGTAGGACCGCTTAAACGGATCACTTTTCATCAAAGGGTGGATTGTAGTCCGTGGGACCTGGGACGAAAACACGGTAAGTAGGTGCGCTGCGGTCATGGTCTTCATGCCGCGATTTCCAACAACCTGTCGTGGCCGAAGGAGAACGTAGAGGGGTTGGGGTAGCACGAACTGCAGTCCATGATGGTGGCCTGGGACGAATAGCTGTGTTGGTGAGCCAGGCTGGTCAAGGTCCTCACTGCGAGAGCTCAAGGGGAGATTCAAGGATGAACAGGAACATCAACTCCGCGGGCGTCCTGCGGTATTTATAGAACCGGGGAGGGACCCACAAAAGACTTCATTCCAGGTCAGCAACCACTCATCAAATACCTAGGGTTGGATGATTCTTTCCGACCTTCGTGGAAGCTCGCAAAGAGCGAGGATTATGTACAACCATGTATTCGATGAGTGGGTTCCCCCCTCTGAGATCAGTACTTGGCAGGATCTTCAGAGGCGAGAGGGCTCAAGACACCGAGTCGTACCCCTTCTACCCTTGGCGTGGAGTGAAGCTTGCTCTCTCGACGCCTTCAGTTCGTTGGCGTGGAGTGAAATTTGCGCTCTCGACGCCTTCCGCCCTTGGCATGGAGTGAAGCTTGCGCTCTCGACCCCTTCCGCCCTTGGCATTGAGTGAAGCTTGCACTCTCGATCCCTTCCGTTTTCTTTTCTTACCTCAGAAGGCAAGCTTTTTCAGTTTTCTTACTCTCTTGTCTTATATCGCATTTTGAGGTGCCCTTAGCTTGGCACAGGCTAAGGATGAGAAACTTTCTAAGATCTTCTGGGTGTGCGGTGGGACCTCCGTGTTGGAGCCTTGAGTTAGTTCTAAGTTATAAGTCTTCTGTCAGCCAAGTTTGTTGGGCAAAAAAAGTGTGTGATCACCCTTCCCAAAGGGTTCAGACTACATGAGAAGTCGGTTTTCGATTTCAACATCAATATTTCTATTTTTGTTTTGTAAAAAAATGAAAATTTTCACCTAAAAATCAAATTTTCTCTCTCTCTCTCTCTTCTCTTCCCCTCTCCCTCATATCCCTAAATGTTGGGTTAGGAGGGTTATACGTATTCTCTCTCCCTCTTTCCCCCTCTTCCTTTTCTTCTTATTTCTCTCTTTTCATTGGATGACTTAGATCAAAAGCATGGTACAGTTTGATGTCTAAGATTCATTCTACAACTTCAAATTACTTTTTAAATATAGTTAAAAGATATATATATACACACACACACGTATATCAGGCACGGGCCTCCGACCCGATGACTACGCGGCACAGTACCCGGCCAGCGACGACGTGCTTCACCCGCCCCCGACGGGTCCTGCGGACTGCGCCCGCAACATATACATATGAGTGCTCAAAATGATCGTAAAAAAATTTAAATCAATATTATAATATTTAATCTGTAAAAAATATATTTGTATACCTAAAAATTTATTTTTTTCCCTCTCTATTCCAATTCCTTCCCCTCTCTCTCACTCTTTCTCTCTCTCTCCCTCTGCCCCGCACACCTCCCCCTCTCTCTCCTCTCTCTCCCTTTCTCTCTCTAATAATTTATTTTTAAATAATTGGAAGGGTATTTTGAGTAGTGTAAATGTTGCATCAAAGAGATATTTTCCTTTATATAATGGTATAGAAATGTGGCAGGCACAGGTCTCCGACCCTCGTCCACAACGTGACAGTACATGGCTCGTGGCGGTGGGCTTTGCCCGCCCCTGCGCAAAAGTACCCGACACGCGGCGGCGGGCTTCGCCCTTACGGTCTCGTGCAATAGTACCCAACCCACAACGACGGGCTTCGCCCGCACCCCTACGTTTATTAATTTTTTTAAATATAAAATATTATTTTCATGTAAATTATTATTATAGAAATATTAAATTATAAAACAGAAAGTCATAAACTTAAAAAAAAACAGCGAGACCTAATCTCATATTCTCACTCTCTCAACAATATGGCAGCAAGACCGGAAACTCCTCTGAGGTGTCTTCGCCATCCTTTAATTCCACTCGCCAGCCAGAACCCTCAGCGCAGGAGAATAACAGTGTCACGAAGGATACCCTCGAGGGGAAAAAATGAAGAAACCCAAGCAAAGGAGTAGAAGGAGAGGAAGTCGTCAACGGTGGTGGCGGAGAGACCGGAGACGTTGGCTGCGATGAAGGAGAGATCGAAGATGGAGGAGCTCGTGGGAGGCGTGCCGGAGGAGATCATGGAGATCGAGTGACCGAAGTTTGGAAAGGTGTTGGGTACGACCGACGTCATCCTTGCGGTGATCACCGACTTCAACATCGTTCTCCTCACCGTCAACGCGATCCCCTCCGAGTTATCTGATCGCGTCTTCGTCGGCAATAAGCGCTTTTTTAGCCGAAACAGACATGGGGCTCTTCGTTGGAAGGAAGGAGGTTTTTGGGAATTTGTTATTTACATTCCACTATACTACAATCACACTGTCCAAATTAATTAAATGAATTTTTAATTCATTGATATTTACAGATCTTATTTTATTTTTTTAATATAGTATATATATATAATTAAAAAATATATGATTGAAAATAGAATTATTAATATTAAAATTAATTAATAAAAATAATAATAAATATAAATATTATTTTCAACAATTTATTTAAAAAATTCGTAAACATCACCGTTGTTTTGTCAAACGGTTCTCTGTTCTGAATAGCTTTACAAACACTGACTATCAAGCAGATCTCCATTTCTAGCAGCAAGTTTCCAACAACTTTGTTCGCAAATCTATTTTTACAACCACTCTTTTTACAACCGCAGGTGCTCTACCAAATGAAGTCATAGTTTAATGGATCCAGCCCAAACAAATGCCGCTTATGGCATGTGGCGTTTTGGCGCAAACACACCAGTGACTATCAGTCCAATCAAACACCGCCTAAAAAGCTCCCACAGCTGAAGCTTATATTTGAATGCTCCAGCCCCCCAAAAAGTTTCTGTCGGCCGAACAGTAACCAAATCATCATGTACATAAGAATTACTTAGGCTCCGTTTGGGGGGACTTATTTTCATCGGTCAAGCGGTTACAACCGCATGAATCAGACCTTAATTAAGGTCCGATTCATGCGGTTGTAATCGCTTGACCGGTAAATCTCAGCGTCGTTGAAGTTCTAGAGTTCCGATTCGAAATCCGAGTATGGATCTGTGGAGGCAAGATCGTTGCGGTCGCGTTCATCCGTCTAGATCTTTGACATGACACCGAAGAGAGCGCAAAGGGTAATGATTCTCAATTTGGACATGTGAAGTTCTCTTCCTTTTGCATTGGAAACCCTCTCTCGTGAGTGTGCGTTGAGCGTGAGGTTGTAATCGCTTGACCGGTGAAAATAAGTCCCCGCAAATGGAGCCTTAAGGGTCCGTTCATTTCACAGACATTTTGAAAATATGAAACCATTTCTTTTGTTCGGACCAATAATTGTAGAGTGAAATTAGCTTTCTGGTGAAAAGTCGTCGATATTCACCATAACCTAAAAACTTACAAGTTCAATGTCTACTTCCAGTGACGGATATTGAAATCGACAACTCCGGTTTTCCAAAAGTAGAGCAATTTTTTTCGGTCTGCACGAGATTTTTTCGGTTCAAGCTCTAGCTAAATTTTTCGCTCAGGCATGATTTTTTCGCCCGGGAGCGATTTTTTCGCCCGGGAGCGATTTTTTCGCCCGAGTGCGATTTCTTCGCCCAATTGCGTTTTTTCGCCAAATCACTATTTTTTTCACCCGAGTGCAATTTTTTCCCCATACTCATTTTTCCCCGTGCACAATTTTTTCTTCTGAACACCAATTTTTTGCGGAACGCGAATTTTTTTCTGAGACACAATTTTTTTGACTCAGACAAGATTTTCCGCGCGACCGCGATTTTTTTGTCCGAGAGCGTTTTTTTTCGTTGACGCAATTTTTTTCGCCCGAATGTGGCTTTTTTTCGCCCAGGCACGATTTTTTTGATGGAGCGGGAATTTTTTGCCCAGGCATGAATTTTCCCCCAGGCGAGAATTTTTCGCCAGGGCGTGATTTTTTCGCACAAGCGCGACTTTTTCACTAGACGCAACTTTTTTCGCGCGGTCGCGATATTTTCTCCCGGGTGGGATTTCTTTCACCAGGACGCGAATTATTCGTGCAGACGAGTTTTTTTCGCGCTGGTGCGAATAATTCGTGCAGACGAGGTTTTTTCGCATTGGCGCGATTTTTTCGCTCGGACGCGTTTTTTTTTCCCCCGGACGTGTTTTTTCGCTTAGACATGTTTTTTTACCTCGACGCAAATTTTCTAGCCCCGGCGCCATATGTTAGCCTGGATGCGATTTTTTCGACCAGGCTGGATTTTTTTGCCCGTGCACTATTTTTTTCGTCCGGGCGTGAATTTTTTTCCCGGACGCGATTTTTTTCGCTCGGACACGATTTTTTTGCCCGTTCGTGATTTTTCCATCTCGATACGCTTTGTCCACTCGAACGAAAAAAAAAACCGCGTTCGGGCGGAAAATAGCGTTCGGTCAAAAAAATCGCGGTCGAGGGAAAAAATCGCTCCCGTACGAAAAAATAGCGTTCGGTCAAAAAAATCCCGCCTGAGTGAAATAAACGCGCCCGAGGGAAAAAATCGCTCCCGTACGAAAAACCTCGCCCAAGCGAAAAAAATCTCGCGTGGGCGAAAAAAGCGTATCCGAGTGAAAAAAACCACGCATGGGCAAAAACAATGCTCTTGGGCAAAAAAATTCTTGTCATTGCTTAGAGTAATTTGTGGGAAGAAGTTTGGAAGCTCAACATTGATTAATGCAAATCCTTATAATAGAAAGTCTTTCTGCAAACGAACAATAAAAATGATTAATATCAGTTCCTATGACAGAAAGTCATCGTATAGACGAACACAATAATTGAATTTAAACTAAATGTCATTTTTCATGTATATTGATATTGCATTGAAAACCAATGCTTTATTATCAATGTTCGTGAAACAAACGGACCCATCTGCCTTGTACCTAATCAGTAGTTTCTTTGAGAAATTCACGGTGAAATGTTGACTCAAGAAAAAAAAAAGAGGTGAAAACAGTGATATACCTAATCAATAGTGATAAGGGGCTTATTAATTTATAGGATTTTCGGGTTGCGGATAGTCGGAATTCCCATCTGCCTCACTAACTTGTAGGAACATGGAGTTTAAGTCGGGTTGATCAAAGTCAACCCCCCAACGTCATGACCGCCTTGTACAACCCCATTGTTGAAGCCAGGAAAATCCTAAGCTCAGAATTCGGACCAAAGCCGCCTAAGGTTACCGACTCAGAAGCAAGATCGGACGGCTAGGGTGACCAGAAAGAAAGGGCAGGCCAAACAGGACCCTAGACGTTGCGGCAGAAAGGACCCATCACGTACCCGGATGCTCGAAAGGAGCAACCCCTTCTCAATCAAAGATGGCCGAACTGGGTACGAGGGAAGCTAGCTGGCAAAGTCGCAAGGTCGCGAGTTGCTCTAAGGAAAAAGAATCTGAAGTCTCAGCTAGTATTGCGAACAAGAGGCGCGCGAGTATCCTGCCGAAGAATTCAAGTGCCTCGCCTCGTACCCCTGGGGTCCTATTTATAGGCAAATGCAAGGGGAGGGTGGGAGGTCATATTTATACCCCACCCTTTTGGCGACTAGGCGACTTCCAGAGGAACTCGCACGGGCGATTTCAAGTGCCTCGCCTCGTACCCCTGGGGTCCTTCTGCTCGCGCTAGGACTTGGGCGTTTTCCGGCTAGTGGTGCTCTGGTGGTTCGTGGTGGCACGCGGTGGCTCGAAGTGGCTAGAGGATGACTGATAACTTCGCAAAAAGAAGTTATCTTCATCTCTATTTTAACCATTTTTAGCCATGTTATGTGATATTTTTACATGAAAAGTAGATAAAATCCAATTACCGCATGATTTGGAGTCACAATGTTTGTACTCTCATTGTTTATATGTTTTTATGATAGGATTCGGGGAGAATTTGAGTCAAGGATTGAAGACTAAGTAGTGTGAAAAATCTGGGAAAAATGTTGCAACATATTCTCAACAAATGCTGGCAGGTCAAACTATGCAGAAGAAAAAAACAGCACCAGAAATGTTGCAACATATTCACAACATTTTTTGGCAGTTACAGGAAATTCAAATCCGAAAATGCCAAATTTTGGACAGTTACAACCTATTTTAAAGCATCCATTCAGCATTTTAAAATGACTGGATGTGGGGCCCACTAGGAGAAAGAGAGGGAAAGTTTAAAAGAGGAAAATTTCAGCCATAAAGAGGAAAAATTTCAGCCATAAATAGGGAGATTCCATTCTATTCTTGGGAGCCATTAGAGGAGAAAAACTGCAGGAAGAAGGATTTCGGCAAAGGAAGAATAAGTGCAGTCTTGGCGTTGGGACCAGAAAAAAACGCTTCTACATCACTGGAGAAGGGAAGATTTGCATTTCTTTTGAAATGTTTAGTAAGATCTCTTCAATTTTGTGTTATTTTCCCGCAGTCATGAACTAAAACTCTCTAGTCTTGCATGATGAGAGTAGTATGTGTATTTTGATGATGAACATCTTTGATTTTGGGTTTGCTTTGTGATTATCTTTATGGATCTTGTGATTTTTATGGTGAAATTGTTGGATCATGTCTCTTTATTGTATTGCGCCGCGAGAATCGAGAGAAGAGCGGCGTAATGTTAATTTAAGGGCTAGTTTATCGCAGTGCGAGAATCGAGAGATGAGCAATGCGAATCATTAACCAACATTTCTTTATTTTTACGGCGTTTCAAGAGTCGAGAGAGGAGAAACGTGCGTGCATCACAAGATCTATTGAGTTTTGAAAAGTGAAAGAGATTTCCTTTTTATGCTTGCGAATTTGATTCTTGCACTGCATAATATTTTCGTTTTTCCTAAGTTAGAGATAACTAGGGTTGCGTAGATATTAAGACTCCTTGTATCGATAGATAAAGGGTTCTTCTTAAAAAATCATCGCAAGATAATCCAAAGTTCAACCAAATGAAATATTTATTTTATCACCATCATGTTACACATATGAAATCAGAAATGCAAGACTATTTTCTCTAATTGCTAAGAAATTACTTAAAGATCTAGTTAATTTAGTTTTAATATTTATCTAAAAGTTTTAATCTAGTTTCAGAAAATCAATTAATCGTTTTACTTGGATTCATAGAAACGGTGTAGCTAGTAATTGTAAGCACTAAACCCATCACTTCTCCGTGGGAACGATCTCACTCACTTTGTATTACTTGTACGGCACGTATACTTGCGTTTTCAAGCTCTATTTTGCGCCCATCAAGTTTTTGGCGCCGTTGCCGGGGAGGTGCAACGGATTTAGTATTTTTCTTCTTACAATATTAGTGAACCTTAGTACGTGGAGGTCAAGTTTTGTTTTCACTTGTTAGTTTATTGTATTTGGGTTACCATCTTTGTCATCTGATAGTTTATGTCCAGGTATCGATCCGTTGAATTAATTCCTCTAAATTCTGAAATCGAGCGAACCTGTAGACGTAATAGAAAATCAACTAGATTGGAAAATTCGAATCGACTCAACATGAATAATCAAAACAATGATGCTGATGTTCATCAAAAGGGACAGGACTTAGGAGGCCAAGTAGAGCATAACGGGCACCCAATGGAAAATAGGAGAACATGTCGTGACTATAATATGCCTTTTAGGGGAGGGGTACAATTTAGTATCGCTAGACCTGCTGTAGAGGCTAACAACTTCAAAATTGATTCCACGGCGATGCAACTTGTCCAGAATAATAAGTTTAGTGGCCATAACCAGAAAGACCCAAACTCTCATCTAAGAACGTTCATAGAAATCTGTGACACATTTAAGATTAATGGCGCATCTGAAGAAGCCATTAAATTGCGATTATTCCCTTTCTCTCTAGAAGGGAAAGCAAAAGATTGGTTGAACTCGTTGCCTAATGGGTCTATTACTACTTGGGCTATATTGGTTGAAAAATTTTTATCCAAATATTTCCCTCCATCAAAAACTGCCAAGTTAATGCGGGATATCTCTACATTCATGCAAGCGAATGGAGAAACCCTATATGATGCGTGGGAACGATTTAAGGAATTATTACGCAGATGTCCCCACCATGGGCTAGCCATTCACCAACAAGTATGGACGTTTTATAACGGCCTTCAGACATCTACAATGATCCAAGTAGATGGAGCTGCGGGAGGTTCGTTGATGAACAAGTACCCTGAAGATGCATACGGTATTTTAGAAGATCTATCTTCTAATAATTACCACACGATCGAGCGTCAAGTACATCCTCCCACTACGGCAGGATTATATCAAGTTGACCAATTAACGTCATTTGCAGCCCAAATGACGTCCCAATTTAATACCATTAACAAGAGGTTAGATGCTTTGACGTTGAACCACAATCAAATGAATCCTCAAGTCAATAGCATTATTACTCCCATGGTTTCTCCTAATCCCACCTTAACAATTGAACAACTTGTAGGGGGTAATGAAGAAGTTAATTATTTAGGAGGGCATTATAAGCAAAATACAAACCCTTACCCAAACCATTATAATCCCGAATGGAGAAACCATCCTAACTTCTCTTGGAAGAACAACTCCGGTCCTACTCCACCACACTTATTTAATTCTAATGCTAATCCTCAACATCAAAACAATCATGCCAACCAAGCAGGACCATCTAGAAAGGTAACGGATGACTTCATCATTGAATCAATGCAAAAGAATGAAGCTCGTTTCTCTAGTTTGGAAGGGTCAATGAGAATGATTGAATCGCAACTAGGACAAATCGCCACCGCTTTAAGTATGCGACCGCAAGGCACACTCCCTACGGATACCACACCCAATCCCAAGGGAGAAAATCATCATTGTAAGGCCATTACATTGCGAAGTGGACGTGAGTTAGTAGTTGGTCAAGAAACTAATCCACATGAACAAGATAAAAATCAAGACCAAGAAGAATTCAAGGGTCCTAATGAGCAAGTAATAATAGGAAGAAATGAGGACGATAAGAGTGAGGAGGAAGGAGTAATAACAAGAAGAAATGATAAGGTAATAGAAGGAGAAAAAGAGGAAAGAAGGAAGGAGAACCCACGAACCTATCCACCACCACCTTTCCCCCAAAGACTAAAAAAGAGCAAATTGGATCAACAATTTCAGAAATTCTTAGAAATCTTTAAGAAGTTGCAAGTTAATATACCATTTGCCGAAGCATTAGAACAGATGCCGAGTTACGTAAAGTTCATGAAAGACATATTAAATAAAAAACGGAAGTTTGGCATAAACGAAACGGTAACCCTTACACATGAATGTAGTGCAATTCTCCAAAGGAGATTGCCACCAAAACTAAAGGACCCCGGAAGCTTCACGATTCCGTGTTCTATTGGACATCAATTCGAGGGAAAGGCTTTGTGCGATCTAGGGGCGAGCATTAATCTTATGCCTCTTTCAATTTATAAGAAGTTAGGGTTGGGGGAGATTTCCAAAACATCGATTACATTACAATTAGCAGATAAATCTCTAACCTATCCAAAGGGGATTGTAGAAGACGTCTTAGTCAAGGTAGAAAAATTTATTTTTCCGGCAGATTTTGTGGTATTAGACATGAAGGAAGACAAGGAAGTCCCCATTATAGTGGGTAGGCCTTTCTTAGCCACCGGAAAAACTTTGATTGATGTACACAAGGGTGAGTTAACCATGAGGGTTAACGATGAACAAGTGACTTTTAATGTACTAAAAGCCATGAAATTCCCTCGTTTAGAAGAAGATGACATAGAGGAAGTTAAGAGTGTGACCTTTATTGATTACAACTTAAGTGAGGATCTAGAAGAAGATGAAGAGGAGGGGACGGATGAAGAGAAATCTCATTGTGAGAACGAAATTCAAGAATGCTTTGAAATAAGTGCACGTCCACCGACATTCACTCGCAAGCCGGAGATTTTAGATATGACAGATAAGACGTGTGCAAATAAACCTTCCATCATTAGTCCTCCCACACTTGAGTTGAAACCATTACCTGAACATTTGGCCTACGCATATCTAGGAGACAATGATACATTACCGGTCATTGTCAACTCAAAATTATCACCAAATCAACATCAACAACTCATAGATTTGCTGAAGCAATTTAAATTAGCCATAGGTTGGTCGATCGCGGACATAAGAGGGATTAGTCCTTCGATATGCATGCACAAGATTCTCCTAGAAGAATCTTATAAAGGTTCCATTGAGCCTCAACGCCGTCTCAGTCCACCTATGAAAGAGGTCGTAAAGAAAGAAATAATAAAATGGTTAGACGCAGGGATAATATATCCTATCTCTGATAGTTCTTGGGTCTCTCCGGTTCAATGTGTTCCGAAGAAAGGAGGGATGACCGTAATAAAAAATGATAAGAACGAATTAATATCGACTAGAACTATTACCGGATGGCGCATTTGTATGGATTATCACAAGCTTAATAAGGCTACTAGAAAAGACCACTTTCCATTGCCTTTCATAGATCAAGTTCTAGATAAGTTGTCCGGTAATGATTTCTTCTGCTTCCTAGACGGCTATTCCGGGTATAACCAAATCACGGTTGACCCGGAAGATCAAGAGAAAACAACCTTCACGTGCCCTTACGGAACATTCGCCTTTAGGAGAATGCCATTTGGTCTATGCAACGCACCAGCCACGTTCCAACGGTGTATGATTGCTATATTTTCAGAAATTATGGATCATGGTATAGAGATCTTCATGGATGATTTCTCCATCTTCGGAAAATCATTTGGAGAGTGTTTGGAGTGCTTAGAAAGAGTGCTTGTGCGATGTATCGAAACTAACCTTGTGCTGAATTGGGAGAAGTGCCATTTCATGGTACGCGAAGGCATCGTGCTAGGCCATCATGTGTCAAGCAAGGGGTTAGAAGTAGATAAGGCCAAAATTGAGGTCATTGAGAAATTACCTCCTCCTAGGAATGTGAAAGAGTTAAGGAGTTTCCTTGGGCATGCAGGATTTTACCGGAGGTTTATCAAAGATTTTGCTAAGATTGCAAAACCTCTTAGTGGATTGTTGGAAAAGGATACGAAATTTCATTTTAACGAAGACTGTTTGAGTGCATTTAGTAAACTGAAGAAGCAATTAACCACGGCACCAATTGTGGTGGCACCCGACTGGGGTGAACCATTTGTCCTTATGTGTGATGCGAGTGACTATGCCGTGGGTGTAGTTCTAGGTCAAGTTAGGGAGAAGCTTTTTCACATCATAGCCTACGCGAGCAAAACTCTGATTGAAGCTCAAATCAATTACACCACGACTGAGAAGGAGTTGTTGGCAGTAGTCTACGCCTTTGAAAAGTTTCGATCTTATCTTTTATGCACTCAAGTGACCGTTTTTACTGATCATGCGGCTATCCGTTATTTGATGGAAAAAAGAGATACAAAGCCGAGGTTGATTCGTTGGGTACTATTATTGCAGGAATTCGATTTGGAGATTAAGGATAGAAAGGGCGTAGATAACCCTGTAGCAGACCATCTTTCCAGGATCGAACCAAAGGAACCTTATTATCATTCGGAGATTGAGGAGAGATTTCCAGATGAGCAAATCTTAGCTATATCAGAGGGGCTAGTGCCATGGTACGCCGATTACGTCAATTACCTCATTAGTAACATCTTACCTTCAGATTTAAACTACCAACAACGAAAGAGGTTCTTACACCAAGTGCGGTCTTATCTTTGGGACCCACCTTATTTGTTTAAAATTGGTGCTGATGGAGTAGTGAGGAGATGTATACCGGAAGTAGAAATGCATCCTATTTTAGAAGATTGTCATAGTTCTCCCTACGGAGGACACTTCAAGGGAAATAGGACAGCTATGAAAGTCTTAGAGGCCGGATTCTATTGGCCTACATTATATCATGATTCTAGAGAACATGTGAAAAGGTGTGATCGATGTCAAAAGGAAGAAAATATTAATAAGAACGAAGCTATGCCTATGAACCCAATTCTAGAAGTTGAGCTTTTTGATGTCTGGGGTATAGACTTCATGGGACCATTCGTTAATTCGAATGGTAATTTATTTATCCTCTTAGCCGTAGACTATGTATCGAAATGGGTCGAAGCCATAGCCACGACCAAAAATGATGCAAAGGTGGTGTTATACTTCCTGAAAAACTTCATATTTAGTCGATTTGGAACACCCAAAGCTATTATAAGTGATGGGGGAAGTCACTTTTGTAATCACCAATTTGCTGCGTTGTTGAAAAAGTACGGGGTTAGGCATAAGGTAGCATTGGCATACCACCCCCAAACGAATGGCTTAGCAGAAGTATCTAATAGAGAGATCAAGAAAATCTTGGCTAAAACGGTAAGTGTAAATTGCAAGGACTGGTCTCAAAAGCTTAACGATGCCTTATGGGCATATAGAACCGCTTTCAAGACCCCAATTGGTGTTACCCCGTATCGTTTAGTTTACGGTAAGGCTTGTCACTTACCGTTGGAGTTGGAATATCGGGCATATTGGGCCATTAAGAAAATCAACTTTGACTTTCAAGAAGCCGGTAAATCTAGACTACTACAGTTAAATGAATTGGAGGAGATCCGGACTCAGGCATATGAAAGTGCAAGGGTTTATAAGGACCGTACAAAGATGTGGCATGACCGCCATCTTACGGACAAAAATTTACAACCAGGGAAACTAGTTCTATTATTCAATTCACGATTAAAAATTTTTCCCGGAAAATTAAAATCTAGGTGGTCGGGCCCGTTTCGGGTCAAAGAAGTTCTTCCTTATGGGGTCGTTACTATCATCAATGAAAAAGATCATTCGGAGTTTAAGGTCAATGGCGGACGTCTTAAGGCTTATTTAGGGAACGAAAATGAACGAGCAATATCGTTCATACACTTGAAATAAAATTTTCGAACCGCTGAATGTCCAGCCGGGACATTAACTAAGGCGCTTCTGGGGAGGCAACCCCAAATTTTAATGTTAAGTTCTTTATTATTTTTGTTATTTTTATTATTTTTGTTTTGCTTGCTTCTATTTCTCCCAAAAATTCCTTTCAAAAAGAAAAAAAATGATGCATGACAGAATCCCTATGGTCTCGAACGCTTAAAACCTGCATTTCCCCTTCATTCAGTGCTAGCCAAGGCTCAAATTGGCTCAGAAAAAAATGTTGCAACATTTTCGAAAAATGTTGCAACAAAATTTTCTCTGCCTTTTCCCCTTACAAAAGCGGAAATTCAGGCGGTGACCGGTTCAACTGCATAATTAACCGGCTGCCTGCGGGATTTAGCTAAACCGGCTGTCTAATGGGTTATTAATTAATTTTTTTTTACCTCCTTGACCGGTTAATTTAGCATAACCTGTGCAATTAATACCCGCTGCTATTGAAAACACGATCTCCCCACTTCCGCTGCCCCCCGATCCCTTTGCTCCAGGAAACCCTACATCGTCCTCCTCGCCCCGCGCCGACTCATCCGCCGGCGGCGGCAACCCCGCGACAACACCGTTTTGGACATACCCCCCCCCTCTCGCCGTCCTCTTACGAAGTTCTGCTATCACTAACCGGAGGCGTTGAAGTATCATGGCCCCCAAGAAAGGTAGAGAGAAGGCGATGGCGGCGCCCAAGCACTCAAGATTCATCAACGACGAAGCCATGGCTCGCTACGAATTGCTTAAGGTAAAGCCCCTCATCTATGAAAGAGGGTTTCAACTGGAAGTTCGTGGTTGGAGTCAAGCGTATGTGCAGCCAATAGACAAGTTCGGTTGGACCTCCTTCTGCCATCCCCGCACTGATGCTGTCCTACCGTGGGTGTATGAATTTTACGCGAACGCCAAGTTCCACACGGACGGAAAAATCCACATACGGGGGAAGGAAGTCGATTTCTCCGCGGAAGGTATAAACTCCTACTTCGATTTATCAAATCTGGATTGTGATGTCCTCCAGTCGGTTAGAACTTCTAATCCATACGATATCGCCACCACATTGAGCCTCACTAGAAACATCACGTGGGTTAATGAATCAAAGCATGTCCTGCATTCGACCCTTTTTACTCGTGAAGCTAAAGTGTGGCTGCTTTTCGTAAACTCAAGTGTTATGCCGACGAAACACTCCAACCATGTCTCCTTCGAGAGGGCTTGCATTATACATAGCATTATAAAAGGAATTCCCATTAATGTAGGACATATTATTTCCAATCAAATCCTAAAAAAGGTCAAAACGGAGGGGGGTACTCAGCTGTGGTTTCCCACGCTAATCACATCGTTGTGCCGTTATGCCGGGGTATCTCTCGCCGACACGGACACTACTACCATTGTAGGCCGGCCAATCACGTTTTCTGTGATTTCCTCCTATATTAAAGTATCTTCCGAGGAGCCACCTCCCAAATCCGCTCCGAAACAACGCCCTACCGTAACTTCTAGCAAAACCACCCAACCTCCAATTCCACCACCACTTTCCCCAAACCCCCCGGATTGGCCGATCATCCTTAAATATTTGCAAGGCACCGCCAAATATCAGCGCCAACAACATCGTGATATAGTCTCCCATTTAAACATTTTACATCACAATCAAGTAGCCATTCTCCGCCATTTGAATGTACCTGAGGACAAGATAGCAGTCCACGATGTGAATCCTGCTTGGTATGACAACAATCCCTCTACTTCTAAGGGAAAGGAGGCGACATCCTCGCCAAATCCACATGATGAAACGGAAGCGGTCGAGGAGGGTGCAGCCTTTGCATCCGGCGGAGACGACGAAATGAAAGAATTTTTGGACGATGACGACTCGGACGAGGTCGATGACACTGACGACGATGAGGAGGATGGTTGATGCTCCACTACTCAGATCTGGGAAATTTACTTTGCATTTTTACTGCTGAAATGACTGTTTTGTTTTTTTTTAAAAAAACATCTCTATGGTGAAACATTTCAAAGTTAGTGCAGTACTTTATTTTATGCACATATTGCTCTTGTCAACATTGCGGAGATTGATTAACTCCTTGGACGCTCGTTATCATTTTTCCTACATGCCTACTTTGTTCTATTACTGATGAACTACTTGAAATGCATGATATTAACTGAATGCTCAGTACCGTTGACGTATTACTTGGTTATGTATTTTCTAGCACTAATCTTTGTAACTGTTACTTGCTGCACTATAGTTGATCAATTCCCTAGCTGCATTTTTCCGTTTCCTGAAATGTTGTTTTCATAAATTATGGCTATATGTTTTCATGTCGTGAAGTTTTACATGTTACTCAATACCTTCACTGTGTTAATGCAAACTATTTATTATAATCTGCTACTTTGTGGGATATTCCGTTCATCGCTTATACTTTTATGTTCCACTTCACTCATATTTATATGCTGGCGACTCACATGTGAACCTGTCTTTTTATTCCACTCTTATGATTTATGAAGTTCGCAATCGCATACACGGCTACTATATTTGCTACACCTGCTTTACTAGGGACTAGTAAAGGTTAAAGTATGGGGGCATGTTCCTTCTATACCTTGCTTGACAAAGCTTTTATGGGGTATATTTTAGAACTGCTTGCTCTTCATTTTTTTTTATTATTATTAAAAAAATCTATTCAAGTTTTTCAAATTAATTGTAAGTTTAGACGAGTCAGTCCTATGAGTCAGACTATTAAATTGTAATTAGACTGATTGGTTAAAGCTCGATTAAGAAATCTATCTCACATTCATGCACTATAGTTCTTAAAGGTGTTTACCCCCTTTTAATTTATTTAATTAACTTCGGATCCTAATGGGATTGGATCGAGTATGTTCTAATTCAATGATAGTCGCCAATATATTGAGCGTACGTAGTTAACCTTGCTTCTACGTAAATCCTTACCTTTGTGGTCATCACATATTACTTTTGAGCCTAAAGACTTGATTATTCATTTCCCTATGTTCCTTAGCTAGTAGACTGACCACTTATGGGTGTTTAAAAAAAAATTGTGTATATCATAGTGACATGTGGCCTAAGTTAGCTCCGGCTTACTTGGAATGATCCCAACTATGATCATCAAAAAAAAGGGATATATATATAGCATAGTGATATGTGGCCTAAGTTAGCTCCGGCTTACTTGGAATGATCCCAACTGTGCAAATATCAAAAGAAAGAAAAAAGTTGTTGAAAGTTATACCCCATAAGGTGGCAAGCTACTAAGTTAATTAGAATCATTGGCTACCCACCTCTCCAAAATTCATCAAGTCGTTTGTATTTGGCATCGGTTTCTACCAAACTCATGTAGAGGTCATATCAAAGCCTTAGACTACTCTTGATCTATCCTATTGGTGACGAAGTCTATCGAAAATGAATTGTAAGGGATGTAGACAAATTGTTAAGGGCATCACATATAACACTTGAATTCTTAATTGAGCCTTATCCTATATCTATCTGATAGAATTATGAAAGTTTGAATTCTTATGGGCTAGCAAGTCTAGCATCAGTTAATGAGAATTACTTGAGACTATTTTGGTTAACTTATAATGAAGAGTAGACAAGAATGAAATTATACTGTCATAAATCTCTGTCATATCATGATTTACAATGATTTACCTTTGCTAGGGACTAGCAAAGAACTAAGCATGGGGGTGTGATAACTTCGCAAAAAGAAGTTATCTTCATCTCTATTTTAACCATTTTTAGCCATGTTATGTGATATTTTTACATGAAAAGTAGATAAAATCCAATTACCGCATGATTTGGAGTCACAATGTTTGTACTCTCATTGTTTATATGTTTTTATGATAGGATTCGGGGAGAATTTGAGTCAAGGATTGAAGACTAAGTAGTGTGAAAAATCTGGGAAAAATGTTGCAACATATTCTCAACAAATGCTGGCAGGTCAAACTATGCAGAAGAAAAAAACAGCACCAGAAATGTTGCAACATATTCACAACATTTTTTGGCAGTTACAGGAAATTCAAATCCGAAAATGCCAAATTTTGGACAGTTACAACCTATTTTAAAGCATCCATTCAGCATTTTAAAATGACTGGATGTGGGGCCCACTAGGAGAAAGAGAGGGAAAGTTTAAAAGAGGAAAATTTCAGCCATAAAGAGGAAAAATTTCAGCCATAAATAGGGAGATTCCATTCTATTCTTGGGAGCCATTAGAGGAGAAAAACTGCAGGAAGAAGGATTTCGGCAAAGGAAGAATAAGTGCAGTCTTGGCGTTGGGACCAGAAAAAAACGCTTCTACATCACTGGAGAAGGGAAGATTTGCATTTCTTTTGAAATGTTTAGTAAGATCTCTTCAATTTTGTGTTATTTTCCCGCAGTCATGAACTAAAACTCTCTAGTCTTGCATGATGAGAGTAGTATGTGTATTTTGATGATGAACATCTTTGATTTTGGGTTTGCTTTGTGATTATCTTTATGGATCTTGTGATTTTTATGGTGAAATTGTTGGATCATGTCTCTTTATTGTATTGCGCCGCGAGAATCGAGAGAAGAGCGGCGTAATGTTAATTTAAGGGCTACTTTATCGCAGTGCGAGAATCGAGAGATGAGCAATGCGAATCATTAACCAACATTTCTTTATTTTTACGGTGTTTCAAGAGTCGAGAGAGGAGAAACGTGCGTGCATCACAAGATCTATTGAGTTTTGAAAAGTGAAAGAGATTTCCTTTTTATGCTTGCGAATTTGATTCTTGCACTGCATAATATTTTCGTTTTTCCTAAGTTAGAGATAACTAGGGTTGCGTAGATATTAAGACTCCTTGTATCGAGAGATAAAGGGTTCTTCTTAAAAAATCATCGCAAGATAATCCAAAGTTCAACCAAATGAAATATTTATTTTATCACCATCATGTTACACATATGAAATCAGAAATGCAAGACTATTTTCTCTAATTGCTAAGAAATTACTTAAAGATCTAGTTAATTTAGTTTTAATATTTATCTAAAAGTTTTAATCTAGTTTCAGAAAATCAATTAATCGTTTTACTTGGATTCATAGAAACGGTGTAGCTAGTAATTGTAAGCACTAAACCCATCACTTCTCCGTGGGAACGATCTCACTCACTTTGTATTACTTGTACGGCACGTATACTTGCGTTTTCAAGCTCTATTTTGCGCCCATCAATGACCTGAGGGAGGAGTCCGACAGAGCTCTGACCTGAGGAAGAAGATGACCAAGAGCCAAAAGGTGATGAATGAGGAGGCCACGGAGCTCCTTTTATAGCCTCCAAGAGAGGGTCATGACGTGCCCCACCACCAATGTAGTGAGTTAGTGAGTGGTGATCACCCACCAGATCAGACGGCGAGGAAAGTCCACCATGATCGGACGGTGGGCAGACCGTCCATGGCGGTGTGGCGGCCATGCGCCGGCGGTGGCCAGACAAGGGGCGGCCTGGACCGCGGCTAGGCCAGCGGTTGCGACCAGGCCGGCGGTGGCCTGCCTTGCGGTCGTGGCCAGGCCGGCGGCGGCCTGGCCGGCGGCGGCCTGGCCGGCGGCGGCCTGGCCGGCGGTCGCGTGTAACACCTCCCCTGTAGTGGACGTATAATATGGGTCCGGCCGGGGCCCCACAACATACGAACGCCACAACTTTAGTATTATAAGTTGATATAGCTACCCAAACTCAAAACACTTGCACAACACAGCGGAAAACCAAGCACAACCAGAAGTTATCCACTAACCAAAAGAGTACAACTAAGGCCTTAAGGCCTATCACAAAAGTCCAAAAGTAAATAGTACAATCAAACATGAATGTGCTCAGCACTCCTAGTCTACCTCGGCATGCAAGCCGGACAAAATAGTCTCAAACAGCATCATCATAACTGTAGTGCTACAAAAAAAGGGAAAAACACTTCATGGGGCTTAGGCCTTTTTGGCCGGCGTGCTAGCTCCTGCGTGCGATCCTTGCCCTGTAAAAATTATTAGTAACGTGGGTCAGCAAAGGCTGACCTCAAACTGTGTAACAACACATCTCCTCCCGGCCGCCCCTAACGGACCCCGGGGAACCCTCCAACCTGCAAGTCAGCACTTCATATGCAAGTAAACATCTATAAATAGTAAAGCATTAAAACAGGCTTGGATGTCTCAATCATCAAACATGTTCTCTATTGGTTGAGCATATAAAGAAAAGGGTCTACTATGCAACATGAATGCAACACTCGGGCTTCACCCAAGGTACCCTACAACGTATGCATCTAGCACAACATCACATCATTTGGGTACTCGCATTTCCCCAATTGGCATAAAGCCGCAAACATTGAGGGAGACACAACTCCCTCACACGGCGCACAGGCCGCCACATGGAATTCTTGTCAAGGCCCCACCCGCTCGTGGGCTTAGCCCCGGGCTTGCCTGCAAGCTCTGACGTCTCATGTCAGGATTCCAACAACCACAGACTGACCGATTCTAAGAAGCCTTGCTGGACCCCACCCGCTCATGGCCTCTTTGCCCGGGCTTGCCCCAAGCTTGACATTCTCGTCAGTCTCACAGAAGGGGACTAGTCTCGCCGGGACACTCTCCACACATGACGCACATGTCACGGGATAGCCAGCCGACCACGGAGACATAGCCACGCCTTGGCACAACACAACCAAGACTAAACACATCGCAATCCCTCTTTGTACCGCAGCGTTCCCGCGCACCAAGGAAAACATCTCCAACTCGTGCGGAGCTAACCTTGTCCACCAAGGAAACCATCTCCATTCTCATACGGAGCTAACCTTGTCCCTCAAGGAAACCATCTACCGCCACGAGGAGCTAACCTTGTCCGGGTTCGACTACATGTACCCTTTTCAAGCAAACGGGACAATCACCACCACAACACAAACAGCATCTTGCCGCAACGGAAATCTCTACGAATCCCTAAGTTCGTATGCAACATCACCGAGTCGGACTAACGGTCGCGACTACGGCTTCACCCACCATGCCTAATCCACTAGCGAAGCGGATCTCTAATGCAAAGTATGCCGGGGACGGACTCAATCAACCCGGAGGTTCCTCTTGAACCTTGGCAAACCAAAGCCACTCTCATTTGAGAGTTTGGTGCCCAAAAATCTAGAAGAAAACGATGCTAAAAACGTGCATCCTAAAGACCGAGAGGAGAGATGTCGTTACCTTCCGACTCCTCTTTCTTGCCATGGCAAAATAGCCGGATGGAAATCTTCGCAGTGGTCTAAGCTCCACGGATCCGGACTCGGCTCGCGATTTGGAGCACCGAAACCCTTCCTACAGCCCAAGATCTTCTTCTTCTTCCTCCTTGCTCTAGGTTTTCTCAAGATCTTAGAAAGAGAGAACTTGGAAAACGAATGAGGGTTTCCAACCCTGAATTCGGTCTTAACTCCCCAGGAGATGGCCTGAACCGTTAGATCCTAAAACCAGAAAAAGAATGGCCGCGATTCGCCTGGAAATTAGAAGACCTGGGCCGAACACGGCCTGACACACGCCCGTGTCCAGGGCCGTGTGCCTCATTCGCCGTCTCAAATCGACGCGCCTGGAATCAGACACGGGCATTCGACACGCCCGTGTTCAATCCGACACGCCCGTGTCCCCAGCGACACGGCCGTGTGGCCTGCCGTGTGTCTCCAACGACACGGCCCCAACACCAACCCGAGAGGTGACACGGCCTGGGACACGCCCGTGTCCCAAGCCGTGTGCCAAGTCTCGACACCCGTCGACAGGCTTTGTGTCGACACCGCGAAAAAAAACGTCGAGCGAAGATCGTCGACCAAGCGGGACACGCCCTGTGACACGCCCGTGTCACAGGCCGTGTGCCCCAGTCTCGACACTTTGTCGAGCGAATGTGTCGACACTTGGGCCAAGTGTCGACACGGCCTCGACACGGCCTGCGACACGCCCGTGTCGCAGGCCGTGTGCCCCACTCTCGACACTCTGTCGAGCACAAAGTGTCGACACTTGGGCCGAGTGTCGACACGGCCTCGACACGCCCTGCGACACGCCCGTGTCGCAGGCCGTGTGCCTCACTCTCGACACTTTGTCGAGCGAAAGTGTCGACACTTGGACCGAGTGTCGACACGGTCTCGACACGCCCTGCGACACGCCCGTGTCGCAGGCCGTGTGCCTCCTTCCAGAAATCCAAAAATTTTCCAGAACTGCAGACTGACCCTGAAGCAAAAACTGGGGTGTTACATCGCGGCCCGGCCGGCGGCGTCCCGGCCGGCGGGCGCGATCTGGCCGGCCGCGGCCCGGCCCGTGGTGGGCGGGCGGGCCGGTGGCGGCCCGGCCGGCGTCGGCGCCGCCGGCCGGGCAGCAGTGGCCGGACAGGCCGCGACCTAGCCGGCTGCAGCTTGCCTGGCGGCCACGGCGGTGGCCTGGCCGCGGCCTGTCCGGCGGCTGTTGCCCGGCCGGCGGCGGCGGCGGCCAGCCAGCGGCTGCGGCGGCCGGTGGTGGCGGCCGGCCGGTGGTGGCGGCCGGCCGGTGGTTACCTCCCAATGGGGGTGGCTTTAGTGGAGAGAGAGGGAGTGAGCCCCACCCCCATGTTCTCCTCATCATGGGAGGTGGGGTTGACTAGTCAACCCCATGATCTCCCATTTTGGGGGGAGGGCGATCATGGGGGAGCCTTCCTTATAAAATGATGGTGTAACTCATCAACCACTAAAAGACAAAAAAACCGCAAAGTAAAAATAACCCTAAATCTAAAAAACACGGCGGTTCTCGAGCGTTGGATTTCAATCCAACGCACGAGAACCCCCAAACTCCACCCTTAAATTGTCCGTACGAACTCCATAGGATCTGAATTTGCGTTTACGACCGTTACCACCGTGCCAAACGGAACCGAAATATCCGTCAATAAATTCAACGCTTTTGAAACTTTGCATCCTAGAAATAAAGGGATTTTACATTTTTCATCCCAAATCTCTAAAATTAGTACTTTCTTAATTACTAATTTCTGACACTTTAAGACTCAGGTCAAAATTATAAAAGTAGTATGGTCGAGCATCAAAAATACTCATTCAAGAATATTTAGATCCCACAACATTAATAATTGTTGAATGGAGGTGTCAAAATAAATATTTTGGACCTAATTACCTAAATACCCTTAAAGTATCGATCTGGGCCAAAATTTGGAGTAGTCGCACCGCACTTGCAATTCATGAGTCAACATTCGTTTTGCCTCCGTCATCCCGAAGAAAAAGATTTCAATAAAAGCCCACAAGGAGTCCGCCAGTTCTATCAGCACCCAGGCTCGAAGTCATTACAGCTCCGCCACCTCCGCTATGGAAGGATCTGATTGCACCGACGCCCCTCCTCCACCGTCGGCGGCGGAAGAGCTTGACGCCGCTGAGAAGCTTATCCTTCGATGGGACCCAGAACGCTCACCGCCGGCCAAAGGCATGTTGTTCGACGGCCCAGGCCGAGCCGAGGCAGTCCTCTCTACCTCCGCGCGGTCGGCTTGATCCGCCGCCCCGGCACGATCCAAATCGCCATGGTACGTCTCGAGAATGAGTTCTGCCACATACTCGTCTCCCGTGCAAACCCCATGGATACGATCGTCGATCTGAACTCCCTCTCCCTCCCCCGGTCTAGATCCGGCGAACTGAAGCCACATCTCCCTGAGTCTGTTGGAGAGGATGATAGTTTAGGCCTACTGACGAGCGAGGGGAGCAACATTCGTGAGATCGATATCTTCCCTACCGACGCCATTCAGGATCTCCGCAGCATCGCCGACCGGATGATCTCCACCGGATACAGCGGCGAGCGCTTCCATGTCTTCAGCACCGTTCGCAAATCCGCAATGGAGCTCTGTTTACGCTACCTAAACATCGAAAGGCTCAGCATCGGCGATGTCCAGCGGCTGGATTGGGAAGCCCTAGAATCCAAGATCCGTCGCTGGATTCGTGCCGCTAGGGTTTGCGTTTGACTTATTTTCCCCAGCGAGCGCCGTCTCTGCGACCTCATCTTCGATACCCTCGCCCGAGACGATTCCCCCTTCGTCGAAACCGTGAAGACGGCGGCGGTCCAACTGCTGAGTTTCGTCGACGCAATCAGCATCATTCGCCGCTCTCCAGAGAAGCTCTTCAAATTCCTCGACCTCCACGACGCCCTCGCCGAATTACTTCCCGATTTCGCCATCATTTTCCAATCCAGTGCGTTGAAATCAATCAACACTCAGGTTTCCGATATCATCGCCAGGCTTGCCGAGGCCGTTCGAGGAAACTTATTACAATTTGAGAATGCCATTCTCAGAGATCGCTCAAAAATCCCTGTTCCAGGAGGTGCTATTCACCACCTCACAAGATACGTGATGAACTACACCAATCTCATTTCGGATTACAGGAAGACGCTTCTTCAGCTGATCTTGTCGAATCCGCCGGCGACCCATCCACTCTTCGAGGTCGATTTCCCGGAGCCATCAAAGCAGTACTCCCCTCTCCCATCTCATCTAATCCGGATACTCTTTCTTCTCCAATTCAGCATCGAGAACACAGCACAGCTCTACAAAGACCCCGCCCTCTCCCACCTCTTCTTAATGAACAATCTGCATTTCATCGTCCAGAAAGTCAAGGCCTCGCCGGTGCTTCAGGAGATGATCGGCGATGATTATCTGAAAAAATTAACGGCCAAGTACCGGCAGCTGGCTACTAGCTATGAGAGGTCAACCTGGATGAAGATCCTCAATTTCTTGAGAGACGAGGGATTACATGTAGGAGGGAGCTTCTCATCTTTTTCTGTATCGAAATCAACTTTGAGGGACATATTCAAATCTTTCAATGGCCGATTCGAGGAGGTGCATCGAACACAGGCGACTTGGTTGGTGCCGGACCCTCGACTGAGGGAGGAACTGAGGATTTCGATATCGGCGATATTGCTACCAGCGTACAGGTCTTTTTTGGGACGATTCAGACAGCATATAGAGAGTGGGAGACACTCTGAGATGTATATTAAGTACTCAGTTGAGGATCTGGAGATGGCCTTGTCTGATTTTTTTGAGGGCTGCTCACCTCCTTCTCTTGGAAGTAGAAAATCTCATTGAAGTTGATGCCCAAAGTCCTTAATTGCAAGGAGGGGGGATGCCGAAGGGAAGAGTGAAGTCGTTGGGTATTTTGATTTGACACAGATTGACGTCCAAAAAGAAGAGAGCTACATCTGAGCTAAGCTTGAATATGAAAGTTTTCTTTTGTTTCTTGGTGATGAAGACCAAGTCTGTGAGCTTATTAACCTAGGTATAGAAGGAATTCAAACCAACAGAAATTGAACTTTTATTCTTTGTGGAAATGTTAAGTGGGTGTGTTTTTCAGAATTAGAGAACAACTGATCTTTAAATTTCCCCTTAGAGTCTGCGGGGATGTTCTACTATCACGTTTTTGTCCTCTCCCGAAAGACTGCTGCATAATATGGGTCCGATCGAGCCTCGCTACATAAAACTGTAATAAATTGAACGTTACAAGATGATGGACAAAAAGTCAAACATCTCAGAGATCTTGCAAGGCAATGGAAATGTAATACAAGTCCACTAGAATGTCCACTATTACAAAAGAAAATAAGAGGCACTCGACCTTATGATTGTTACTGTTGCGGGTCGTCCGGTTTTTCCCCGGTCAAGAGAAATCAGACCAACTTAGCTCGGAACCGGACTGGGCGTGCAAACAGTCAAAGTAAACCACAAAAAATGACGATGGACGTTTTTGACGTGGAAAACCCGGAAATGGTGAAATATCATGTGATCGGATCTGTGTCGGGCCAAAATCCACTAGCTTCTTGTAGTTTTACAAATGTTAATTTGATCACGGAGGGCGATGGACTGCTACTCCATTACAAGTGCAACATACAAAAAATGAGGAAAAACAGCTAAGTATTTGGAGCCTCGATGAAATCACTTCGGCCTTGGAATGTTGCAGAACTCACAAAACCTTGGTGAGAGCGTTTCGGCTGAAAATTCTCTAAGTCCACAAAGTTGCTGGAGGGAGCACTCTCGTTGAAGCGGAGCCTTGGTGTGAGCGCTCTCGTGGAGGCGATTGACATGACTTGAAGCTTTTTGAAACCTTAGCGCAAGGAGAGAATTTCTGAGCAGAAAATCGGCCTAATTCCATGATCTCGCCGGAAAATCTCATAGTTCTCTCTTGTCTCTGGAGTTGTTTGTCCTCAAATGAAGACTTGTGGACCTATTTATAGTTTTCTGGAGGGTCATGGTGGTAATTGCGCTGGGGAGTAATTTGTGCTGGCGAATGACATCGCTCCGTCTCAGTCACCTGGATCACCAAATTTAGTGAAATGAAAGGAGTGCCCCCCCCCCCCCCCAACGGTACGGGCGGTCCGGGCAAGGTGCTTGAAGGCGACCAGAGACGGCGAGGGGGGGGGGGTGACCGCTAGGGGTGCAAGTTGAGTTGAGCCGGCTCGAAAGCTCGATGAGCCGGCTCGAAAAAAGCTCGACTCGAGCTCGAGCATGTCGAGCTCGAGCTCGAGCTCGTCGAGCTCGAGCCTGATTTCGAGCTGAGCTCGAGCCTAATTAAACCAGTTCACGAGCTCGCGAGCTTTTTTTTTAATTAAATAATATATATTATTAGTATTAAATATTTTAATATATTATATTATTAACATAATATTAATATAATATTATTAAAATAATAATTTTATATTATTAATATAATATTAAATTCGAGCTGAGCTCGAGCTCGAGCTCGAACCGTGCTCTTCGAGCTCGAGCTCGAGCTCGAACCGTGCTCGTCGAGCTCGAGCTCGAGCCTTTTAAAATAGGCTCGTCAAGCTCGAGCTCGAGCCTTTTAAAATAGGCTCGTCGAGCTCGAGCTCGAGCTCGAAAAAATAAGCTCGAGCTCGAGCTCGAGCCGGCTCTTTTTGATGAGCTCGACTCGAGCTCGACTCATTTGCAGGCCTAGTGACCGCCGCCAGTGCGCGCGGGCGCTCGGCGGGGTTGCGCAACGCAGTCGTACTTGGTGCGACCACGTGTGGTGCGGCCGCACGCAGCTGTGCGTGTGCCGTGAGTGCGCGCAGGCCGCGCACATGTGCGTGCGGGCCTCGCGGGGCGCGATTGCACGTGCACTGGCCGGGCACGCCTACACAACCTTGTTGTGTGCGTGCGCGGGTCCGGCTTCCTTCTTGGGGACTTCCGGGGCTCTCAGCTTCGATGCGTGCAATCTGTCTGGTCGGGCTCACGCGTACTCGATTCGAGTCTTGCCGGCTTGACTTAGAAATTTCATTGGGGACCACATGAAATGCCCCCAAATTTTCGCTAGTCAATACCCGCAAAGCGATGAACGCAAATGTTGTTTTGCCTTTCTTGTTGTGTTCTGATCATTAGGAAATTATCTCACTTCTTGCAAGATATCTTGACAAAGACATGTGTTTATTCGCTGCCTATTTTTTGACAGGAAATTTGGCAAAAAAATGTTGTCATCTTGGTTGCCTTTCATTATGTGCTCTTCTTTGAGACTTGTAAATTGGAGGGGGTCATTCAGTTCTTCTCTCATACTGATAGAGATCTTGGAGTTTGTGGAGGCTCTTCTTGGAGTTCGTGTGTTTTTGCGGTCGTCATGCCTCCCTCAAAAAGGGTTAGTACTTCCATGCCCTGAGAGTGAGTAGGCGAGAGAGGATGTAGTGGTGACTCCCGTGCAAAGTGAAGTTGACGTGGGGGTGCGCAAGAGGGGTGTCGAGTGCGGAGTCGGCAGACACGAAGGTGGCAAACGCGGAGGCAGTATGCACAAAGGAGGGCGCGTCTGGGGCCGTTCGCGGGCTTGCTGGGGCACATGCGAGGCTACCCACGCTCCCGTGCGTGAGAGCGCGGGGCCGACTGCGTGCGCGTGCGGCCGGGGCCGCCCGCGCAAGTGCGTCGGGGTTGCCCACGCGAGCGCGCGATGGGCCGCCCGCGCGATCGCGAGCGCGGGGTCGCCCGCACGAGTGTGTGCGAGGCCGCCCATGCTCGAGTGCTTGCGTGCGGGGTTGCCCGCTTGTGCCTGCAGCTGGGACCATCCCGTGTGTGCGGCTGGGGTTGCCCGCGCGGGTTTGCACTGGCTTCCCGTGCGCGTGGGGTTGTCACGACTGCTTGCATGCGTCTGGGGTCGCTTTTGCGCGAGGCGTGCACGTCGTTGTTTGCGTGACCTTGCGCGAGTGCATTCTCTCTCAAGCGCGCGAGGTTTTCTCCCGTGTATTGATGTTGATGTGAGTCTTCCTTTTCTGGTGTCGGAAGGTGGTGCTTCACAGCGATCGATGCGCCTTCCGTCGACTTTGAACCCCTCTCGTGTGGGTAGTTGGAGGAAGCGTTTTGGCATCTTGGCGGACGTGGAGATTGTGATCCCTTCCCCACTGGAGCGCGTTCATCACCCTCCATCGGGCCATTTTTCGATTACGCGGGGGTGCCTGAAGGCGAGTTTTCATTTTTCCCCTACGGAGAAGGTATTTGTAGTGTTAAGGTTTTGCGGCGTCCCAATGATGCAGTTTTCTCTTGCGGAGCTGACGAGGATCATGAGGTTGTTCTGCTTCTTTCGGGAGCACGACTCCCGGATGTCGGTTCGACTCTTCCGTGAGTGGTGCGCAGTCTGTCTTGGCTCAGGCGACCGGGTCGAGGTGCGGAGCAATAAGAGATGGCTGACGTTTGAAGGCATGAATGATCATCGTTATAATGGGATGTTATTTGGATTTGTTAAAAACCTGTGGGAGCTGCCTGATACTTGGCGGGATTCTCCTGACCGTTGTCACCGCCTTACAGGGTAGGAGTATGACTTCACTCCGTTGTTGGGCTTTACGGATCTGCGTGAGTTGGATGTTGTTCTCTGCAAGATCAGTGTTTTTGTTGTCGAGAAGCCGCTAGTTCTTGCAGGCCTTTCGATGGATGTGGAGCGAAGTTGTGTCGTGCTATTGGAGCGTGGAAAAAGAGGGAGCTAGGATTTTCGCACCAACAGAGAGGAGGTGGGTCGTCCTCTGCTGCCCCGAGGTCGTTATTGATGTTGTCGATGACTGTCTGGATGACCTGGTTGCTAATCTGCCACCCGTAGAGACTGAGGATGTCCCAAAGCTTCTCGTGATCCTACAGGCTTCTCGGGCGGTCTCTGAGCCACTATTGGTGACAGGGAGGGGGAAGGAGCAGGAATGCTCTGCTTGTCAAATGCTTCTTCGGAAGGAATGTTGGTTGTCTCCAGTATTTTCCCTCTTTTGCCTTGCGATGTGTGCAGGAATAATTTGTTTTATGTGCTTGCAGCTGGACGAGGCTCATGATATTGCGTTCTCGTGGAACGGTACCGATGTAACCACAAAGGATGATTTTCTCTCTCCACGGACGAAGTTGGTCGCATCCGAGGGCTCACTGGCCGAGGCTCGGAGGAAGGAGGTCGTTTCTTGGATGTTTAATGCGGAGTCTCGGTTATCCTCTTCCCTGTCTGAGGTGGAGACTCTTCAGGATATGTTTAGTGATGCTGACTCTAAGCTCGAGGCTCTTCGCGGGAGGCTGGTTTCCTCTGCGGCGACTTTGGCGGAGGCGGTCCTTTGTACTGAGGTGACTGACGCTGCGATGTACCAGCAGGAGGGGGAAGTTGGGCAGATGAAGAAAGAGAACGCTTGATTGATTTCATAGCGGGAGGAGGTCGAGGTCGTGCGGGCGGCCGCGGTGGCCGAGTACGGAGCCTCTCATGCCTTTGAGGTAAAGCGGTATCGTATTGCAGAGGAGGCGCGTTCTGAGGTGATGGAGACAGAGGTCGATCAACTCATATAGGATGAGCACGATGTCGCAAACAATTTAGGTTTCGACAAGGGATTTCGAGCTGCTCGGCGGTTTCCGAAGCGCGACGCTTTGGGCGTGGAGGTTGTTTCGAACGATGATGTTGATGTTGCCATGGAGGGATGATCCTGTGGACCTCTTCTCCTACGTTTGTTTTGATTTGTTTATCTTTGTATTGTAGGCATAATTTTGCATCGTTGCATGTTTTTGCCTTTTATGATGATGTAGCCCACGAGGCATCTTTTATTTGAGTGGAGACTCTTTTTGCCTTTGGATCTGCGGTGTTCTGTTGTGTTTTTGTGCGCGTATTATTTTGACAGAGTAGCGCTTGTCTTGAACGTTGTTCGTTTATCCGCGCTTCCGGGAGAGTCAAAGGCCGTTGAGGGCTTGGAGGCGATGCGCCTCCGTTTGCTCATGCCCTAAACAAGGATTTGTTGAAAACCTTTGTCCGTGTTTTTAAGAGAATTGGGGTTTGTCTGGGCGAAGGTGGCGAGAAACCTTTATTCGTTTGCGCTTCGGGAGGATCTGAGTCCGTCTAGGCGAAGGTGGAGAAGAACCCTCATTCGTTTGTGCTTCCGGAGGATCGAGGTCCGTCCAAGTGGAGGTGGCGAAGAACCCTTGTTCATTTGCGCCTCAGGAGAACCGAAGTTCGTCCAAGGGGAGATGAAGAAGAACATTTGTCTGTTCGCGTCTCAGGAGAACGGAGGCTCGTCCAAGTGGAGGTGACAAAGAACCTTTGTTCTTTCGTGTCTTAGGAGAACCGGAGTTTGTCCAAGTGGAGGAGGCAAAGAACCTTTGTTTGTTTGCGTCTTAGGAGGACTGGGGTCCGTCCGGGTGGAGGTGGCGAAAAACATTTGTTCGTTCGCATCTCATGAGAACCGGGGTTTGTCCAAGTGACGGTGCAGATTAACCTTTTTCCAGCTCGCCTAGGAGGTGCAGACAGACCTTTGTTTGTCTTGCCTGAGGTGCAGAAGGGATTTCGTTGATCTCACCTGAGGTGCAGAAAGGCTTTCGCCAACCTCGTCTGGGAGGTGCAGAAAGACTTTCGTCAATATCGCCTTGCGGTGACCAATCTCTGATAGAAGGGGAAAAAGGTGCTTTATTGCTGAAAGAGAAGATACACATGCTCGTGAATCCATCTTCGCCGCTTATTCTCTGAAAAATAGGGAAAGCAGTAAACAGTAGGGGTGTATGGGCTTAGGCCTTGCCCAGACTTCCTTGTCCTTGGCCCTGGCCGGGGTGCGCTTGCTGAATGTAGTAGACTTGTGCTGCCTCCCGGTCGCCTTGTGTGACACCTATTCTGCTTGGGGTGACGAACTTCATTGTCAGGTGCGGAATTGAGGGTATCGCCTCGAATAGCGCTTGGAGCGGCCGTCAGAAAATCGTGTTGTACGTCGAGCTGAAGTCGAATACAACGAACTACACGTCCCAGGTTGCTTGCCTTGGGAACTCCCATAGAGTGACAGGGAGAGTGATCGTTCCCCGCACGGGCACGAGCGCATTGTCGAAGCAGTATAGCGGTTTGATTGCTGGTTCGAGGCACTCTCGAGGGATCTTCATATTGAGCAGTGTAGATTCGAACAGGAAGTCCACTGAGCTCCCACTATCAATCAGTATCCGCCTGATCCTGAAGCATGGATCGCCAATTCCCACATTGATGATTAGGAGGCCTTGGTGCGGCGTGTGCACGCCCCTCAATTCTTCGTCACCGAAGCTGATAGAGGTATTCGCATGTGGCTTCAGGTCTTCTAGGCCTTCTCATACTGAGCGATGAAGAGGATTTGGAAGGGCGAGCCGACGTTGGTTCCGACCTCCCCGACCACTTGTCTACCCCCCTGCGCATCCTGGCGCGGCGGGGGTTGATCCCACCTAGGTTGGTGCGGTGGGGGCTGATTGGGTACTTGACTTTGCAGGTATCTTACTAGATGTCACTATCAGATGAGGCACTCTATCTCATATTTTAGTCGGGTGCAGTCATCTGTGTTGTGCCCGTTCCTGCTGTGGAATTCGCAATACTGTGTTTGGTCTCCCCGGTTCAGTGGTAACAGCTTCGGGCGTCGGGGCATGCCAGAGTCTTCGATGGCCAAGAGTACCTACGTCCGTGCAGTATTTAGCAGGGTGAATTCCCGGTGCCGACCGGGGTCTTGGTTCTGGCAAGGATTGTCGCGACAGTCATCGTTTCGACGGTGCATTAGGGGCGCAGGTTCCGACTCCCTCCCGCTTGGAAGATCCTTCAAATTGTTGGCAGTGGGATTCAATGGACTCGTCTGCCGCAATTTGTGCTTCGATCCAGTGAATGAGGTCGGTGTAATTGGGTAATGTCTCCCTCATTAGAGTAGAGTAGAATACACTTGGACGGAGTCCTCCGAGGAAGACGCTGCGAAGAAGCTCGGGGTCGACCTATGAGATCTGTCGTGCCTCAGAGGTGAAGCCACGGAAGAAATCATTGAGCGACTCTTCCTCATTTTATCGGATGTCAGAGAGTTGTGAGGGATCTCTGACGATCCCTTCCCGCAAGGAGTGGAACCACGTGTGTGCTTGCCCCTTCAGAGTTGTGGTTAACACTTGACACAATAGTTGATCGGGCACGCTGAAGAGGAGCATGATCGTCTCGAAGCGATTTTTGTGTTCTAGGGTGTCTTCTACCTCGTCAAAGGTCTCGAAGTGCGGTAGCTTGAATCCATGCGGGACGGGGTGTAACGCCCCAAAATTTGTAAGAGGGACGATCAGCATTTTTGGCCAAGATTGGTTCTTAGTTGGGGGTCACACGGCCTAGGACACAGGCGTGTCCCTGGCCGTGTCAAGCTCAGGCTCGTCGAGAGTCCAGGAAGTCGACGTCCTGCGCTCGACAAAGTGTCGAGACAGGGAACACGGCCCAGGACACAGGCGTGTCCATGGGCGTGTCCCGCTCGGGTGGCGTAGTAAGGCGCGTGGTCGACGAATTTTGGTCGACGAAATGTTTGAGTGGTCACGCTCTGGATCACGGGCGTGACAGAGGGCGTGTCCCCTCGGTTCGACGATCGTCGAGTGGCGATCGTCGAGTAGGGGTACACGGCCTGTGACACGGGCGTGTCACCGGGCGTGTCCCGCCGTGTCAATCTCTGTTCGACGATTTGGCTGCGTTCGACGATTTCCCCAGAAATCTCTGTTCGACGATTTGGCCGCGTTCGACGATTTCCCCAGAAATCTCTGTTCGACGATTTGGCTACGTTCGACGATTTTTCCAGGGAACTCCGTTCGACGATATGGCCAGCGATCGACGATCTGCGTTCGACGATCGTCGAGGCTTCGAACACGGCCTGAGACACGGGCGTGTCCCAGGCCGTGTCCTTCTCGGGTTATGAGTCGGGATGTGTAAGGGGTTGGACACGGCCTGGAGCCCAGACGTGTTCAGGTTAGACACGGCCGTGTCAAATGTGACACGGGCGTGTCAAGTCCCCGTGTCTTGTTTTGGGTGCGACGATTTCGGCGTCGATTGGGGAACACGGCCTTGGAGACGGGCGTGTCACAAGCCGTGTTCGGCCCAGGTGTTTTGTTTTTCAGTTCAAATCGTGGTCGTTCTTCCCTTTCTTTTGGGATCTGATGGTCCAGGACTGCTCTTGCTGAGTTAAGTCCGAGAATAGGGTTAGGAATCCTCATTCTTCTCCAAGCTTTCTCTTACTAAGGTTCTAGAGAGAGGGGAGAGCAAGGAAGAAGGTGAAGAATAGATTCGGCTATTGGAGAGGCTTCGGTGCTCCAAATCGCGAGCCGAGTCCAGATCCGTGGAGGCTAGGTCGTTGCGAAGGTTTTCATCCGGTTATTTTTTCCATGGCTAGGAAGAGGAGTCGGAAGGTAACGACACTTCTCATCTTGGTTTTAGGATGCATGTTTTAACATCTTTTATTTTCTAGTTTTCAGGCACCAAACTCTCCAATGAGAGAGGTTTGGGCCGCCAAGATTCAAGAGGAACCTCCGGGTCGATTGAGTCTGTCCCCGACATGTTTTTGCATTAGAGATCCGCTTCATTAGTGGATTAGGCATGGTGGGTGAAGCCGTAGTCGCGACCGTTAGTCCGACTCGGTGATGTTGCATACGAGGTTTAAGGATTCGTAGAGATCCGTTGCGACAAGAGGCCGTTTGTGATGTGTGATGTTTGTGGTGTTCTTCCCTTTATCTTGCATGGGTACGTGGGGCCGGTACCGGACAAGGTTAGCTCCTCATTGACGGTAGATGGTTTCATTGGTGGACAAGGGTAGCTCCGCATGGGTGGTAGATGGTTTCCTTGGTGCACGGGAACACTGCAGTACGAATGAGGGATTAGGGTAGATTTGTCTTGGATTGTGATGTGCCAAGGCGTGACTGTGTCTCCGTGGTCGGCTGGCTATCCCGTGACGTGCAAGTCATGTGTGGAAAGTGTCCCGGCGAGACTAGTCCCCTTTTGTGAGACTGATGAGAACGCCGAGCATGGGGCAAGCCCGGGCAATGAGGCCATGAGCGGGTGGGGTCCAGCAAGGGTGCTTAGAATCGGTCAGTGTGTGGGACGGAATCCTGACATGAGAAGTCAGAGTTTGCCGACAAGCCCGGGTCTACGACCATGAGCGGGTGGGGCCTTGACAAGAGTTCCGTGTGGCGACTTGTATGTTGTTGGGGGATTGTGGTTCCCCTTTGTTTGCGGCTCTATGCCAATGGGGAAATGATGAGTACCCAAATGATGTGATGTTGTGCTAGATGCATACGCTATATGGTGCCTTGGGTGAAGCCCGAGTGTTGCATTCATGTTGCATAGTAGACCCTATTATTATATGTTCAACAGTAGAGAACATGTAATGATGTTTGAGACATCCAAGCTTGTTTCCTTAGTTGCTTTTCTTGCTTATGAACATTGCATATGAAGTACTAACTTGCATGTTGGAGGAGTACCCCGGGGTCCGTTAGGGGCGGCCGGGAGGAGATGTGTTGGTTACACGGTTTGAGGTTAGCCTTTGCTGACCCACGTTACTAATAATTTTTACAGGGCAAGGATCGCAAGCAGGAGCTAGCTCGCCGGCCAGAAAGGCCTAAGCCTCATGTCGTGTTACCCTTTTTGTTGTAGCTCTACTTTTATGACATTGTATGCTTGATGCCATGTTGACCGGCTTGCATGCCGAGGTAGACTAGGAGTGCTTATGCACTTTTATGACTGATGTATTATTTGAGTTTAGACTCACTTTTGTTGTAAGGTCATAAGGCCATTTCGTTACTCTTGTAGGTGTGGATAACTTCTAGTCTTGTTTGTTGTTTTCGCTGTGTTGTGTTATGAGTTTTGAGATTGGGTAGTTATATCATCTTATAATACTGAAGCTGTGGCGTCTGTATGTTGTGGGGCCCCGGCCAGACACATATTATACAGTCATTACAGGGGAGGTGTTACACGGGGTGTGCCATGATGATGCAGTGGTCCAGAGCCCTCCCACTCTGGTTCTGCAGCTCAGTTGGTGATAGTCCCTGTTAGGAAAATGATTTATCAAGGGGGCTGGGTTCGAGACTGTGCCTCAACATCCCGCCGCACTGAGAAAAAGGTGTGGTCATGGGTGGGGTTCTTGGGCTGCAGCCCGGTGGTGGGACCATACGTGTTCCTCTGGTGTAGAACCAGAGCGAGGCGGCTCTGGACCACTGCATCACTTGACTGGAGGGGCAAGCGGGGATCCGTTGTGGAAGGGGCGTCATGCGTTCATGGGGCGACGTCGTTCCTGGGCGTATTCATCTTTGAAGATGTCCCTGATCTCTTGGTGGGTGAGTCTATGGTCGCCTTGCTAGGCATCCACTTCCATTGGCTGAAGGTCGGGCTGAGTGTTGGCCTGGGGCTCTGGCCTTTGGATGGCATGTATAGAGCCTGCGTCGTCGAAAAGTTCTTCGACGGGGGGATCCTCTGGGTGAGTCGCGCACCGAGGGATGCGTTCTTATGCAACTATCGGTCGAGCCTCGCGCGTGTTGCCTGGGAGGGGAAGGTTGGACCCTCCCATCCCTCGTAGGAGGGTGAGCATTTCAGCCTGATGTTCCTCCTTTAGCTGGACGTGATCCTCCACTGCGTCAGCGGGAGCGGTCACGAGGATAGTTTTGTTGAGCAGTGGAGTGTTGCTTGCGAGCGAGTTGGCCGTGGCCATTTCGGGGCGCTCTCCCGGGGTCGTGCCATTTGCAGTGTGCGCACTTCTCCTTGTCATTACTGCTAGTCGGGAAATGCTGAGATTTGTCAGAGCTTCTGGTAACACTTTCCCATGGGCGGCGCCAAATTGTTGCAGGTCGCCCGATTTTTCCCCGGTTTGGAGAAATCGGACCGCCATACCTCGGACTTAGACCGGGCGCGCAAACAGTCAAAGTAAAATGCAGTAAATGACAATGGACGTTTTTGACGTGGAAAACCCGAAAAGAGTGAAAAACCATGTGGTCGGATCTGTGTCGAGCCAAAATCCACTAGCTTCTTGGACTTTTACAAATGTTGATTTGATCTAGGAGGATGACGGATTTGTGGCGCACAAACAGTCCTCGGAGCCTCGATGGAAGCGCTCCGACTTTGGAATGTTACTGAACTAACAGAATCTTGGTGTGAGCGTTCCGGCTGGAAATTTCCTAAGTCCACGAAGCAACTGGAAGGAGCGCTATCGTTGAAGGGAGACTTGGTGGGAGCGCTCTCGCGGAAATGATTGACGTGACTTGGAGCTTCTTGAAAGCTTAGCGTGTTGAGAGGTAGTTCCACTTTGACCACCACTCGTAATGCTTCGAGCAACATAACATAATCTTCTTTCGAAAATCTCCCCGATTTTTCTATCGTCGTTTGAAGATCCACTATAAGATCTCTTTTGACACTAGAAGATTTCCATCGGCGCTCGAAAATCTCCTTTGTATTTGAAGATCCCTTCAAAGACTTTACTCATAACTCGAAGATCCTTCGAAGACTACTCGAAGACCTCCTTCGGCCTTTGAAGATTTCTTCCCAGCAGCCTTGAACATCTCCTTTGCTTCTCAAAGGTCCCCACACAAACAACTCGAAGATCTCATCCAACTCCGTCCTTTGCAATTACTGAATTCACCATTTTAAATCACTTCAAAGCACGTTGTCGGATCTATTATTTCACACGTGCATCAGTGCATGTTTTATTATGGGAGTTGTTATGAACAAATCATTTATGGCTACATACAAATCGGTTATTCGAATTTTTTAGGTTCATTTAAAGCACTATACACAAACCATATAAAACTCAAAACATAACTCATTTTTCATTCCAATCCTAGTTGTCTCCACGGATTCCCTTTCCTGTGTGCTCGATGGAGTCGATTGAAACGGTCGGCGACCCGCTTGAGGCCACCCCCGACGACAACATCAATCTTCCTGAGCTGTCGTTCTTCCTCGACATCGATCCTGGAGTGCTGTTGCAGCAATCGACGGCTGATCTGGTTCTTCCTCCGACGACCGCCCCGACGCCCTGCCTCCTCCCCTCGCATCCTCAGGTATATTCCTTCCCCTCGTCTTCCTCCTCCATGCAGAATAGGATTATGGACTCTGATGTTGTACTCCTTCACTTCGTCTTCCATCATAGTGCAACTCCCTTTTCCGGGTTCTTATTCATGTTTCCTAAAATTTGTTCTCAGATTTTTAGTCTCATATTTTTCTACTATTTTTGTATTCAGATGGAACAATCACAATCAGTTTGTGTCCTGCCTTCTTTAGGATCTCTTAATTTTTGTAATGCATAATTACCTAATGGATATATTAATTTTGCTCAAATGCGTTGTAACGCCTAATTAATTTTGCTCTAATGGATGAGTTAATTTTGCTCTAATGGATCTATTAAAAAATTCTTTAGCAAAATATGAACAAATATTTTAGAAACAATATTATAAAATTTAACGCATTACAAATAAATCTAGAGCTCCTGTAGTGATCTGAAGCGAGGATGTGTGGTAGGTGTCATTGTGTATGACTTGCGGTAGGCGTTGGAGGCAGTGTCAGCGACAACAGTGGCGGCGGCGTTGGAGGCGGTGTCGGCGACAGCAGTGGAGGCGGCGTTGGCGGCGGCGAAGAGAGGCGTCGTCGGTGGTGACGGTGTCGTCGCGTATGGATCGCTCCTGTCGATGTAACGGGGAAATGGTTTGCACCTATCAACTTTACTGTAACATTTAAAATAATTATTTAGGAGTTTTTATTTTAAAAGTTGGTTTGCATCTATCCAAAATAAATTTATATATAACAATTATCTAATATTAATACTAATTTCATGAGATTCGGAATTTCTAATTGAATTGGCGATTCTTTTTTTTTAATTGACAAAGAAATTTTTTTGACCAAACTTTCAAGCGGACTCCCCCGCTAAATGCCAAAAATAAATTTGTTTATGTGCCTTGATATACTCAAATTTGCTGGCATATTTTCACCATTTTTATTAAAAAAATTATTTTTTATGGAGGGTCGTCGGCTATTTTTCCGGTTCGGAGAAATCGGATCGTCTTACCTTGGAATCGGACCGGATGCATAAACAATCAAAATGAACTGCATCAAATGACAAGAGACGTTTTTTTACGTGGAAAATCAGGAAATGATGAAAAAACATGTGGTTGAAATTGTGTCGAGCCAAAATCCACTATATTTTTGGAGTTCTGCTGTACAACCCCATATTCGCTGAGTCAGACCAGGAGGCACAAACGGTCACAATTAGGCTAGCCAGAGGAGTTCTCGCCCTAAGGAAGATCTCGCCCAAGTGGGCGGGAACGCTTGCGCTAGCGCCAAGCTCCGGTCTTAAAAGAAGCTCTCGCCTATAAGCAGGCGAGACTGCTTGCGCCGGGCTCCGGACAGAAGGCTCTCGGCTCAGAGCTCTCGCCGGGTGGGGCCCAGGGCCTTGGGTAAAATGACCTAATTGCCCTCAGGTAAAATTACCCTTATGCCCTCAGGATGAACCACGAGATTTGGCTATAGGCAGATCAGTCAAAGGTATTTCAGTAATCTCAGGTCAGCAAAGACTATAATAGACTCATAAGAGCTCCTTAGAAGGTAAGCTTTCATTATCTTCCAACTTCCAGTGCTTTCTGAGGAGCTCCTAGCCCAGCATTTGGCTTTGGAGGGGAAGCTCTCAGAGATCTTCCGGGTGTGACGTGGGACCTCCCATCTCAGGCTTTGGGTCAGTCTTAGGTCCTTTGACTCTAGTCGAGGGTTGAGGCTTGAGAGAAGTAGGTGTTGGCTGCACCCCTGTTTTGAACTCCCGTTGAGGTCATTTTTGACGTCAACATCTGCAGTATTTAGTTTGATCTCGGAGGTCGGCAAACCGCTACTCCGTTGCATGTATGAGATTTTAAAGAGAGACAAATCCTTAACAATGCGGCGGTTGGCGATAAATTGGTCCAAGAACTGTTGGGTGAGCTGAGTGAAGTTCCGGGACGTTCCTTCTCACAGCGAGTGGAACCATGTTCTTGTCTGCCCCTTCAACATGAAAGAGAAAACCTGGTAAAACAACTGATCAAGGGCATTGTAGATGTGGAGGATCGTGTAGAAGAGATTTACATGCATAAGGGGCACTACAAGAAAAACTTGATTTAGCAAGGGAAATTAAAAAGCCTTGATAATCCTTTCTAATTAGCTTCAAATTTAACAAAGAAAAAACTTTTCCATTTTAGCTATAAAAATAGCAACGAATTTTCTAGTTGAAAAAATAACAACAATTTTTTTTTTGGCTAAAATATCAACAAAATTTTTTGTGCCATTTTTTTTTGCAAAATAGTAACAATTTTTTCAAGATATTTATGGACGTGAAAATTTATTTTCTTCAGAAAAATATATCTCTCTTGGACTTCGTTTAGGGCGGTCGCGGCTGACAACAAAGTGCTGGGACCGAAGGTGGAACGGGGAATGGAGACGCAGCGGTCTGCGGCTTTTTCCGCTTCATTGTGGGAGCAAACGGCGCAAACGCCGCCGCCCGACATTTGTTTTTTCGCTTTGCGGCGGCGGTTGCTTCCGCGCAGGCGTGAAAATGATGCCCCAAAAGAAGTCTTAATTAAAAAATAGAATTTTAATTTCCTTATCCTTCTCTTATAAAATAAATTTTTTGTTTATATATATACGAGTGCCTGACACGGGTCTCCGCCCCTATGGCCATGCGCGATAATACTTGACCGGCGACGATGGGCTTCTCCTGCCCCATCAAGGCGAGTTTCGCCCGCAACATATACATATGAGTACTAAAAATGACCGTAAAAAATATACATAAATATTACAATTTTTTATTTTGTAAAACAATATACGTTTTGACCTAAAAATATTAATTTTGAGTTTAATAAAGTTGATTGATTTAATGTCATCAGCTCGAAAATACCACTGATATGCCTAATGACAACCTTCCTTGAATACACCGCTGACATGCCTAATGACAACCTACCATAGTAGGTGTAGGAGCGCTACCAAAAAACTTTTGAATTTAAATGGATTTTCATCATTACTTCTAATTTTTTGATAGTATAATTACTTGAATGAACATTATATTTTAATATCTTTGAAATAGATTATAATATATGTAAAGTCATTAAAATATAAAAATGAAGGCATAATTGGTATTTTTGAATGTTTCACCAAAGACAACTTTTTTCTTATAATAATGAAAGATATATTTATAAATTATTTATATACATATCTAAATGTATCAAATGAAATATTTATATATTTGTGTAAATTATATAAAGAAATATATATGTCTATACTATTCTAAAAAGATTTCTGTTGGTCTTCCAATAAAAATGAGTTCAAAATTACAGTAATTAATATAAGACGTTGGAATTGTCTCAGAAATATCATGACCGTCAGATCATGAAGAATGGTGAACTGCATATAGCCACTTCAGGATTTTCCCAACTCTCCTGCCAGAGAGAAAACCCGATACTCTACTGTTCAAATTTTTTTTTTGAAAAGCCACGGCAACGCCGCCGCCGGCGGCCTGCCCGGAGGCCGCCTGCCGGGCCGCGGCAAACCCGCTGGGGGTACGCGAATCCCGCCGCGAACCAAGTACTATCTCTCAGGGCAGTATGGGCGGAGCCCCATGTCGGGCACTCGTTTCTATAAATACATAATATAAGTATATATAAATATAATTAAATATATATACATATATTTTAGTATTATATAGACAACTACATTCACATAGATATATATATATATATACATTTACACTCATTTATATAATTTTATAGATTATATAAACTTTATAATTATATAAATATTATGTGGGTGTGTGTTTACATATATCTTATCGCTCCATTTGAACAAATTAGTTAGTTAGGTGAGTTGGTTAAGAACAATTTATTGTGTGCAAATGGTTGAGGGTTTGTTTCTCACCAAAACATCATTAAAGGTTCTTTTTTTGTTTATATATACACATTATTTTAATACTATTAGATAAATAAATAAAATATAAAACATTAGGAGCGAAATCGGATTTCCTTATTAATTTAGGAAGGATAAAATACCTAGCTAAAAAATCCTTGTAAATTAAAAATAAATAAATTTGTAGCTAAAATTAGATATAAGCATATTAGCTAGAGATTTTTTTGTTCCTAAATTCCCTGCTAATTAAAATAGGAAGGAATTTTGCTAATTAGAAAGGAATTTTGTGTCTTGTTAACCAAGGTTTTTCTTATAGTGGGGGTCCTCGGTTCCGTTGTAAGAATCAATACTTGCAGCTTGAATCCCGCAGGGACCGGGTGCACAAAGACTTCAGGCGCCAACGATGATCTGTTTCTCATGGGGTGGTGGATGTGCGCGGCACGGCGACCGACCTGGCTGAATTCTTCTTCAAACGGCTCCTTTACCCCTTCTCTGGTCATTCCCCTTGTCGAGTCCTCAGGGACACCCATCCGCTGGTAATGATGGAGGGGGCCGGTCTCGGTGGACCTAGCCTGGCAGGCGGGGTGTCCTATACTGTTCTCTTATGATGAATCAGAGCCCTCCTGATCAATTCTTTGAACGCAACCATGTGGTGGTGGCACGCCGACTAGAGCCGGGGGGGGGGGGGGGGCTGCGGGAGCCAGTGACGTTCTGTGGCTCCTTAACAAAGCCAACATTTCGGCTTGCAGCTCCTCTATTCGGGTCACGTGCCCTGTCAAGATGGTTACAAGCGCATTATCCACTTCTTCAGCTCGGGGGATGTTGATGCAGGAGTGTGACGGTCCGGGATCCGCGCGGTCTTTACGGGCCGACCCCTGGGTGATGTACTTCGTTTTGCCATCCTATCCTGCTTTGTTATGTCGTGAACTTTCCTGGGAACCTATTCCCACATACGACGTCAAACTGTTTTGGTCCGCTCGAGGCTTCCGGTAGGCTGGGCCTGCTGAATCGTCGTTGCTCGTTGAGCTGTCGAGCGTGTAAACAGTCAGAGTTTCAGAAGGTTGTGAGAGAGAGATTTGATTGCGTGAAAAACAAGAAATATGGGTAAAAAACCTCGTGATTGATTCAATATCGACCTAACTTCAACTATTCAGAGTTTGTTACAAAGCTGTTTTGGTGAAGACGGGGGCGACAAGCTGCTCCTCATTACACTTGAAGAGACGAGAGAACACTGAATGTGACAAGAATCCGTACTTTTTCGGCGGTCTTGACCCTTTGCACGAGGGGGAATATGCGAGCTTGATCGTCTTGACAGGATCTCCTTCGCTTCGCGGAGAAGGCTTGTCGTTTGCATCCACGCTTCGTGAATAGCCGAAGATTGTGAGCGACCGCTAAAAGTCTGACCACTTCCAGATGCCAGACGGATCTCATGGCAGCATTGTCCGTCTAGACAGGCCTTGACGAAGTTCCTCGAAGGCGATCCTTGATGAAAATCCTGCGGAGGGAGAAGAGAGGGTAAAGAGAGGGAGAGAGTGGAAGTAGAGAGATAAAGTTCAGAACAGGGAAAAAGATCCAAAGGAAGTAGACAATGGGGCTATTTATAGACTTTTATGAGCACAGTCCGATAATTTTGCCAAATAACTACCAAAGGGGCCAATAGAAACACTCAAATTTAAGCATGCAAATCACCATTTTTTAGATAAATGACGACTCTGCCTTTGGGCCGAAAGAGGACCCGCCTAGGAGGATAAGCAGTCGAGGTCGGCGGTCAAGGCGTCTGAAAGTCTTTTTTTCAAGGTAGCTTACAACCTAGGGAGTGAATAGGTTGTCTCACTGATATTATTATCTTTTTATTTTATCTTCCCTAGTACTTAGTGTGTTGACAGTGATTGGGTTTCAAGTACCTGCACAAAAAAAAATACCACAGAAAAGCACACACAGATTTATAATGGTTCCCCAACTTTTGGGTACATCCACTTTCCTCTCACAGTGCCCTTTTTCAAACCACTGCTCCAAAGAGCTTACACCTCAGATTCCTCAGGATCTCTCAATCTCCTCAAAGGCTTACAACTCAGCTACAAGGGTCTACAACTCAGTGATCAGCAGATCACCTACGTCAGGCCAAATGCCCTACACTCAGGCTGGGAGGACAGCCCTACCTCAGATCCAATGGGGATCCTACCATAGAGAGAATGACTCTCCTACAATCTCAGACACAAAGGCCGTACCTCAGATCTGCAACCAGATCCTACCTCAGGCACAAGTGCCCTACAACTCAGTGAGAATGACTCACCTACCTCAGACTTGAAACCAAGTCCTACAGCTCAGTGATCAATTGGCCACCTACCTCAGATCCAAATCGAATCCTTCAGCTCAGGCAAATTTGCCCTACCTCGGGCTCAGAGAGCCTTGCAACTCAGATCCAAAAGGATCATATAGGAGTGAAATAGATTTATGTTTCTCACAAAGAAATTTCTCTGTGATGACTCCTTGAGTTGAGTTATCTCAGCTCTCACTTTCTTCACAACTACAAGGATCTTAAGCTGGAAGTAAATATGACGCAGTAAATATGACACAAATAAATATGACGAACAGGTTTACCCGCTCGGTCACGTTCATCGCTCAATAAATATGTTATAATAAATACTACGCAATAAATATAGTGGAATAATTATATCTCAATAAATTTGGCACAATAAATATGGCTCAAAAATATGGCTTATTAAGTATCTCTTAATGAGAATTCCACAGGAAATATGGCTCAATAATTTTGTCTCAATAACCCAGGCTTAGAAAATATGTCTCATTAAATATGGCTCAATAATTATGGCAGAATAAATATGGCCCATTAAATATAGCCCAATAAATAAAGCCATAATTTTTGATCCGGTTGTCCATTTTCAGCCGGAAAAAACCCATTGAAAAGAGCTCAGATAAATCTATCCTTTGACAAACAAGTTTAACCGTTCGGGCACGTTTAATACTATATAAATACAACGCAGTAAATATGACACAAATAAATATAGCTCAGTAAATATGCTACAATAAATATAGCTCATTAAATATTGCCCAATAAATAAAGCCATAATTTTTGATCCGGTTGTCCATTTTCAGCTTGAAAAAACCTATTGAAAAGAGCCCGGATCAGCTTCCTCTTTCTTCTCAGGACAGAATCAACAACTTTGTTCTTTTTTCTTCTCATCTTCAGAAGTAGATCTTCAGATTTGAGCTTGCTGAACTGAGAATCAACTTTATATGCAGAAACTTGTTCTTTGTTTCTGCACCTCCCTCAAAAGAAAGACCTTCTGAACTTGATGGTGTAGGTGAAGATGACACCATCTAACTGAACTTTTTGGTTATTGCAGGAAGACTTCAAGCTTTTTCTTGGCAGCAAATGACGAGTAAGATGAAGTCCAACCGCAATTTTTTTAAATCGATAAAACCCTAAAAGTTGTTTTCGTCTTTGTCAATCTCTTCCTTTTGTAGTTCGCCGATAAACGACTTTTAGGAATCAGTGGGGCCCACTTGCAGCATCCAGCTGCACCTTGCTTTAACGGAAGAAGACATACAGTAGCTTCTCGGTAGAGTTTGTCGTGTTCTGTAACTTCTCCGTACTTGATTTGAGATTAGTTGATTTTGTCGATTTTGCAGATATTGCTGACGTCAACACCCGTGGACTTAACCAAAATCGAGCATTAGTAGAATAGGCGTTGAATGAATGAGTTTCACTCAACGCCAAGACACTTAGACAGAATTTTGTCTATCTAGGCTTTGACAGCGTTGAGTGAGCAAGCCTCACTCAACGTTTTTTGCCTTAACTTATTCTTCACCCTTTTCTGCATGCTTGGCGTTGAGAGCGTTGAGTGAGCACGCCTCACTCAACGCCTTGTACCTTAGCCATGCTATCTGTATTTTAGGCATTGAGAGCGTTGAGTGAGCACTCCTCACTCAATGCTTTTTGCCTTAACCAATTTCCTGCTTCTTCAGCATCTTAAGCGTTGAGAGTGTTGAATGAGCACGCCTCACTCAACACTTTTTGCTTTAACCAGATTTTCTAAATCATGACGTTGAGAGCGTTGAGTGAGCATGTATCACTCAACGCTTTCTGCCTTAGCCAGATTTGTCTGCTCCTTGGCGTTGAGTGAGTAAGCTTCACTCAACGCCAAACTACTTAACAAATTTTATTATGTTTATCTGGCGTTGAGTGAGTAAGCTACACTCAACGCATTTGAGCTTAGCCAAATATCAGCACAGATTTCCTGTGGCTTTGAATTATAAAGCAATACTCAACGAATATAGAGTATGACGTTGAGTGAGTGATACTCACTCAACGCCTGTGGACTTAGTCACTTTTCTGCCCATTTCTTCTTAGACTTTTACTGCATTAGCCTGTCTCACAACCTTTTGTTGTATGATGTTGAGTGAGTTGACTTCACTCAACGCCTGTGGACTTAGCCACTTTCTCAGCTTGTCACTACTTTGTCTTTGACTGTATAGGCTTCACTCATCGCTATAAGTCATCTGACGTTGAGTGAATGACCTTCACTCAATGCCTGTGGACTTGAATAGTTTCTGTTTATCCACACCTTAGGTAAGTGTTTACCTGACCTAGCCACTTAGGCTACATTTCCCATCATTGTTGCTCGGACATACCTGCATGCATGAACTCAGACTTACATCAAATACAACTTTATGCATATCATTGACAAGATTGACTTCCTTAAATCTAGGACATTGTGGGCAATAGACCCAACAACGTTGACTGCCCCTCCCATACACAACAATCGGTCGGGAGGGGGCATCCATCCTTGGCATGGCCGACAAAGGTTGCGCTTGGCCCGAGCGGCCAAGGGGTGGCCGTCCCCCTCGAGTGTGGCCACGACAAAGTCTGCCCATGACCGTGCGATCAAAGGGGCATCGACCCTCGCGGGGCCGACCAGGGCCGAGGCCGCCCGGCCGAGTGGCGAAAGGGGGGCAGCTGGCCCTTGCGGAGCCGATTGCAGTCGTGGCCTCCTATAACAGGCGACAAAAGGGGGAGGCCGCCCCTTGTAGGGCCAGCCGCGGCCGAGGCCGCTCGTGTCTGGGCAGCCAAAGAGGCGACCGACTCTTGTAAGGGCGGCCGCGGCCGAGGCCGCCTGTGCCAGGTGGAGAAAGGGGGAGGGGTAGCCTTAGCGGGGCCGACTGAGGTCGGCGGGCGGTGGCGGAGTGGTCGAGGCACGAGATCGCGGTGGTTGGGATCCCCTGTGCGATGGTTACTGTGCGGATCGGGCGTGCAGATCGCGCGTGCGATGGTTACGCCCGTAATTCCCTATTATGTAAGTGCGGTGATAGCGAAACCCGGTTATTTGCACCTGGTTTTATAAATTTGGGCCAACCCTATCAAGGCTCTATTTGGTTATGCTGTTGTTAATGAAAAACTGCTCCTAGGAAATGAAGTATGAGAAAAATGTTGTTTCTGAAAAATAGGTTTTTGTTTAAAAAAACTTTTTTGATTATATGAAGTTTGTAAAATAGAGTTTTGGAAAAAAAAATATGTATGAAAAAAAATGAAATTTTAAGTGATTTTTTTTTCAACCCACAAACTATATAAAAAAAGGTATTTTTGTTTCATAATAAGACATTCAACACAATAATATTTATGTCATCAGAAGATATATTTTTTCTAATCAGTTACCCTCGCGAGGCACGGTCTCGATCTATGATCTAGATTCATTCAACTAATCCGCTATAATATCACGTAGCGCGATTATCTCATCTACACCACCTACAGTATCAGAACATGTTTCTTACCACCCTTGTGAGGCTACCCATCATCTCGACCCCCTCCTCGCATTCACTGAAATCAATATCAAATGATGTTTTGCTATTACAGCTTGCTAATTGTCTTAGAATAGGATTGAAGTGTATACACTTTGCTTTAAAATTATAACCGTATTTCTTTTCAATGCTAAAGTATTCATATATTCTTGATAAAATGTACAACATTAAAGACAAAGTAGTATTCTTGGCAAAATAGTAAACGTTTTATAAAATGTATTCATTATCGGAAAGTTCCACAACACATAATCAAGTCTAATCAACACAACACATAATAAACCCATGACAATTTTCACACAACACTAATATATTCTTGCATTAAACTATGACAATTTCTGGTGAGGTATATTTAATAAATGATAATGAGTTTTTATTGGGTTTGGTATGAATCTGTTAGACATTCATTAACCCGTCGGGGATTTAGGGCTACCCCTATAAATATCTCTACTGGAAGCAACGTGAAGGTCGTTCCAAACTTGACGGCCACACAGGATGCTTCAAACACTCTAACATTCTCGAAGATTCGTTTCGTGCACCCTAGTCCCCTCTCCCAAGTGAAACCGTCCGCTTCCATTTTTCTGAAATTTTCAGCGCCGCCGCTCCGAATTCGGGTGGTTTCTGTGGCCGATTGGTAAAAAGGAGAAAGTGATTATCCCATCGCCGCTCGATCGACTGCTTAGAAGGATCACGCCACCACCTATCCTCTCCCGTGTTCTCCTATGCTCTGCCCAAAATCACGAGGCGGTTTTTTGCGCCCGCCGCCTGTATGGAAGAACCCGCCGCTCATTGGTGTTCTGCACCTTTCTAGGCAAATTTTTTTCCTTTTTCCACTCTGATCGTGGAAGGAAGATCGTTGTTCTCCTGTTGAGATCGGGAAAGAACCCGCCGCTCAAGATCGCGATCGGGAGGAGGAAGCCGGTCCCTTGCTCTTGCCTTTTTTCTCTGTGGCCGATCGTTGGAGGATTCACATTTCCTTATTGGAATTTTGTCGTCGTTGTCGCTCGTTCCATCTTAACTGTGCCCGGTCATAATGATTGCTCGCTCGCGATCATATGGGGTCCGGGATACCAAGCGATCACTCCAAGCATAAAACTTGGACTTATTAGTTGAGTTTTTTCCCAAAGTGCACCCTCAAAATATAGGATTTTGACAAAATGCACCTCAAAAGTTTAAAATTGACAAAATGCACCCCCCAAAATGATTTTTTTGGTAATGTGCACCATAGAGTGTGCACTTTTATTTTTTGCCTATTGAGGGTGCACTTTGCAAAAAAAAACCATTTTGGGGGTGCATTTTGCCTATTTTAAACTTTCACGATGCATTTCGCCAAAAGCCGATATTTCGAGGGTGTATTTTGCCAATCCTATTAGCTGCGCAAACCGATTAAGGCTCTATTTGTTTGGGCGTTTTGCAGCTCCGTTTTGGGCAAACGCCGCCGGAAGGAGGGTAAACAGATGAACCTCTGGTGGCGTTTGATCCGTTTCCACTCGCCCGCCTTGAGAAACGCCCCCAAAAGCTCCGTTTGGAGCAGCCACCTCCCCCCATCCGGTTTGAACTCTCTGTTTCCACCCGCCGGATCGATCCGCCACCGCCGAACCAAATGGAGCCTAAGGCTCTATTTGGTTCGGCGTTTCGCTGCTTCGTTTGGGGCAAACGTCGCCGGAAGGCGGGTAAACAAATGAACCTCCGGCAGCGTTTACTCCGTTTCCACCCGCCCGTCTTGAGAAACGCCCCAAAAAACTCCGTTTGGAGCAGCCACCTCCCCCCCCCCCCCCCGTTTCGAACACTCCGTTTCCACCTGCCGGATCGACCCGCCACCGCCGAACCAAATGAAGCCTAAAATGGTGAATTATTCGAATCCGAGCCCACCTGATATGGTGAGCCTACGTTTCCAGATCAATCTAGACTCTCGAGAAACTTCGACTTCATTTGGTAGAGCGGTTGCAGTTGTAAAAGGAGTTGTTGTAAATTGAGATTTGTAAATGGAGCTGTTTGAAACTGGTTGGTGGAAATGAAGATTTGTTTGGATAGTCCGTGTTTGCAGAGCTGTTCGAAACAGAGAACCATTTGACAATACAGCGGTGACGTTTTATAAAAAAATTATGATTTTTTTCTAATCTGTATATTAAATTGCAGAAAATATATGTACATCGATGTATGCAGCAGGACAACATACATACAAGCATCCAAACATCCAAATTCATGCAAACATCAAAATATCCAAAACATGAAATACATATGGTGAATACGCAGATATCCCAAGCTAGTACGTTCAAGGACCATGTAGTTATTCGGCAATCGAGTCACGCAACGCCGACATCTTCTCAACACCAACTCAAAATCCTCTAACATGATCTCTACTCGAGCTTTCATCATTTTGCCTTGATATTCTTTGACGGCCCGCTGGGTAAATGAAAACTCGTCAAGATCACACGGATACATGAACACGCACTCACACAATCTCACACATGTATATCAAATCACATACTTGTTAACCCCAAAATCGGCGATCCTTTCCAAGGGAGCCAGCTCGCTCGTCACGGCCTGCCCCGGGTTCCTCCTGGAGGCCGTTTTGCCCAAGGGAGGGCGGACAGAATTCTCTGTCCGCTCAGGCCGCGCGGCTTGCGCGGTCTCAGCGGTCTGATCGCCCAGGCTGCGCGCCTTCACTTGGTCGGCAGGGTTCGCGGACTGCTTCCGCAGTCCGCCTCTGCAGGCCGCCCCCTTTTTTCAGCTTAACCGCGAGGTTGTTTCCGCAGGACCCTCTCTGCCGGACTCAACTCCCTATCCGCCCAAGCCGCCAGCCAGCTATCGCGGCTTCCGCCTCGCCAACATACGCGGTCTGCCTAGTCAAGATCGGCAGGTCGCTCAGTCCTTGCCACCAGCAGCACGGGCAACCGACTCTTCCATCTCGCCTGCAGAGCGTGGTTTCCAACTCCGGCTACCCGTCAAGACCAGCAGCGTCCAAGTTCCTCGCGAGCTGGGCAGACTCGAAGTGTGATCAAAACTTCCAGTCCGCCTTCATTGGTGAACCCCAACAGCCTCAACAGCCAGACTCTTCATCTCCAACATAAGCGGACTCGACCTTGCAGCAGTCGCGGACTCAGCAACCTTGGCGGACTCTCTATGCAGTCCGCCCTTTCCTTGGCCAGCACCAGCTTCTCGGCAGCAGCGGGGTCAACTCCTCCTCAGTCCGCAGGCCTGTCGCAGGCTCAGCCAGTAGTAACAGACTTCCTCCTCAGTCTGCAACCTCCGTGCGGACTCGGTCAGTAGTGGCGGACTCCTTCCAGCCCGCCAGGCAGCAAATCCTCCAGAAGGCAGTCCCAGTCCGCATAACCTCATGCGGACTCGCCGGACTCCGCGGGCACTCTCCAGCTCGCATCCCTTCAGTTCAGCAGTGGCGGACTCCGCGGGTTCTCCTCGCAGTCCGCCACATAGCTTCCAACATCCGCCACCCCAGCAGTTGGCGGACAGTCCCAGCACAGCAGTGACGGACTCCGCGAACCCGCATCGCAGTCCGCCACTGAGTCTCATTTTGCCGACATCGGCTCCAGCTTCAGTACCAAGTCCCAGTCAGCGCGGCCTGTTGTGGACTCGGCGGACTCCGTCTCCATCTCGCTCAAGTTACCGTCTCACCGGGGGTAACGTCACCGCAAGCCGTTACCTCCTCGGGCCTATAAATAGCCCCCCCCGTGCCTCTCATATGGGAGGTCGTCTGGTCTGCGCGAAGAGGTGCCTCTCATATGGGAGGTCATCGCTCTCGCGCCCGAAGTCAGCCAGCCAACCCAACTCCTACGGACTCTGTTTTTCTGACCGCACCCGTCTCTGCGCCTTTAGTCGCGCGGTCTGCCAGCCTGTGGTTCTCCAGTCCGCGCGGCCTCCTCTGGCATTCTTCTTCCTTAGCCGTCAGCTTCCTTCTTGTACCCTTTATTGCTTTTTTGTCAAGGTGTATTGGCAAGCTTGTAACTCTCGCTATTAATAAAAGGAAAGCCCGTCACAAGAGTGACATTCAAGCCGCGACGGGCGAAGTCCGCTGTTGCCGCTGCTGGCGGCCCCCTCTCTTTCCCTTCTTCCTAGCTCAGCTCAGCTCAGCTCTCTCGGCAACCAACCTGCAAGTACGACCGTCATACTAACCGTCTGCTCGACAGCTCCTGATCAACCTCCTCCTCTCTTGATCAACCTGCTCTGTTGATCAAGCCTCTCCTCTATCCCCGCAACTCCTTGACAAGCTGCTTGCTCCACTCTCGAGCACTCAGAAGCTTCCCTCTTCTCCTATATCCCCGCAACCTTCATCCTCCTCCTCTCCTAGCTTGTGAGATCGAACACTCTCTCCATGTTAGCTGCCCGGTGCCGTTTTCGCGCATCAATAATACTGTCAGTGCCAGCATTCTTATTTTTGCTGGTTCTATCGTGGCTCTTGGTGCTATTGTATCTGCAAAGCCATTAGATGACTTGGGCTACAAGGGTTGGAATGTAGATCACATAAGCTTGTATTCTCCCTATGCTTCATCCGTGTATCTTGGCTGGGCAATAACCTCATCGATTGTATTATTAATAACAGCCTTGTTGCTTATTGTTTCATGGTTTGCAACTTATAGACTCTCACTCTCTTCACTATTTTACTTGATGATTCAATAACAACAAAGTATCACTCTACTGAAGCACGACTATAATTTTTTTCTGAAGGAAAACCCTTCATTGGTGTGTCAGTTGGGTACTTTTCATTTTTGTTTCTTCTTGCTGGAAGGACACTGAACACACAATCTCACACATGAACACACACACAACACACATACACACATATGCACAAACAAAACACAACGCACACACACAACACACATCCACACATACAATGAAAGTAATTACAGATCCGGGAAGCCACTTGTAAAACAATTCACGATAGTATGGATGCCACACATATACATGAACATTGAAAGTAACTACAGATCCAGTAGACAAAAAATTTGGAAGGGGATGCACTGATATACCTGTACTTGTTGATTGCTGCAGCAATGGATAGCTTGTTGAACGGATCGGGCTGCACTTTTATACCTGTTTTGTGGATAGTTTTTTGATTGCTGCACTTTCAAATGCTGCACAAAACGAAGGGGAAGGGGGGGGGGGGGGGGGCGAGGTGTGAAGATGCAACAGATGCAAGAAGAGATGTGCAGAGTATAATACCTACAGATCTGGGAAGCTACAGGTCAGGGAAGACGGGGGATGCACCGGAGAATCCTCCTGCACCGTCGCTGAATACGCCGAATGAGATGCGGGAGAATCGTCCGCACCGTCGCTGGATACGACTCCGAATCGTCCGACACCATCGCTGGATATGAGCGTCCTGCACTGTCGCCGGATGAGATGTAGGAGAATCGTCCTGCACCGTCGCGGAAGAGATGTGGATGCCGGCGGAGTAAGCAGCGGGGAAAACCCTAAACGCGACCGACTGAGCTCGGGGATGAAGTTTCGGCCCGCAGATTGCCGAGCAGCGATAAAACGCGGCGCTGAAGGAACCGAGAGCGAGTAATCGAATGAAAAAAATCGGGAAGGTGGCGTTTCATGAAAACGGAAAGCCCAAATATGCTCAACCAAATGGAGACTTCGAAAATCAGGAAACGGAAAGTTGCGCCACGTTTGTTCTTATTCCCCAAAAGTGTTACCGCCTACTTCCGTTCCCTCAAAACCGAATTCTGATACTCCATGTTAGAAATGTAACTGTATTTGTATATCACTTTCAATGGACCAAATAGGTCTTACATATATAAGAGAAGAGCAAGGGGAGAGAGCTCATCTAGACATTGTGGGACTAAACGAAAAGGGCAATAAATGCAATAATAAATACAATATTAAATACAATATTTAACACGCCCTCTCAAACTCACGGTGGATCATGAACCGATAGTTTGCTAATAAGATAACGGAATCTTGCAGTTGTGAGAGACTTGGTGAGGAAGTCTACAACTTGTTCTTTAGAGCCAATGAACGGTAGAGAGATAGTGTTGGCGAGGAATTCCTGACGAGTAAAGTGACAATCGATCTCAATGTGTTTTGTCCGTTCATGGAACACCGGATTGGAGGCGATTTGAATGGCGCTTCGATTGTCACAGAATAAGGGTGTGGGTCCTGTTATTTGCACACCAAGATCACGAAGAAGACGACAGAGCCAAACTATTTCAGCAGTGGTGGAAGCCATGACACGATACTCAGCCTCCGTGCTGGAGCGCGCAATGGATTCCTGTTTCTTACTACGCCAGGAGATCAGAGAGTCGCCCAGGAAAATGCAGAACCCAGTAGTGGAGCGACGAGTTGTAGCATCCCCCGCCCAGTCAGCATCCGAAAATGCTCGGAGGGTGAGTGGCGAAGTGGCAGAGAGAAATAACGAGCGACCGACAGAGGCGCGAAGATAGCGGAGTATCCGGAGGACCGCGACATAGTGAGCTGAGCGAGGAGCTTGAACAAATTGACTGACGAAGCTAACAGCGTAAGCAATGTCCGGTCTAGTCATAGTGAGATAGACTAGCATCCCGACAAGGCGCCGATAACGGGAGACATCGGGCAGCGGTTCCTCATCTGTTGGAAGGAGTTTCAGATTGAGCTCAAATGGGGTGTCAACAGTGCGGTTGTCAGTGAGAGCGGCCACAGAGAGAATATCCGAGATGTATTTTTGCTGAGAGACCAGAATCCCGCGTTTGGAGCGGGAAATCTCTAACCCAAGGAAGTAGCGAAGGGGGCCCATGTCCTTCATCTCGAACTGACTGCGGAGGTGTTTCTGAAGAGAGGCAATGGTGACGTGGTCATCTCCGGTGATAATCATGTCATCCACATACAAGAGCAGGATGGTGCAACCATGAGCGGAGGTGCGTGTAAACAAGACATGATCAGTCTGTCGTTCAATAAAACCAGCCTTTAGAACAGCTGTGCGGAAGCGCTCAAACCAGGCATGAGGAGCCTATTTGAGACCATAGAGGGCCCGACGGAGGTGGCAGACATGGCCAGGGGGAGCGGAGAGACCCGGGGGAGGTGCCATGTATACAACTTCGGTGAGATCGCCATGGAGGAAGGCATTGGTTACATCCATCTGATGGAGGGGCCAGTTTCGGGCAGCTGCGACCGCAAGTAAGGTGCGAATGGTTGTCATCCGGGCAACCGGTGCAAAGGTTTCATCATAGTCGATGTCATGTTCCTGTGAAAACCCGCGGGAAACTAAGCGGGCTTTATGACGCTCAATAGAACCGTCCAGACAAGTCTTAACTTTGAAAATCCATTTGCAGCTGATAGGAGTAACACTAGGAGGACAAGGAACAAGATCCCAAGTGTGAGTCCTGCTAAAGGCTTGAAGTTCAAGCGTCATGGCTTACTGTCATTCGAGTTTTCCAACTGCCTCTTGGTATGACTGGGGCTCCCGGTGTGCGCGGAGAGCAGTGAGGAAGGTCTGAAAAGCAGGGGAATAAGAGGTACCCGTGGTGAGAGCAGAAGGGGTTAAGCGGTCGGAAGTTGGATCATAGCGAGCAGGTGGATGGCGATGGCGAGCAGGGTTACGCCGAGGAGGAGCAGGATCCACGGTGGCAGGGGCGGACGGAGCGTCAGACAGAGCCGTATCAGAAGCAGTAGCAGGAGGAGGGGCTGTGGACGCCGAAGGAGGAGCTGATGTTGATGGAGGGACCTCGGGCAGAGGACAAGGTGGTGATAAGGTAGGATGGGCAAGGTGAGTCCTGGGGCGAGTTGGAATAGAAGGAATAAGCGGAAGAGAAAGTGGTGGAGCAATGGAGGGTGGGGAGGGGAGGTTTGGTGGTGTGGAAGAGAAGAACATTTCATGTTCGACGAAGGAGACATGTCGAGAAATGCGAATGCGACGAGTCACCGGATCGTAACAACGATAGCCTTTGTGGTGGTGGCTAAGGCCGAGGGGAACATAACGAGTGGAGCGAGCTGAGAGCTTTGTTACGTTCAGGAGCGGGAAGGAGAACGAAGTAGGTGCACCCAAACGTTCACAGAGAGGCATATTGCGGTGGGCGGGAATGAAGGCGTTCATAAGGAGTTACGCCAGAGATGGCCGTGGAAGGAGTGATGTTGATGAGGTGAACAGCGGTGAGAACGGCTTCGGCCCAGAAGGAGTGAGGAGCGGAGGCAGAGATGAGGAGAGCACGAGTTGTTTCGATGATGTGACGATGTTTTCGTTCAACAACCCCATTTTGTTCATGGGTGTGCGGGCAAGATTGTTGGTGGAGGGTGCCATGCGAGTGGAGGATATCGCGCATGGTGGAGGAGAGAAACTCTGGAGCACAGTCAGATCGAAAGATCTTAATTCGACGCTCAAACTGAGTGTGAAGCATAGCGGTGAACGTGCGATACACGTCGGGTATGTCAGAACGATTGCGAAGGAGATAAACCCAAGCACAACGTGAAAAATCATCAATGAAACTAACATAATAAAGATACCCAAAATGTGAAGCAAGTGGCGCTGGGCCCCAAATATCAGAGTGAACTAAATCAAAAGGGGCTGTCATTTGAGAAGCATTACTTGTAAATGGTAGAGCAAGGTGCTTTGACAAACGACAGCCGGTACAAACAGAGAGGGGGGAAGGGGAGACACGACCCAAAGCTCCAGAGCGGATAACACTTCGGAGTCGATCAGTAGACAGATGTCCTAAACGTCGGTGCCACAAGTCGGCATCAGAGACAATAGAGAGGGTCGAAGCTGAGGTGGGTGGGGTGAGAACATGAAGATACTCCATCTGATACAGGCCACCAGTCCTACGGCCCCGTCCAATCATCTGAGCTGTCCGTGAATCCTGCACAACACAATTAGAAGAAGAGAATAAAACCGTTAGACCGAGATCACAGAGGGAGCTGACAGAAATGAGGTTCATATGTAGCCGAGGGGCATGGTGGACGTTTGAGAGAGTAAGTCGTCCAGGAGGGGCAGAGGTCGGGGTGATGGACCCAGATCGCAGAATAGGAAGAGATCCCCCATCAGTAGTGGTGACCTGAAGGGAAGCGGGGGAGGAGGTGCAGTTGGTTAGGGTGCGAGAGTCGGAGGTGAGGTGGCAGGAGGCCCCAGAGTCGAAATACTAAGGTGCATTCGGAGGAAGTCGAGCAGCAGCAGTACTAGAAGCAGCTGAGAGACTGTGTTCCGCAGAGGAGCTGTCAGAGGAGGCAGATTGAAATAGGGGAGACCGGAGTATCAGCTCCTCTAACCGTTGCAAAGGATCGGTAGCAGCAGCAGCAGTGGGGTGAGAGCTGGGACCACGACCGCGTCCCCGACCACGGCCGTCACAGCGATGGTCAGAAGTGCGGTGCTCATCAGATCGAGGGGGACGAGTGGGGTAAGCAGACTTCATATGACCCACCTTCTTGCAGTAGTTACAGGTAACACACTGTGATGCGGAGGAACTGCAAGAGCAGTGTCAAGCGGGAAAGGGGGCTGGAGGGCCATGGGAGGTCGGAGACGAGTCTCTTCATCGAGCAGAGCAATCAGGGCGTCATCCAGAGTAGGAAGTGGGACCCGGTGAAGGAGCTGAGCGGCAAGAAGAGAAAACTCAGGACGCAGAGCAGCAAGAAACTGATGAAGATGGCCCTCGGAGAGGTGGTGCTGAAATTCCAAGGAGCGAGGACAATCGCAGGGTAAGGGAATCATGGAATCCAGTTCGTGCCAGTAGGCATTCATCATAGTGTAGAAGTCCTGAATGGAGCGGCCGTCTTGGCGGGCAGACTGGGAATCACAGATAAGACGGTGACGCCGAGCTCCACCACGGGGAACGAAGCGATCGCGGAGATATTCCCACATGGCACAGGCGGATGGAAGGCGGCCGATAGACGTGAGGAGCGGGCGAGCAACGGATTCCAGGAGGTAAGCCCGGATTGCTTGATCGCGCCGTTGCCAAAGAGTGAGGACATCGAGAGAGGTGGCGGCTACAGTAGTTGCGGCGGAACCGGTTGCGGTGGCGGGCTTGGCGGCAGGGGCAGGAGGCGCACCGATGATGTGATCCCAAAGATCACGGGAGGAGAGAGCGGCCTCAATGGTAAGGGCCCAGTCAGGCTAGTCGCTAGCGCCGGCGAGCTGGAAGGACGTGGCCTTCAGTGGTGGCGAGATCAGAGGAGCAGCCATGGAGTCGTAAGGGAGCGGGGAACCTGCAGGGAGTTGGAGTGGTGCGAGCTGGGCGAGGAGGGTGCGGACAGAGGGAGGAGGGCAGACTTGAATGCCGGATTAGGGAGGGAGGCGGACAGTGGTGGCAGGCGGAAGGAGGAAGCGAGCTGGGCGGATGGTGCGGGGTGGAGGTTGACAGACTGAAGGAGCGGCGGACGAAGAGAGGTTGGCGGATTTAAGTGGCAGGCTGAAGGAGGGTGAGGGAGGGTGCAGACTGTGAGGGTTGACGGACTGGGAGGGTGGGGGTGCGAGCTGGGCGGGGTGCGAGCAGGGCGGGGGTGCGAGCTGGGTGGTGGGGCGAGCTGGGCGGTGGGGCGAGCTGGGCGGTGGGGTGAGCTGGGCGGGGTGCGAGCTGGGCGGGGTGCGAGCGGGGCGGGGTGCGAGCTGGGCGGTGTGTGTGCGTACTGAGGCAGGTCGGCGGACGGAGGAGGAGAGGAAGCGGACTGGGCGGGGTGTGTGCGGACTGAGGCAGGTCGGCGGACGGAGGAGGAGAGGAAGCGGACTGGGCGGGGTGTGTGCGGACTGAGGCAGGTCGACGGACGGAGGAGGAGAGGAAGCGGACTGGGCGGGGTGTGTGCGGACTGAGGCAGGTCGACGGACGGAGGAGGAGAGGAAGCGGACTGGGATGAGGTGGGGTGGACTTGCGGACAGGGATGAGGGTGGGCTCGGACAACTCCGTGCAGGTTCGGACAGAGAAAAAAAGGATAGAACCGGGCAAGCAGGGCAGAGGCGCGAGCAAAGAGGCGAGCGCGAAAAATTAAACCTGCTCTGATACCATGTTAGAAATGTAACTGTATTTGTATATCACTTTCAATGGACCAAATAGGTCTTACATATATAGGAGAAGAGCAAAGTGAGAGAGCCCATCTAGACAATATGAGACTAAACGAAAAGACAATAAATGTAATAATAAATACAATATTAAATACAATATTTAACACTCCAGTTTTCAGTGTGTAGGGTTCCGCCTCAAAAGCTGGAGTCCGCTGAGAATGAAGCTTTTTCCGAAGATCTACTACTGTAAAGGTCCGTTGGCCGCCTACTTTCTGTAACTCCTATTAGCTATTTAGCTTTAGTTTTGAGTTAGATTTCCCTTTCAAACCAATTTACCGATGGAACGAAGAAGGAATGAGTAAACCCTAATCATTGTAAGGTCTATAGATGCGAAAACCTGCAGAAAACGAGATGTAGATTGATTTTGGACGTTTTTTTAAAAAAAAATTATTCAAAATTAGGGCCCCTTCAGCGGGACGGCTTTCGCGCGTTGTTGTTCTTTCTCAGATTTCTTGAAATGTTCGTCCGTGATTCGTAGAACGGGGAAATTGCAAGTTTATTTTCAGCTCCACCTAAGTAAGCATTAATAAGATACAATCTGATTTGACGGTAGTGAAATGTGCCCTCCGTTTTCTTCTACGGCATTTTTTGTGTTTGAAATGTGTTTGTTATTGATTACAAATATGAATATAGGCTTCGTTTGGTTCGGCGTTTCGCCGCCTCTGTTTGCAGCAAACGCTGCTAGACGGCGGGTAAACAAACGGCCGGCGGCGGCGTTTGCTCAGTTTGCACCCGCAGCGAGGAGGAAACGGCTCCGATCCGCTCCGTTTCGACCCCCACCTCTCCCCCCTCTTGTTCCAAAGCGACGTTTCGACCAACCGGATGCACCCACCACCGCCAAACCAAATATAACCCAAGTGTTTGAGCCTGATTTCGCTCATATTATTATATATTTTATGTGAGGCCATTTTTTGTTTATTGGATTGTAGCTCTGCAACAATCTGCAGGTCAATGTTGTGGAGGCTAGTTGGTATAATTATCTTTTGGGTAGATTTGAGGTTTGTAGTGACAATGGGCATGCATAGACTTTATTCCTTGAAACTTATGTTGAAATATTATGAACTTTATAGAAAGGTTTGGAATAAGGTGGTTAACAATACTCTATAACTAAGTATAAGAGGTCATACCTTAGCTGTTTCTGGTGCTTCTAATCAAATTACATGTATATGAATACTTTAGAATCATATATAGCATGTTGAAGAAAGTGAAGTTCACTTATAAATAGTGGTTCTCGTCACTGTGGACGCTATGGATATTCATTCATTTATGGTTATCAAGATCTCGAATGTTGGGGAAATTTGTTCCCGAGTTTGCATGCACGTGAGGACACGAGCCGAGCTACCTACAGAAATCGTCAGCGAAAAACATGAAACCCCTAAAACAGTTTTAAAAACACCAGATGATCAGAATTCCACCCAAAAAACTTCAACTAAATGGTATTTAGCAAATACACATACAAAAGATCCCCCCACCCCGATCCCCTGGATAAAAAGATGTGAAAGACACAAGTATACTGATAAAGACGACCAAGTTCGAGTCAGAGTGACTCGTTTCAAATTGGTTTTCTAAATACCTGCAGTCCTTTGAAGATTTTTCAATATCATGTCAAGTTATCTTGCCTACATCCACAAACGATGTCACCGACACACTCTTATTAATCTATAACTCGTCAATAGGCTGCCCCGTCCAAGGCTCAGTGTTATGGGTTCTTACCATTCGGCGCCGGTACATGCATATTTCATTTACATGTCATTTTGTATGCTATTTCAATTAGAGTCGTCAGTTTTCAATATCCACGTATCTACTTTTATTTCTGGGTATTTACATTTGTGCCAGTTGAGGCACAAATGCCTCTTTATGTTGAGAGTTAATAGGCAATCCTATAAACAATAAAGGCCTCTCTATGTTGGAATCAAGAAAATTCTGCTCCCAAATGTTCGAACCAAATGGTGACCAAAGACTACTTGTCTAGCTGTCTACCTAGGCAAATGGCGACTGGATAGACCCGAAGAGCTGAAATCTTCATGCACTGCCTATAAATTAGACACCGAACTGCAGCGTGGAAGTCCCATTGCTTACCCGGAATTGTATATGAACTTACACTCCAACTGTTGAAGCCAAAAATGACCTCAACGGGAGTTCAAAACAGGGGTGCAACCAACACCTACTTCTCTCAAGCCTCAACCCTCGACTAGATTCAGAGGACCTAAGACTGACCCAAAGCATCAGCAGGGAGGTTCCACCTCACACCCGGAAGATCTCTGAGAGCTTCCCCTCTAAAGCCAAAAGCTGGGCTAGGAGCTTCTCAAAAAACACTGGAGATTGGAAGATTACGAAAACTTGCTTTCTAAAGAACCCTTATGAGTCTATTTATAGTCTTTGTTGTCCTGAGATTACTGAAATACCCTTAGTCGATCTGCCAATAGCCAAATCCCGCTGTTTATTTTGAGGGTAATTAGGTCATTTTACTTAGGGCACTGGGCCCCACCCGGCGAGAACTCTGAACCGAGAGCCTTCTGTCCAGAGCACGGCGCAAGCGGTCTCGCCTGCTTACAGGCGAGAGCTCCTTCGAGACAGGAGCCTGGCGCAAGCGCGAACGTTCCCGCCCCACTTATGGGCGAGAACTTCCTTAGGGCGGGAACTCCTCTGGCTAGCCCTTTGACCGATGGTGCTCTCCTGGTCCGACTCAGCGAATATGGGGTTGTACACAATCCCCGCTCTTTTTGAGCTAGCTCTGCGCTCGAAAAGACACATCCAACCCGTAAATATTCGCTGAGCACGTGTCAACATCAGTGAATCTTTTGGTGGGCCGTACCGTGTCTATATATATGTGCCGATAGACGGCCATAAATCTGCTCTCGAATCGTCGTTCTTCGCCCGAGCTCTCGCTTCCTCTCGCGATGCGTTCCAAGCGCGCTGACAAACCGCTTCCGCAGGATCTTCAAGACCGCATCGATGCGGCACAGGCGCGAGCCAAGGCTAACAACGCCTTGGTTGCCCCCTGGCTGGCGAGAAAGTCGTCAGCCGTTGAGGCTTCTCAGCCAAAGAAGAAAAAGAAGAAGGCGAAGGTGGTCCAGCGAGACCTGCCTCACGAGAACAGGAGCCCGCCTACCCCGACCTCAAGCCGCGAGGATGATCCCTCTCCGCAGAAGGTATGTCTGATTCGCTAATCATTGAAACCACTAGTTGCTTATGCGGGAGGATTTGTAGCTGACCCGATACTTCTCGCAGGAAACGGTCCCCGACGACGTCAGGCCCCCGCGGGAGCCCTTGGACCCATCATCTCGTCCTCCTGAGGACCAACCGCGGGTCTCGGAGGTCACTCCTCCGCCTGACTCCTCGAGAACTGCAGGTATCTTTTCCACTCTCGCTCTTAACTCAGTCTCAGTATGCTGAATTGTCTTCCCGCAGCACCAGCTTCCGCCCAGCCGGGTCTCGCTACCCAGGAGAACGAAGTAAGGGTCGCTGATCGGCCTGCCTTGCGGTTGATCCCCCCCCCCCCCCCCCCCGGGAAAAGGGAAGTCGATCCACCTACTCTTTGGAACTGAGGGGGGGGGGGGGGGGGCTGGGTCTTCTCGCCTGCCGTCGGCCGGTGGTTCTCGCCATACTGCAGGTATGCGGTATGCTTATCACAATTGTCACTTAGCTCTCGCCATGATTGAAATTCTTTTGCCAGGGGATCCGGGCTCGCAGTCAGGAGCTGACGCAGAGGATGATGAAGATGAAGAAGATGAAGACCGAGAGGGGGAGGACGGCGAGAGCTCCCCCTTCCCTTCATCTGACGAGATGGAGGAAATCTTGACCAGTGCCGGGAGCGCTAAAAGGCGGGGGAAGAAGGTTGCAGCTGTCCTGTCAAAGCTTATCCGGCGGGAGCGGGCCCATGACTCCGCGGCGAGAGAGTTCCGCCAATCGGTGGAGAAGAGGCTGGAGGCTCTGGAGCGAGACTACTTCATCGGCGAGACGGATCGGCCAGGCGGGCCTACCGCCGGGTCCTCTCCCGAAAGGTGCATCGCGCGGATCCGAGACCTGTCTCGCCGGATCAACCTAGGATGCACCGTCTTGTCGTCCTACTTTAACCCGCAGGCGCCACCGAGGACTAGGCAGCGGGAGCGAGGACGATTGCGGTGGGAACCCTACTGATTCGCGAGATCTCGCCCTTCCTTGCCCTCGGCCTTCCCCTTCCCCAATGTACCCATATTTATTTTCATCAGTCTGTAACTAATAACCTTGCTATTATTACTATTACCTTTTATTCAGCTCTCGCTCGGCGAGAGTAACTCCCGACTCTTTATTATTGTTATTATTTTTTATTCAGCTCTCGCTCGGCGAGAGTAACCCTGTTTCCGCTCGCTTGACTTGTCGCGCGTCATCTCAAAACATTTGCGCTAATCAGATTTGTCAGTCGCTGTCAATCTTGGGCGGGAAACCGAGGCGCCGCCGACTTAGGGCGTGACGGCTGTACCCCCGCCGCCTTTTTGGGAATAGTCATGATGATCACGGTTTTCTATAAATAGAGAAGTCCACCTACCATATTTATTTCTCCGATCCGAATCCCGTGTATTTTCTCTTGTCGCTCTCGCGGTTTGCCGAAAGCTCCCGCTTGTTTCCGCTTCCTCCTCCCGTTCTCGCTGTTCTCGCTCTCGCCTCTCTTCTGAAGACCTCGCCCACAACCTCTCAAACACGATGCCGGGCGGAAGCGAGGGACGTTCGAATTGCGCGGAAGCCTTCCAGAAGCATCTGTTACCCTCCTACAGCCTGACCATGGAGGAGTTCCAACTGACACAGACTCGTTACGTTCCCGCCGGCTTCACCGCGCGAAATCCCGACAACCATGATAAAGTAAACAGTGCGGGGGAGGGGGAGCTCGCCATCCCCCTTGAGCACTTTGAGGTGGGCTTCCGCCTCCCCCTCTGGCCCGAGATGCGTCAGGCCCTCCGGTACTATGGAGTGGTTCCCGCGTAGTTGAATCCAAACTCGGTCGCGATCCTGATGGCCTTCATCTGTTACATGCGATCCGAGAGGATCGAGTTCAGCCTCCCTATCTTCCGGAAGTTGTTCACCTTCCGCGCTAAGGGAGGGGTGGTCTTCTTTTCAGGGCAGCTGCTCAAGACCACCGGTCTCGCCAAAAAGCACCACCACTGGGGCGAGAAGTTCGTCTTCGTTTCCGGCGATTTCGGGAACGTGCCTCTCGCGCCCATTCAATACGAGGACGCCGCTTACAAGCCGCCCTCCTTGGGCTCGCGCGAGAGCGCCCTCCTTGAGTTTTTCAGAACCAAGGATTTCGACGTCCAATTCCTCCGGCGGGGCGTCGATTCACTCCTCCCTGTGCCTCCGGGCAAAGGTACGGTCTCGCCTTTGTCTTGCTATTCCCCTTCTTTTTAAGATTAGAACTGAGTGTTGTCGCTTCCGCAGGAGAGCGCGAGATCCCCCTACACCAACCCTTCAACGAGGCCCATGCTGCCGAGAGCCAATCTGTGATAGACCCGCTGGCTCTCGCAAAGGCCGCGACGCAAGCTTGTCGGGATGAGCCGGCCCCGCTTCCTTCGACCGGCGCCGGGAAGCGAAAGCTCGGCGCCCCTCTGCCCCCACCGCTCAAGAGGCCCAAAATAACTGCTGCCGAGAAGGGTAAAGCCGTTGCGGTGCTGCCCTCCCAACCTCTCGCTGCAGGCCGCTCCTTTGAAGAGATCTTGCAGACCGCCAGCAAGATCGTGGTTACCAGGGGTGACGCCGAGGCTCCTGTCGAGAACCCCCCGGCCCCCGGTGGAGCAGGTGGCGAGGGAGCTGCCGCCGAGACCTCCGCTCATTTTCCGCCTGGAGAGGTGCCGCGGGGTCACCGCAATTTTTGTCTCGGCACGAGGTGCTTGGATGCGGAGAACAGGCCGCTGCTTCAGTGGGACCCTGACACCAACAGGGTCTCAATCTCGTCTCTTCTGCCCAGCTGGGCGGAGCGAGATGAGGTCACCAACGAGGCCTTCTCCTTGGGCTACGGCCTTTACAGCTGGGAGAACGCCAACATCTATGACAAGATGACCACCAGGCTCCTGGCCTATGACTCCACCCGGGCCTTGATGCGCGGGATCGAGCTTGCACATATGTGCGCTCGCCGGAGTATCACCATCGACCGCAACTTCCAGGACATGTTCAAGGCCTGGGAAGAGGCGGTAGCTCAGGCGGCTGGCTTGAAGAAAGTGCTGGCAGACGCCAAGCAACAACTGTCGTCGCGCCGGGCGGAATAGGTAAGCGAGACCTTTCACGGCACCCGCTCTCGCCACTGCAGATTTCAACTTCATTCTTTTCAAACTAACCTCTCGCTACACAGGATTCCACTCAAGCCGCGGCGCTTCGCGCGGAGCTAGCCCAGACGTGATACGAGAACGTCCTGCTGAGGGATCAGCTCCGGCGCGTGGAGGCGACTGCGTCCCCTACTCCACTGGACGAAAGGTTGGAGAGCCGCTACTACTCCTTCTATGACATCGACAAGCTCCTCCAGGCCAACGCGCAAGCCACAGTCAAGCTAACCCTGGAGACGCTGCGAGATGTCGGTTGCTTGGACGGGAGGGGCAAGACCATCACAGCTCGCCAGCTCGTCCCCTGGCTCTTCGAGCCTGTCCCGAAGCCCAGAGGCGCGCCCGATTCCCTGCCCTCGGATGTCCCGAAATCCCCTGCCGCGGGTGGCGAGACATCCGGGGAGAGCTCAGGCGAGAGCTCCAGCGGGAGTTCAAGCGAGAGCTCTGAGGGGTACAGCGTGTCTCCCCGAGGGGCCCTCCTTTTCTTTTCTTTTCGTTGTAAAGAGCGAGACGCTATAGACTTGTAACTATATAAAATACATTGTAAATATTTTTTATTCATGCCATTTTCTTTTTAATCCAAATGCGTTTGATACAATTGTTGTGGCTGAATGCTTCTCAAGCACGCTTCCGCCGAGGCCCTTGGCCTCCCTAGGGTAGTCTCCCTTAGTGATGGATAGGCGGGAACCTGTCGAAAGAGCTCAGGGCTTAGACGTTTCGTTTCCGCGCTCTGCCGAAAACCGTTCACCGGGAACATTGCTCGTGGGCCCTTGAAGACGAGGTCGTCCCTCTTTATCCTGCGGGAACTGTTCGAAGCTTTCGCCGTGCACTTCCCGCTGTCTGACCAAGAATAGTTTCAGGAGCCTTCCCGCCGAGAACTTCCTTCGGCGAGATCTCCTTGGCGGAGACCTCCCTGCCGAGATCTATTCTGGCCGAGACCTCTCCTGCCTTCTTTACCTCTTTTCATTCCGTGTTCCGGGTGCGTTTCTTGCCTTGCTTAGAGCATCTGAGTCGGAGCGTCTCCTAGGATCAAAGACTTCCCTCCCCCAGGTGAGCCTTCGGGCCTGCCAGCTAGATGAGAATCTGCGCAGCGGGTCTACCTGGGGCCAAGCCGAGCTCGGGGTGTCGATGAAGTTCTCAAACCAAACCTATCCCCCACAGGCGAGCCTTCGGACCTACTAGTTAGATAAGAGCCTGCGCAGCGGGTCTACCTAGGGCCGAGCCGAGCTCGGGGTGCCGATGAAGTTCTCAAACCAAACCTATCCCCCACAGGCGAGCCTTCGGACCTGCCAGCTAGATGAGAGCCTGCGCAGCGGGTCTACCTGGGGCCGAGCCGAGCTCGGGGTGCCGATATTCTCAAACCAAACCTATCCCCCACAGGCGAGCCTTCGGACCTGCCAGCTAGATGAGAGCCTGCGCAGCGGGTCTACCTGGGGCCGAGCCGAGCTCGGGGTGCCGATGAAGTTCTCAAACCAAACCTATCCCCCACAAGCGAGCCTTCGGACCTGCCAGCTAGATGAGAGCCTGCGCAGCGGGTCTACCTGGGACCGAGCCGAGCTCGGGGTGCCGATGAAGTTCTCAAACCAAACCTATCCCCCACAGGCGAGCCTTCGGAGCTGCCAGCTAGATGAGAGCCTGCGCAGCGGGTCTACCTGGGGCCGAGCCGATCTCGGGGTGCCGATGAAGTTCTCAAACCAAACCTATCCCCCACAGGCGAGCCTTCGGACCTGCCAGCTAGATGAGAGCCTGCGCAGCGGGTCTACCTGGGGCCGAGCCGAGCTCGGGGTGCCGATGAAGTTCTCAAACCAAACCTATCCCCCACAGGCGAGCCTTCGGACCTGCCAGCTAGATGAGAGCCTGCGCAGCGGGTCTACCTGGGTCCGGGCCGAGCTCGGGATGCCGATGAAGTTCTCAAACCAAACCTATCCCCCACAGGAGAGCCTTCGGACCTGCTAGCTAGATGAGAGCCTGCGTAGCGGGTCTACCTGGGGCCGAGCCGAGCTCGGGGTGCCGATGAAGTTCTCAAACCAAACCTATCCCCCACAGGCGAGCCTTCAGACCTGCCAGCTAGATGAGAGCCTGCGCAGCTGGTCTACCTGGGGCCGAGCCGAGCTCGGGGTGCCGATAAAATTCTCAAACCAAACCTATCCCCCACAGGCGAGCTTTCGGACCTGCCAGCTAGATGAGAGCCTGCGCAGCGGGTCTACCTGGGGCCGAGCCGAGCTCGGGGTGCCGATGAAGTTCTCAAACCAAACCTATCCCCCACAAGCGAGCCTTCGGACCTGCCAGCTAGATGAGAGCCTGCGCAGCGGGTCTACCTGGGGCCGAGCCGAGCTCGGGGTGCCGATGAAGTTCTCAAACCAAACCTATCCCCCATAGGCGAGCCTTCGGACCTGGCAGCTAGATGAGAGCCTGCGCAGCGGGTCTACCTGGGGCCGAGCCGAGCTCGGGGTGCCGATGAAGTTCTCAAATCAAACCTATCCCCCACAGGCGAGCCTTCGGACCTGATAGCTAGATGAGAGCATGCGCAGCGGGTCTACCTAGGGCCGAGCCGAGCTCAGGGTGCCGATGAAGTTCTCAAACCAAACCTTTCCCCACAGGCGAGCCTTCGGACCTGCCAGCTAGATGAGAGCCTGCGCAGCGGGTCTACCTGGGGCCGAGCCGAGCTCGGTGTGCCGATGAAGTTCTCAAACCAAACCTATCCCCCACAGGCAAGCCTTCGGACCTGCCAGCTAGATGAGAGCCTGCGCAGCGGGTCTACCTGGGGCCGAGCCGAGCTCGGGGTATTACAAAACACATAATTACGTACTATTATAAAAATTTCTCAATAGGCAAGGGAAAATCAAGACAACTGATGCAGTATAATAAATTTAATTTTGGATACATAATTACATCCTTCCCATTTCATGGGTAGAAGCGTTTCAGGTCATCGCCGCTCCAGGTGTGGCTTAAGGCCCTCCCCTCCACGTCCTGGAGGTAGTAACCTCCTGTTCCAAGGACTTCCTTCACTATGTACGGTCCTTCCCAGTTCGGGTTGAGCTTGCCCACGGGAGCCGACCTTCCTGCCGCGTCAACCTTTCTCAGCACCAGATCTCCTTCAGTAAACTGCTTGACCCTGACATACTTATCAAAATACTTAGTCATTCGCCGCTTGATCTCTTCTTGCCTGATAGCTGCCACGTCCCACAGTTCTTCCACCATGTCTAGCGAGTGGCGTAGCCCCTCTTCATTCTCCAACCTCCAAGTCTCATCTCCTTCGCCCGCGGCTGTGACCCGCGGGGACCGAACCTCAAACTCCACTGGTAGAACCGCCTCACACCCGTGAGAAAGTTTGAAGGGGGTCTCACCGATGGCCGTGTTCGGAGTCGTTCGCAAGGCCCACAGGACCGATGGGAGCTGCTCCTCCCAATTTACTCTCAAGTTCTCCACTTTTTTCTTGAGTAAGTTTACAATGATTTTGTTTGTCGCTTCCACCTGGTCGTTGCTCCGGGGGTGGTGGACAGAGGCAAATCTGAGGTCTATCCTCAGTTGGGCGCAGAAGCTGATGAACTCTTCACTGGCAAACTGGGGACCATTATCTGTCACTATCGCTTGGGGCAGCTCGTGTCTGCATATGATCTCCCCCCAGATGAAGTTCCTTATGACTTGCGAGGTGACCTTGGCCAAGGCTTTAACCTCCAACCACTTTGAGAAGTAATCGACCATGACCAGGAGGAACCTCCTTTGCCCACTAGCCAGAGGAAAAGGCCCGACTAAATCCATTCCCCAGATAGCGAACGGCCACGGTGCCGCGATGCTTCAGAGTCTTTGAGACGCCAAGAGCTGGAGGGGGGCTCAGAGCTGGCACTTTTGACATTTCCTTGCAAACTCCGCGGTATCCTTCCTTAGGGTGGGCCAGCAGTATGCCTGCCTGACCACCCTTGCCTCCAACATCCTACCTCCAGAATGACTGCCGCACTCTCCTGAGTGCACCTCTCCCAAGACCCTTGGGATCTCTTCTTCGGTCACACATCTAGCTAGGAGCCCTGACAACATCTTACGATGCAGCCCCCTTCTATCATCAGGTAGTGAGCGGCCTTGCGCCTGAAGCTCTTTGCATCTTTAACTTCCTCTGTCAGCATGCATGTGGTCAGGAAGGTTACCAACGGGTCCACCCACGAGGATCGCCGACCTACCTCCATCAACTCCCCTTCCTCAATGGCTGGCCGAAAGAGTTCAGTCAGGGTCCCTCCTCCCCGAGGCCCAAACTTTGCCCATCGATCGGCGGCCGTGCTCTCCTCCCTGGGGACATGTTGGATTGAGAACGACCGAAACCCACCGATGATAGCCCTTACCTTGGATAGATATTTTATGAGGGTAGGTTCCCGAGACTCAAACTCTCCTCGGATCTGCGACGCTACCACCATTGAGTCAGTGAAGGCCTCCACATCCTGGATCTCAAGCTCCTTTGCCAAGCGAAGGCCGGCGATCACGGCCTCATACTCTGCTTGGTTGTTGGTCACCGGGAAGTGGTAAGCCACCGCCTGCTCTATCGCGAGTCGCGACTCCCTGGGGGCTGATCATTACCACTCCTCCCCCGAGGGAATGTTTTCCCGAGGCCCCATCAACCACCATCTTCCACGCTTCCTGTGGCTGCTGGTCTCCCTCCCCGACTTCAACAACATAATCTGGCAGAAAGTCCGCCACCGCTTGCGCCTTAATGGAGAGTCTCGGAACAAAAGAGATGTCGAACTCGCTTAGTTCAATGGACCACTTGGCAAGTCTTCCCGAATGCTCTACTCCTTCAAAGATCTTGCGAAGAGGATGGTCGGTTACCACCCTAATCGAGTGTGCTTGAAAATACGGCCCGAGTTTCCTTGCAGAGATGACCAAAGCGTAAGCCAGCTTTTCAAGGATTGGGTAGCGGAGCTCTGCCTTCTTCAAGATCCGGCTGACGTAGTAGATGGGTAGTTGCCTCTTTCCTTCTTCCCTTACCAGGACGGAGCTCACCGCCTCCGCTCCTACTCCAAGGTACAAGGTCAGGTCCTCCCCTTCTTTTGGGCTTTGAAGCAGGGGAGCCTGAGAGAACTGTCTCTTCAGCCCTTGGAAGGCTTCTTCGCACTCCGCGGTCCACTCAAACCTTTGGTTCCCTCGCAGCACCTTAAAGAATGAAGAACACTTGTCTCCTGACCTGGAGAGGAACCTGCTCAGCCCAGCCAGTTTGCCTGTCAAGCGCTGGACCTCCTTGGCGTCGCGAAGTGATTCCAAATCCAGGATGACCTTCACCTTGTCCGGGTTAGGCTCCACCCCTGCCGGAGTCAAGAGGTGCCCAAGGAACTTCCCGCGGCTGGCCCCGAAGACACACTTCAAGAGGTTCAACCTCATCTTGAACCTCCTCAGGGTGGCGAACGTCTCTTCTAAATCCTTCAGGTGTGAATTCACGCAATTGCTCTTGATCATTAGGTCGTCGACATAGACCTCCAAGTTTCTCCCCCTTTGATCTCGGAAGACCCGATCCATCATGCGTTGGTATGTAGCCCCTGCGTTCTTCAACCCAAAGGGCATCATTTTATAACTGAAGCACCCTTCCATCGTGATGAAGGAAACATCCTTGACATCGGGAGGGTGCATCCGGATCTGGTGATAACCTGAAAAAGCATCTAAAAAACTCATAATAGAAAAACCGACGGCTGAATCAACCAGCACGTCGATCCGAGGCAGGGGGTAGCAATCCTTAGGGCATGATTTATTTAACAAAGAGAAATCGATACTCATTCTCCATTTACCACTCCCTTTTTTAACCATTACCACATTGGAGATCCAGCCTGGATACTGGATCTCTGAGATGAACCCAGCCTCCAGGAGCTTCCTGACCTCTTCGCGGATGGGCTCCTCCAGCTTGGTGGCGATGACTCTCATCTTTTGGCGTATGGGGCGAGTGCGAGGGTCCAAGTTCAGGCGATGGTAGGCCACGTCCGCGTCGATGCCCGACATGTCTGCCGCGCTCCAAGCGAAGATGTCTATATTGCTTTGAATGCATGCCCGCACTCGCTCCCTGGCCTCGGGACTCAAGCCCCCGCTGACCCGCACCCTCTGCACCTGTCCTGCGCTGGTGAAGACCTCCATCTCTACTACTTCTTCTACCGGTTCCAGCCATGACTGCTCCCAGCCGACCCTTGCTTCTTCCTCCAGCTCCAACTCCTCCCTTCCTACCTCCTCCTCAATCTCCATCGCCTCCTCCGGCCCCTCCTGCTGCTGATCGACTTCCACGCCCCTCTGGGCCTCTCCCTCAGCTCCTCCTGCTTCTTGCTCTTCCACCTCCATCGCCCCCTCCGGGCTCTCCTGCTCCCCGCCCCTCTGGACCTCCTGCACATCTCCTCCCTGCTGCTCCTCCTCAATCTCCTCCCCTCTAACTTCCTCTTCAGCTACCTCTCTCGCCTCCTCTAGGCTCACCTCCTCTTCTCCGACAACCTCTTCATGCGTCGCCATCTCCTTCTCCAACTCCTCCGCCTCTATCATCCAAGATATGGTGTTGATTGCCGTAGCGTAGCATTATCTTGCCACCTTCGGGTCCCCTCTAACCCTGACCTGCACCCCTCCATTGTTGAACTTGAGACACTGATGAAACGAGGAGGGGACGCTACGAAAGGCGCTGATGAGGGGGCGCTCAAAGATGGCGTTATAGCTGCTTGGGGCGTCCACGATCACGAACCCGCAGTTCCGTGACACGCCCCCCAACTTCACGTGCAGCCCTACTCCCCCTTCCACTTCCTTCCTCTCTCCAGAGAATCCGAACAGCGGTCCATCCGAAGCCAAGATCCTTTTACCCTCAACGCTCATCTCATCGAAGGACTTCTTGAAGATAACATTTACCGAGCTCCCGTTATCCACCAGTATCCTCGAGACCGTGAAATTCTCCACCGCCGTCTGGATCACCAGGGCGTCACAGAACGGATCTTCATAGTCCGACATGTCTGCTGACGAGAAGGTGATCTTTTCTTCCGGTGGGGGAGCCTGGGAGGTAGAGGCGACCCCCTTCGGTACATGGTTTGAAGGATCCCCTTGCGAATTGCCTCGATCCCCACTCCTCCGTGGATCACCCCAATTCCTCCCCGGGTTCCCACGTCTACCCGATCTTCACACCTATCCTCCATTTCCCCCTGTTGTACTTCCACGATCCTAACCGGCGGATCCTGCCTCCCTGCTCCTCATGCTTCTCTCATCTCCAAGAACTCAGGGCAGGTGGCCGTTGCGTGACCCTCCTCCTGGTGGAAGTCACAAAAGAGCAACGCCGCCATACTCCTTCTTCCTCCTCCTCCTCTTCTCCCTGCTCCTCAGATTCCTCTCCTCGCTCCTCTTCCTCTGCCCACTTCCATGGCCTCCTGCGGCGGCGGGACACGACCCCTTGGATCCTGTCTCCACGCCGGTTGATCGAATCTCCTGGGTTCCCGCAAGTTATCTCTCCCATGGTAGCCTCCTCCTTGGCCCTGGGGGCGACCCTCCTGGGGCCTCCAACCCAAACAATTGTTCGGCTCCCGGGCCCCCATCCCTGCGGCTGCCCCTGCCTTCGGGGCTCTTCCCTCCTCCTTTCTTCTCTCTGCTCCCTCTGCTCCCTCGACTCCTTCTGCCTTCCTGCTGCAGGTTCCTTCACATCATCCTCCGCCAGCCTGGCCAACTTCTTGGCGAACGCTGGGTTTGCTCTCTCGAAGTCTATCTCTTTTACCGCCCTCTCCATGAGCTCCTCAAAGGAGAGGGGGCACTCTCTTCAACTTCATGCTGAATAATCCCGGCCTCAGCCCCAGGGTAAAGGCGAGCATCAGCGCGTACCCTGGGTCCTCCTGGACCAGGAGGATCTCTTCCTGAAACCGGTCGACATAGTGACCCAATGTCTCATCCGGCTTTTGCCTCACCGCAAACAAGCACTCCACCTCCTTCTTCCGCTTCTTCGACGTTGAGAACCTCAACAGGAAACTACTCTGCAGATCTTCAAAACAATAGATCAACCTTGCTGGCAACTGGTGGAACCAGTCCCGAGCCTTCTCCTTCAAAGTGATGGCAAATAACCGACACTTGAAGGCATCCGTCATCTGCTTTATCGAAACGACATCTTCAAACCACTGCACGTGCTGTACATGATCATCCTTTCCTGAGTAGTAGGACATGTCAGGCTCCCGGAACCCCTTCGGTACCGGAGCTGGGATGATGAGCTCGCTGAATGGGCTCTCGCCTCCTGCCTGGCGAGAGGGCACGTCCCGCGGCCACGGCTGGCTGGCCCGATCCGCGAGACCGTGCCCAGGGAAGAGCTCTCGCACTGCCACCTCCCTCTCGCCCAGATCTGTCAAAGCCTCCTTGCCCGGGCGCTGGCCTGGGAAGAGCTCCCGCGCCGCCACGTCTCTCTCGCCAGCCTCCGTCGGGACCTCATTCCCCGGGCGCTGTCCAGGGGCGTTCTCGCCCAAGAGAGGGACCTCCTCTATCAGAATCTGAGGGGTGGCCCACTCGCTTCGGGCCGAGAAGGCCAAGATGATGGTCTGCAGGACTTCTCGCCTGAAGTCCTCCAACATCTTCCTCGTCGCCTCCTCTCCCCGGGTGGGGGAGCCTCCAGAACCAGACCCTTCACCTTCACCTCCAGCCATGGGACAAAACTCAAGGCTTTCTTGTATCAGCTGCCTTCCACGCTCACCGCACCAGAACAGTTGAAGCCAAAAATGACCTCAACGGGAGTTCAAAACAGGGGTGCAACCAACACCTACTTCTCTCAAGCCTCAACCCTCGACTAGATTCAAATGACCTAAGACTGACCCAAAGCCTCAGCAGGGAGGTCCCACCTCACACCCGAAAGATCTCTGAGAGCTTCCCCTCCAAAGCCAAAAGCAGGGCTAGGAGCTCCTCAGAAAGCACTGGAGATTGGAAGATTATGAAAACTTGCTTTCTAAGGAACCCTTATGGGTCTATTTATAGCCTTTGCTGTCCTGAGATTACTGAAATACCCTTAGTCGATCTGCCAATAGCCAAATCCCGCTGTTTATCCTGAGGGTAATTTGGTCATTTTACCTAGGGCACTGGGCCCCACCCGGCGAGAACTCTGAGCCGAGAGCCTTCTGTCCAGAGCACGGCGCAAACAGTCTCGCCTGCTTACAGGCGAGAGCTCCTTCGAGACAGGAGCCTGGCGCAAGCGCGAACGTTCCCGCCCCACTTATCGGCGAGAACTTCCTTAGGGCGGGAACTCCTCTGGCTAGCCCTTTGACCGATGGTGCTCTCCTGGCCCGACTCAACGAATATGAGGTTGTACACCAACGCCAAAGCTGAGTTAGATACAAGAGTGGTGAGCTCTAAGGTCAAGGAGAACTTTGGGGGGGGGGGGGACACCATTCCCTCTCTTGTGCGAATAGCCGCCCGGCGACGCCTGCGAATAGCCGCCCGACGACGCCTGCGAATAGCCGCCCGGCGACGCCTGCGAATAGCCGCCCGACGACGCCTGCGAATAGCCGCCCGGCGACGCCTGTGAATAGCCGCCCGGCGACGCCTGCGAATAGCCGCCCGGCGACGCCTGTGAATAGCCGCCCGACGACGCCTGCGAATAGCCGCCCGACGACGCCTGCGAATAGCCGCTCGGCGAGGCCTGCGAATAGCCGCCCTGCGAGGCCTGCGAATAGCCGCCCGGCGAGGCCTACGAATAGCCGCCCGGCGAGGCCTGCGAATAGCGAGTTACGAATTACGAGTTATATACCACAACTATAGCTCATTGTACTCACCCGAGTCAAATGCGGTGGTTGTGCACTGTTGTACTTTGCACAAATATGTACACCATGCACTACTGCACAACCGTAATTGTCATCTGACTGAACGCTTGACACTGTAATGTTCTTTTCTCTCCTGATTGCAAGCGACGGTCACCAAACACTGCCTATGCCTCTTCAGATTAGCCTAAATCGACCTTCATTCATGCCGCCACTCCCCTACACTCATGCACGTGCTCCGTAGCCCCGCTACACAACCACGATGCCAATAATGCCTTTCGTCTCAACCCATGCACAAGTATTCCTCAACGTCACAATCTTTGCGACAATCATGCACAAGTATTCCTCAACCTCACAATGGACTCCACACTGTTGGGATTTCACACAATTCTCAGGACAGTCACAATAACTGTAAGGGTACAAAGAACACGTAATAATCCAGAGACAAATTCAACGTACGATAATTAATCAAAACTACAAATAAATGAGACGAAAATACCAATCTGTTATAAGTACACCGCAGATAAGATGGATTAGCTTAATCCGCTGGTGGACAATGATCTTGGACTGCAATCTTCAAAAGGACGCACAAGGTTTGCTCCGGCGAACTTTTGTCATCGTCAAACGATTGACCACCTCCGCCGCCACCAGAGAAGTTAACACAGAATTATGCCTAACTCGCGTGTAATCCCGCTGCTCACCACGCTGCTTGCTCCACTACATCCTTGCCTCTCACTGCAGCCCATCACAACGTCGCCTTCTTTCTCTTCCTAAATCTACCTTCAAGAGCATCTTTCTCCAAGATGAGAACCGGTGGTGTGTCTATCCATGCCATAACCCAACTATTTATATAGTAATTTCATTTTCCTTGACCACTTTTCTAGAAGTTTCCTAGAATGCGAAACACATGAGGGGCTTGCGGAGTCAACATCGACGGCTTGTAGAGTCAACATTGGCGATTTCGAGTGTCAACAACGACGATATGTAGGTGAAGCATGATACACATGGGTTTGAAAGATCAAACCAACTCAACAATCATCACCTTAGTTTGAATTTCAAAAATACAAAATTTTGCATCAAACACCAAAATGCACCGAGCATTTGCATGAAACACCATCTACACGAAGCACCATCTGCACGAAACACCAAACTCCACTGAGCTTCTGCATGAAGCACCAAACTGCACCAAGCATATGCACAAAACACCACCTCACTGACGGAGGTATCGACCGACCTACTCCAGTCGACTCCATCCTGCACTGGCTTAACCCGAGAAAGTCGACGCTACCGGATCATGAAAACTGACTCGTCGAACTCGAGTCCCGAGAAGGCGATATGATGCACCACCACGACTATCAATCCTATTGCCAGCAGAAATAATGAGCTCACCACCTCGCATTGCGGTCTCTATCGACCGGTATAGTCTACCGCACTGTATAACTCGCATGAGTACAGTGTGCCCTCGCATCACCGTTAGAACCCCATGCCTGTACGCCCAGTTGCAGTCTTCCGAGTACAATCCACCCAACGATACCAGATTCTTACGCAACTTGGGCACCAGATACACCCTCTCAAGCCTACGTATCGCTCCATCCTTCATTTTCAAGTACACCGTCCTTATCCTTGTGGCCTCGCATCTTGAGTCGTCACCCAATATGACCATCTTGGCCGCCACCTCTAAGGAACTGAATATCGACGCATCTGGGCAAGTGTGTTGCGATGCACCAGAATCAAGCATCCAACTATCAGAGTCATCCCGACTCTCAATGATGTAATAAAAACCGTCATCTCCTGCCAAGTCCAATGTCACAATGCCCGCATCTGGGACATCACTTGAAGTACCAGAACTCCCAGCCCGATGCGGTCAATGTCTCCTAATGTGACCAATTTGTCTGTAGTGGAAACACATCGCTGCCTTCTTCGAAGTCGATCGAGCCCCTGAACCGTTCGATCCTTTCTCGAAACTTCTCCCCTGTCCATGCGCTACCAAGATCTTGTCACCCTTAGGAGTGGGGTCCTTAAACATCTGACTAGATAAAAACACCGACGTGACTTCTTCCAGCCCCACCATATCCTTCCCATACAGTAGCGTAGTCACCATGTGTTTGTATGACGCTGAGAGCGAGGTAAGAAGCAAAAAGGCTTTGTCTTTTTCCTCTACCTTCGAGCCAACCACATGCAACTGGCTCAGAAGACCATTGAATACATTGAAGTGTTCCTGCAGGTTGCCACCTTCCTGTATCTTCAACGCATAGAGACACTGCTTCAACAATAATCTTGTCGTCATAGATTTCTCCATGTACTCTAACTTCTCCCAAAGCCCAACTACCTCCTCTTCATTCCTAATGTTGATGAGGACTGGTCAGCAACTCACATCCCGATTGTGCTCGTGGCTCTTTCATCAAAATCTTTCCAGTCCTCATCTTTTATTGTCGCGGGCAATTTGTCGCGCCCCCGCAAGACTCGAATCAAACCATGCTGAACCAGCATGTCTATCACTCGAATCTGCCATAGGCTAAAATTCCCGCCACCGCTGAATTTCTCCGTTGAAAATCTCTCAAGAACTGCATTCTTTCCTACCATGATTTTTCTCGGTAAACTAGATGACCTGATTTGTTTAAAGTCCATATATAAAAGGATGAGAAGAGGATTTAGTCGTTCACCATTGCAGTCAGAACCTTCATAGAATGCCCAATCACGATCGTCTACTGAACCTCCTCTTATACCATTTGTTGGGATTTCATACAATCCTCCAGACAGTCACAATAACTGTAAGGGTATAAAGAACACGTAATAATCCGAAGAAAATTCAACACATGATAATTAATCAAAATTACAAATAGAGAAGACAAAAATACTAATTCGTTACAAGTACACCACAAATAAGATGAATTAGCTAAATCCGTCGGTGGACAATAATGATCTTGGACTGCAATCCTCAGAAGGACGCACAAGGTTCGCTCCGACAAACCTTCATCGTCGTCAGACGACCAACCACCACCGCCGCCACCGGAGAAGTCAACGCGGAATAATGTTCAGATCGCGTGTAAGCTCGCAGTTCACTACGCTGCTTGCCCCATTAGAGCCTTGCCACATTCACTGCAGCCCGTCGCAACCACGCCTTATTCTTCTCCGTGAATCCACGATTCACCTCCGAGGGCATCTTTCTCCACGATAAAAACCGTTGGTGTGTCTATCGAAGGCATAACCCAGCCTTTTATATAGTCATTTCAGGCCTTGACCATTTTTCTAGAAGTTTCTAGCACGTGAAACACGTGTGGCTTGAAGAGTCAACATCGGTAGCTTGTAGAGTCAACATAGGCGGCTTGGAGAGTCAACATCGACGGCTTGGAGAGTCAACATCGGCGGCCGGTAGGTGAAGCATGATACACATGGGTTTGAAAAATCAAACCAACTCAGTACACACTGCCTCAAGGCCTCCAACTGTTGTTGCTCCTTCCACCGCCTAAGGTCGCCGACGTCAAAGTCCCCGCCCGGGAACGAAAGGGGAGAGGCAGAGAGGACAATCTTGATTTACACAGGCAGCTGGGAGAAAGAATCGTCAAGAAGGAAAGCATGTGCTTACGAAACTGGGGAGAAAATAAATAAAGAAGGTGAGTTGCTTCCTCTTCTTATTAGTTCGTTTTGCCCAAAACGGTGGAATTTATATTCGTGATGTTTGGTTACCTGATTTTAAAACCGGCTTTTTTATTGGTTTGTTTGGCACGACTTAGGCTCTGTTTGGTTTGGCATTTCGCCGCCTCCGTTTGGAGCAAACGCCGCCGGATGGCGGGTAAGCAAATGACCAACGACGGCGTTTGCTCCGTTTGCACCCGTAGCAATGAGGAAATGGCCCCGATCTGCTCCGTTTCGACCCTCGCCTCTCCCCCTCCGATTCCAAAGTGTCATTTCGACCCACGGGATGCACCTCCACCGCAGAACCAAATATACCCTTAATTGCTCATGCGAGTTTGATCAAAAACGTTATTATCATCGAATGTATGTTTGACAAGACAATGATTATGACCCCTATCAAGAAAATAAATTAGTTTTCACTTTGCAGCATATAATGCATAAATTTTTGGCAAAATACTTATTTCAGTCCTCAATTCTTGTTCTCTTTAAGTTTTCAGTCCCAAAGGTTTTATTTTGTATAAATCAGTCCCCAACTTTTACTCCATTTTAAGTTTCAGTCCTAAAGTTAACAGATTTTATTTTTCCGTCATGCAGATTCAGAAACTGCCCATTTTTTCCTCAACCCAAGCAACCATTTTCCTCCTTCCACGCGACTGCACGGCTACCACTACACGTGGCTACTCCCCGACAAGTCCTCCACGACGACAGGTCCGGCGACGGCTCCACGCCAGTACTCCACGACTACTCCACGACGAGTCCACCACAACGACTACTCCGGGAGGATTTTAAAACTACATAATGCAATTTGTTAGGGTTCCATGCAGGTTTAATTTGATTTCCCTTGATTTTTCCTAGTCTTCATTCCTGGATGCCTTCGATTTGGTGTCATGTGTAGGCTCCAACGGTTTAGTTAACTAAGAGAGATCTAAATAGGATACGGCTTAGCAAATTTCTCACTCTCTTAGGCATTCTATATCTGAAAATGTTCTTGAAGAACTGTAACTGCAGTAAGAGAACTCCTGTTCTGTATTGATTTGGAGATAGAAATTTAAATTCATAGTATATGTTCTGATTATGTATTTGTTTTGTATTGCTTCAAATTTCATAGTTGAGTAAACATTTTCGTTAGTTTTAGCGAAAAGAGTTAACTGATGGCAGAAATAAAGATTTATGAAAGGTTGGGGAAGTAAAAAGTTATGAAAGGTTGGGACTGATTTGTTCAAAATTAAAAGTTAAGGACTGAAAGAATTCATGATCACTGCTTTCACCACCGCCTCACCAAACAAGGCACAATAATCCCCGTGCAGGAAAAATCTGCACCGAAGCTAGTGAGCTAGGAGCTCTTTTCCTGCGGTCCAGACGCATGTTTGCGGGAGTTCTTTCTCTCGATTCTCCATCCATTCCCTCCCTTTCCTCCCTTCGCTCCCCCTCTCTCATTGAAGCCCAGGTCCGGATGATACGACCCGTTCAGTGGGAACCATGCTGCTGTTGTTGGAATTGAGGGGCAAATTGGTCTTTTTCTTCATTGTCTGTCTTAGTATAAATTATGTTGTAAGTGTAGGGTTTTGTGGGGTGAAAGAACTGAAGTCTTTTGTGTGTGTGCTGTGTGGAGCCAGTGATCCCCTCCCCTAGTTGGTCGACTGCCCCGGAGGTCTACTTCCTCGCATCAGACTTATCTTGTTTGCCGTGTTTGTAATTCCTGCAACTTATTCTACTCTATTGTTCTACTGCTTGAGTTATATATAATTGTTGGTGCTCTGGGTTGTGAGATAAATCGCTTCAAGGGTATCAGAGCCAGCACGATCTTCTCCACGCCATGCCGCCGCCGACCGACGCCACCAGGTCTAAAGACCCCGCGCCTGATCTCGACGCCCTCCGCCTCGCCCAAGAAGCCCTATCCCTCCAGCTGCGGACCCTCATGGAACAGCAGAGCCGCACTTTCGACAAGGTTCGCGAGATCCTCTTCGTTCTCAAGCCCGACCGGTTCAGTGGCTCCGACGGTCCTCCCACCCCGCCCGACTTCCGCCAAGCTTCCTCCGCCTTCCAGCCTGGGAACGACACGCGTTTAGCCCGCCTCGACTTTCCCCGTTTTTGCGGCGACGACGTCCTGGACTGGATCTACCGCTGTGACCAGTTCTTCGAAGTGGACGGCACACCCGCCGACATGAAGGTCCGCATTGCCTCTATCCACATGGAGGATCGAGCGCTTTATTGACACCAAAGCTACATGAAGCATCGCATCACCCACCAATGGCCCTCCTAGGAAGAATATTGTCAAGCCCTCAGCAACCGCTTTGGTTCTCTCTCATTTGATGACCCCCTCAGCGACATGAAGAATTTGCGACAAAAAGGGTCGGTCCAAAGCTATCTCGACGAATTTGACGTCCTCCTCCACCGGGCTGCCATTCCAGAGGAGAATGCCATCAGCATGTGTTTAGCCGGTTTGAGAGGTGACATCGAATATGCGGTGCGTATGTTCCAACCTAAGTCCCTTCAGGACGTTTTCTCTCTCGCCCGGCTGCAAGAGCAACAACTAGCCTTCTCCTCCCGCCGTTCGACCTCCGTCAGTTGGGATCAGACCACCGTCCGGGATGGTCGGTCAAGCTCTCACACCCCGGCCGGTCTTACGCAACCGCGGGCTGCCGGGCCCACAGGTTCCCAACCAGGGAAGGGGAACCCGAAGCTGACATCCACCGATATGAATGAGCGGCGAAGTAAAGGTTTATGCTTTTGGTGCGACAACAAGTATACACCGGGACATCGCTGTGTGGAACGACAGAAGTCTTACGCCCTCGAAGTCGTCCCCAATATTGAGGAGGTTGAGAGACCGATGGAGGACCCGCTCGAGGAGCCGGCCTTGATAGCCGCTCCGGAGGAAGAGCCGGAGGCACCACCCCACGTTTCCGTCCATGCCTTGGAGGGAACGACTCATTTCCAAACCATGCAGATCACTGCTTCGTACCAAGGAGAACCACTCCACGTGCTCAACGATTCCGACAACACACAACTTCCTCGACCTCGACACGACGGCCCGACTGCAATGCACGATGACGTTGATTCCGAGCTTTGACGTGGCGGTAGCTAACAAGAAAACCATCGCAAGTTCCTACAAGGTTCTCGCTTTTACCTGGAAGATGCAAGGTCTACTATTTTCCTCGGATGTGTTGGTCCTACCACTCGGTGGATGCGAATTAGTCTTGGGAGTCCAGTGGCTCGTCACTCTCGTGGTGGTCCATTTGGATTTCAAAAATTTAAAGATGGAAATTTCTGTTCACGGGCGCTGACTTATCTTGAGGGGCTCGAAGCAAACGGTTAACACCTGGATGCAACCCCGACGGCCGCAAAAGCTGATTGACCGAAATGGTGAGCTCAACATGCTGGCCTTGTGCTACCTCCAGCCCGATCCCGCGACCTCTACACCCGTCCACTCTGAACAGGGGGTCCAACCTGGCACGACCATATTGCCATTGGAACCGGCGAAACTCGTCTAGCTGCGAGCCATCTTGGATGAATACCACGACATTTTTGCCGAGCCCAAGGAGCTTCCCCCCATTCGCCAACATGATCACCGGATTCCGCTACGTGATGGCAGCTCTCCTGTTAACATACGACCATACCATTACCCACCCATACAAAAAGGCGTTATTGACCGTATGGTGCAAGACCTGTTGGAGACCGGTCTAATTCAGCATAGCAACAACCCATTTGCGTCCCCCGTGGTTCTCGTGAAGAAGAGCGATTGCACATGGCGTTTGTGCGTCGATTATCGGCAACTTAACCGGGATACCATCAAGGATAAATTCCCTATTCCCATTATCGAAGAGTTAATTGACGAGCTACATGGTGCTATGTTTTTCTCTAAATTGGATCTACGTGCGGGCTTTCACCAAGTTCAGATGGCACCGGAGGACATCCCAAAGACGGCGCTTCGCACCCTCCACGACCACTACGAATTTCTCGTGATGCCGTTTGGGTTGGCCAACGCTCCCTCTACCTTTCAGAGTTTGATGAACTCCATTTTTCGGGGACAACTACGACGGTCCATCCTCGTCTTCTTCGACAACATACTTGTATATTGCGGCTCTTGGGAGAACCATTTGCAGCATTTACGTACAACATTTCAGCTTTTGTGCCAAGAGCGCCTCTTCCTCAAGCACTCCAAGTGCCACTTTGGGCTACAAAAAATCCACTACTTGGGCCACTTGATCTCGCACCAAGGGGTAGCCACCGACCGTAGCAAAATCCAAGCTATGCTCGATTGGCCAACGCCCTCCAACCTCAAACGCTTGCGTGAATTCTTGAGATTAACGGGATATTACCGACGTTTTATCCAAGGTTATGGGGCTTTGGCCAAACCTTTGATGTCGCTGCTACATCAACCACACTTCCAATGGGGCGAGGAATCGGAGGAAGCCGCTTTCCAAGCGCTCAAGCGGGCGGTCTCGCAGCCACCGGTGCTCCGCTTACCAGACTTCCAGCGTACCTTCGTCGTGGAGACGGACGCGGCGGATACCGGCGTGGGTGCTGTTTTATTACATGAGGGTCAACCCGTGACTTACTTTAGCAAGGCCCTCGGTCCCAAAAATGCCAGATTATCCACATACGAGAAGGAGCTCCTAGCGGTGTTCATGACCATCCAAAAATGACGACATTATTTGTTGGGTTCGCCGTTTATTATCCGCACCGACCACCAAAGCCTTAAATACTTGCTTGAGCAACGGATTGCCACCCCGGCGCAACAACGGTACCTCACCAAATTGATGGGATATGACTTTCAAATTCAATACAAGCGGGGTAAGGACAACGTCCGCGCCGACGCATTATCCCGTAAATATGAACAAGGGGGCGGTGAGCTCCAAGCAACGGTGGTGATTCAATCCAAGATTTTGAAGGCAGTCCGCCGGTCATGGGAACAGGACAGCCGCCTCCAGCGCATTATTGCGACCAAGGAGGTCGACCTGACAAGCGAACCAAAGTACCAATGGCGGCATGGGGTGCTCCAACGGCGGGGTAAGCTGGTTGTCGGCCAGGACAGGGCCCTCCGTGAGCGGCTATTCCATCTCTACCACGACAGTGCACTTGGAGGTCACTCGGGTATGACGACAACTCATCATCGACTAAAGCAAGTTTTTTATTGGAAGGGAATGAAATCTGAGGTCTACGACTACATCAGTCGCTGCCCTACATGTCAGATGTGCAAATCCACCAATCAACTACCGATGGGATCCTTGCAGCCCCTGCCCATTCTGGAACGGATTTGGCAAGAAATCTCCATGGACTTCATTGAAGGACTGCCCCCGAGTCAAGGCAAGGCGTCCATTCTTGTGATGGTGGATGGGTTGAGCAAGCAAGCTCACTTCGTGGCCCTCGCCCATCCATACACAGCGGAGGGGGTGGCCAGCATCTTCCTCAACTCGGTTTTTCGCCTTCATGGCCTACCCACAGCTATTGTAAGTGACAGGGATGCCGTGTTCTTAAGTGTTTTTTGGACAGAGCTTTTTCGAATATTGCAGGTACAACTGCATCACTCCACCGCTTACCACCCACAGAGTGACGGGCAAACCGAAGTGGTCAATCGGTGCGTGGAGAGCTACCTACGGTGCATGTGTCATGAGAGGCCTCAGAGCTGGGTCGAGTGGCTTCCCTTAGCCGAATGGTGGTATAACTCCACATTCCAAAGTGCCATTCGGATGACACCCTATGAAGTGGTGTACGAGCAAGAACCCCAACTTCCTTCGCCCTATGTGGAGGGCACCTCGACGGTGGAGATGGTCGATCGATCAATGGTGTCTCAAGAGAAGGTACTTACCATTCTCAAAAACAACTTATCTTTGACTCAAAACAGGATGAAGACTCTCGCGGATAGGAGGCGTCGCGAAAGAGAGCTAGATGTGGGCTCATGGGTATATATTCGGTTACAACCTTACCGCCAAACAAGCCTTCGGGCGCACGGGTGCCAGAAATTATCACCCAAGTTCTTCGGGCCCTTCCGAGTGTTGGCACGAGTGGGCAAGGTGGCTTACCGGCTCGAACTTCCATCCAACGCCACGATCCATGCGACATTTCACATCTCACAGTTGAAGGAACACAAAGGGGCGCCTCCCAACCGTCCAGGAGAGCTACCATTGGCAGTGACGGAGGAAGGCAATGTGCTGATTGAACCGTTAAGAAGCCTGGACCGCAGAATCATCAGCCGGAACGGCCGCGCCGTCTCTCAGTTCTTGGTGCAATGGGCCAACGGGACTCGTGCGGATGCAACTTGGGAGCATCTCTGGCTGCTGCAAGAGAGGTACCCACATTTCGTTCCTTGGGGACAAGGAACCTCTGATGGGGGAGGTATTTGATACGACCCGTTCAGTGAGAACCGTGCTGCTGCTGTTGGACTTGAGGGGCAAATTGGTCTTTTTCTTCATTGTCTGTCTTAGTATAAATTATGTCTGTCTTATTCTTTCTGCCCGTTCAGTTAAAGAACTGAAGTCTTTTGTGTGTGTGCTGTATGGAGCTGGTGATCCCCTCCCCTAGTTGGCCGACTGCCCAGGAGGTCTACTTCCTCGCATCGGACTTATCTTGTTTGCTGTGTTTGTAATTCCTGCAACTCATTCTACTGTATTGTTCTACTGCTTGAGTTATATATCAATTGTTGGTGCTCTGGGTTGTGAGATAAATCGCTTCACGGGAGCATGATCAAGCGCCTTGTTCGCCCGTGAAAGCTCTCGTAGAGTCGTGACTCTCGTCGAAGCCTTAGATCGACACAGAAGTCCTGATCCCCTTCTTCATTTTCTGCCCTAGATCGCAGGAGCTGCCATTCCATTCAGGGTATGCTGTTCTAAAGAAGAAGGAAAATCAGATCCATGGCCATATTTTGAATTTTAAAAAATCTGCTGTTCTTCATTAGTATTGCATTTTTTTAATCCAAATGCCTGTCTCTTCTTTAGAAGTTGGGTCTGCTCTTCCTTCATCTCCACGGTGAAATGGAGGACTGCTTCACCACCTTGCATCTTGTACCCGATGACTCCATAGAGCTCCTCTGAGATTCTATTTCTGATTTGCAAACTCAAGTATACAAAATGATGGTGAACAAAAGATCCAAAGCACAATAATTCTCCTAAAGCTTGTTATTCAGTAGATTGATCTGTTTCACTTCTTCCCCACATAATTTACCAAAAAATTTCATAGCACAATAATTTTGATGCTTTGCACTGCCAACATAGTTATTATGATAATTATAAATTTTTTATGTAGAAACTTGGTTTTTATTAAACAGCTTTTTGAAGCCTCCTTTTCGAATAGCTCTGCAAACTCCATTTTATACAAATATTTTTTTATTGCAAACTCCATTTTCCACAAACAATTTTTTTTTTCACACTCCATTTCTATCGGCTACATTTTGATCAACAACAACTGAAACAAACGGAGCCTTAAGTCAAGTCTTTGTTTCCTCTTTTTTATTTTTCTTTAAACGTATTCATCACATGTTGGGATTGGGTAGACGATTATATTAGGTATATTTTTAATATTTTATTTTATCATATATACGAGTTACAGGCACGAGGCTTCCCCCCTACAGTCAAACACGATAGTACCCCGACCGAGACAGTCACGGGGCTCCGCCTCTATGTTGGTTTTTTTGGGCAGAGGGCCAAGCACGGGGCTTCTCCGCTATGCTGGACTTTTTTTTGGGCCCGTGATGTAATGGCGAGGCCTTGGTGTTGCGCCTCTAGATCTACAATATAAACTTTGTTAATTAATTATATAATCAAATTTATTTCGTAGATATAAGAAGCTGCATTAATTAATTAATGCATCTTAAAATAAACACACTAATGACAACTAAATCAACTTTAATTAAGTTGGTGAATTTAATGACAGCTCCTCGAAAATATTGCTGACATGTCTAATGACAGCCTTCCTCGAAAATACCGCTGACATGTCTAATGACAGCATTCTTCGAAAATACTGCTGACATGCCTAATGACAACGTTCATCAAAAATACTGCTTATGTGCCTAAATGACGGTCTACCATAATAGGTATAAGAGCTCTACTAACTTTTTTCTATCGATTTTATGGATTCCTATTATTACTTTTAATTTGAGGATATAATGTAATTGCTTGAATGAACATTGTATTTTTTTTTAAAAAAGAGTATAATATATGTTAAATCATTAGATTAAAACAATGAGACTATATTTGCCCATTTTGAATGTTTCACCGAAGACAAATTTTCTCTTTTAATATTGTAAAGATATATATATATATATGTATATATTATATGCATATAATAATAAAGTAATAATATATAGGAAGCCTGTATGAGCCGTCGATCATAGAAGTCCCATGATCTCGTCAATCTAACATCGGATCACGCCCAAATTTCACCACAACTCGACCCATTCCGTTACGAACCTCTAGGCGTTCGTCGCTGCTGGTTTTCTCCACTTAGGAGGGAACCCAAACCCAACATTTCCCTCTTCTCTACTAGGAGGATGAGCTCGCCAAAGTGATGATCTCTTTGTCAAACTCGGTATAGGAATGTGACAATCCAAGGTCACCCGGCGCCGTTGCCCAAATTTCACCATGACTCGACCCATTCCGTTACGAACCTCTAGGCATTCGTCGTTGTTGGTTTTCTCCACTTAGAAGGGAACCCAAACCCAACATTTCCCCCTTCTCTACTAGGAGGATGAGCTCGCCAAAGTGATGATCTCTTTGTCAAACTCGGTATAGGAATGTGACAATCCAAGGTCACCAGGCGCCGTTGGCCATCAACAATATGAGAACTTCTCTCCCGCTCTATCACCGTCGAATCTGATACGTGATGTTTCATCTGCCTATAACATTTCTTCCCTCCGAAGAATATGATCTACCCACGCCACAATCAGGTGGCTTTGTCACCTCTAACCCCGTGCTTCCTCGCACCTGCAGCTCTCGCCTAAATATAGTAGAGACTGAATCTCATGCTACCATGACCTATGACCAATGAACCTCTAGTCAGTCTTCATCAGCCATCGCCAAATGTGCTATCATAATCATTCACATTTTGTCAACCAATTGACAACAAAATGAACTGAATATCTGGCACATGGAGAACGTCCTTGAGCGTATACAAAACCTATGCCCGTCTTCAGGCTCACTTCATCAATGTTGATAGCTTTGCGAACTCCTTCATTACTCATCTTCAGCATCCCCCATTCACGTGAGGTGTAAGTAACAAACTCTGCTGTATCGCTCGAAACGTGTGCTAAAGCTCTCGAGTCCACCAACTATGAACCATATCTACAAGCGAAGTCAACCGTCATCACTCATAAAGATTACATTGTCCTCAAATGTTGTCACTGCAGATGATGTTGCCTCATCTTGCTTCTCTGACTCCTGCATTCACAATTTATTTCAGACATTACACTTTCTCTTGATGTGACCCTTTTTGTATAATAAAATCACTCAATATCTTGTCGCAACTTGAATCTGCGCCTATTAAATCCTCTACCATCTTTGCTCTTATTTATCCCCTAGACTCAATGTAAAAAGTATCTGAATTTGTCGATGCGATAGTTGCATAAGACCCACCGTTATAGTTACACATGCCGACGAGACACCGCGGCGAGTCCGCACGCGGAGGGAGACGATGACAGGTCTGTCTGGAGGAGAGACCGAAGACGCTCCGCTGACATGATTACTTTAATTGCTTTTGTTATGTTATTTTAATTTATGCGTACACTACACTTTATTTTCACGTTGCTTTTCGTTATCCGCACCCTGCACCTATAAAGGGTTGCGCTATACGCTTTTTCATTATGCTTTTAATGTATGAAATTAGGGTTGTTTCCTAAGTTTTCGTCTCGTTCTCTCCTCCTTACTCTCCCTCACCTCCGCCGACCCTCCCCCTTGCCGGATTACTCTTCGGGATTGTATCAATTTGGTCTGACCTTCCTCACCGCCAGTCATCTCGCCGCCGGTGCTCGCGCTCATCTGTGCAAATTCCTTTATTGGCTGATTTCTGATCCCACGTCTATTTTGCGCTTTGCAATAGTGTGGAATCACCGATCCCGCGCCAAATATCGGTTCTGCATTGTGCATCGCACATCTCTGCCGATCCCGCGCAGGGCTTCTATTCTGCACCTTGTTCGCCTTCTGAATTGTTGTTTTCCGACCGCTCACCACGACGTTCTGCCTTTGAGTCGACACTTGGACGTTTTTGCCGTTTCCAGTGCTGGATTTCCCCCGAACCGCATACGTCAACACTGTTTTGACGCAGGAAGGCCGCCAACCTTTGGGTTCTGCAGATCCACGCCAGGCCTGCCTCTGCCGCCAACTGCCTTTGTCGCTGCCTGCCTGTATTCTGCCTCTGCTGCCAGCCGTCGCCTGCATGCATTCCGTCTTTATCGCCAGCCGCCGCCTGTGCCTCAGGCATCTCATTCAAACTTGCTGTCGCCCGCCGCTCCCGTCGTTGCCTCTATGGCTCCACACGCTCGCGGCTCGCCAAAATTCTGAGGGTGCTGCGGATGTCACCGACGATAGCCTTAGCCGTTGCATGGACGCTCACGATCAACTTCTCACCTCCATGCACCCTTCGCTCCTCACCCTCCACTCCAAGATTGACTCCCTCCAAGCGCCCGCCGTCGCCGTTACTGCCATGTCGGGCTTCGGCTCACCTGCGGACGACGGTTCTCTCCTCGGCACTAGGCCGCCACCCATTCCATCTGGGACCACTCTTTCGCCCATTTCGTGTCGGGCCGCCCTCTCCCTCGACATTTCCTTCTTTGTCGGTGTTGACCCAATGAGTTGGATTTCCAAAGTGGAGCAATATTTCGACCTCAACTACAGACCAGAGCACGACAAGTTGTCTACGGCTGTGGTTGGCCTGGATGACTCGGCCCTCCACTGGGCTCGATAGCTCCGCCATTCCAACCTGTTCTCCTGGCCCAAGCTCAACCAAGAGATGATTCGGTGGTATGACACCCGCTATTCGGGCTCCTCCTCTATTGAGCGTCTTTGTGGCGTCCTCTAGACAGCCGACCTGGATAATTATGTTAATGACTTCGTCGCCCAGGTCTCCCACGGCCTCGGGCTACCGCCCGATCATTACCTGGGCTTCTACATGCACGGTCTACTGCCACATATCTGCTCCTGTCTCCGTACATATCACCCTCACACAGTCTCTGATGCCATGGACTTGGTGCGTTTGGTCGAAGCCGACCTCTCCCTCTGACCACCTGCTCCTACAACCGACCACCACCGGCCCCGACCGCCTTGGCGACCGCCTTCCACGACTCCTCCACTGCGGCCGTCGCCTTGGAGCTCTCAACGACCCCTCAACGCCTCTCAAACAGTGGTTACAATGAGCTTCACAACAATAGTCTCTGTTTTCGGTGCTGCCAACCGTACTCCCCCAACCATGAGTGCTCCGACATCATTGGCGACGTCGACCAAGGTTACCTTGGCTGACTTTGAGTCCCTGGAGCTCTCAACGGGAGATACACTTCTCAACTCAACCGCAGCTACCTTCCACCGGTTGGAGCTATCTTGCGCCTCGACGGGCGGGACATCCGACCAACAGACTATGCAGCTCTCGGGCACACTGCGGGATCGCTCGATCATCATCACGGTGGACAGCGACGCAAGCCACAACCTCATCTCTAAGCACTTGATGCAACAACTCCGTCTTCCTTCGGTTCCCTCCCCGGAGGTTGTGGTTCGTCTGGGCGATGGGCGCCACCGACCGACTCAGGGCCGTTGCCCTGCCATGTCTCTCTTCATGGGATTTTGTTCTGTGACTGCGGACTTTTATGAATTCGGCTTAGACAGTCTCGATGCCATTATAGGGGTGGCTTGACTCCGTATGCTCGGCGATGTATGCGTCAAATGGAAGACTATCTTCATGCAGTTCCTGCACGAGGGTAGCCATGTCGCCTCGACGGTGACTCTGCTCTCCTATGCTCTCCGATCTCCCTCTGCACGATCCAGCGTACCACGGACGTCGGCCTCTCCGCGGTGTTGTGGGCCCTCTCGGGGCCGTCCGTTGTGCCTCTTCCTTTTCTGACAGGCCACCAAGAGTTTTCTACTGCGCTTGCCGACGTCATCTAACCTCCGACAAGATTGACACCAACTCAGCCTTCTCTGGTCCGGAAGAAAGACGGCAGTTGGCGTCGTACTTCCCAGCCAATCTACTTGATCGCCGCTGTGACCTTCAGGAGGACTCTGGCTCACAGGAGGTCCCTGTTGCTGGGTCTACCATCCGGAGTCTGAAGCTACGTGACTGCCCTAGGAGAACTGCCGCCGCCACCACTCCGAAAACTGCATTGGGGACAAGACATATTTTCTAGATGGCGGCATTGTTACAGTTGCGCATGCCGACGGGACACACACACGCCGATGAGACACCGTGGGGAGTCCGCACACGGAGGGAGACGATGACGGGGTCGTCTGGAGAAGGAGAGACCAAAAACGCGTCGCCGACATGATTACTTTAATTGCTTTCATTATGTTATTTTAATTTATGTGTACGTTAAGCTTTATTTTCGCGTTGCTTTCTGTTATCCGCACCCTTCATTTATAAAGGGTTGCATTGTACGCTTTTTCATTATGTTTTTCATGTATGGAATTTAGACTTGCTCCCTAGGTTTTCGTCTCGTTCTCTCCTCCTTCCTCTCCCTCATCTCCACCGCCCCCCTTGCCGGATTCCTCTCCAGGATCGTATCACCCACCCCGAGATTTCCTTCTCACTTCCTCATTTAGAATCCCACTCTTTGTAATCTTTATAATAAAAACATCTCATAAAGACAAGTTAATTAGTGAAACTCGTACCATCTCCCAGGAGATAAAGGGAGACTTCAACAACAGTAGTGCACTGACCTCATCCTCATTGGTCACCTTCATGACAGACATTTGATCCAACACTCCTTGGAACCCATTCACATGATCAAGTAAAGATGTGTTCTCCTTATACTTGCACTCACTAATTTTTGTCAGTAGCAAAAGTTTGTTCATACCCTTGCTCTTCGCATACAAAAACTTCAATGTTTTCTACAACACCTCAACATCAACATTCAACAATACTTGTCACGTGATTGTACATGTTGCACTCCACAAATCGCCTAATAAAGTCACGCACCTTGCGGTGCTCAATCCTCCATTTCACAAGATCTTTGTCTTTGGGCATCCCCTCAAAAACAAATGTGTGCCAACCCTTAATGAGGATCAAATCTCCACCATCATATGCCACTCATGAGAGTTGGCTCGTTCAACTTCATAATCATCTCAGAACTCGAATTTATCTGCACCCAGCCTACTGCCAACACTGACCACTGGTCTTGGAGCCGACTATTTAAAAAAATATGGCCACAAATGATAGGGAGCGGGTCGATGGCCATCAACTATCACACTTAATCACAAACTTAAAATATCAATTCAGCTCGTCTCAACTTTGCTCTGATGCCACTTTGGGGGGAAATTTATTCCCAGCCCCGAGTGCACATGAGGACTCGAGTTGAGCTACCTGCAAAATAGCTAAACACAATGATGTATACGTTGAAAATCCCCAAAGCCGGGTAAAAATCACTGGGCGATAGAAGTCTAATTCGGAAAGCCTCAACTAAATGGTATTCAATAAATACACATACAATGGATCCCCCTGCGTGTTTCCTAGTTTGATACTACAACCAACATAAATATAAAGACGAGCGAAAGGTACCGACCAAGTTTGAGTCAAAATGACTCGCTCCAAATTGATTCTCTAAATACCCTACATTTCTTCCAAAATCTTTCAATACCATGTCAAGTTGTCTTGCCTACGTCGACACATGACGTCACTGATGCACTCCGTTCAGTTTGCATTATGTTAGTAAGTTATCTGTTCCGTGGTTCAAATGTCTTGCCACCAATATCCACTTGAGACGAATATGCCTCCCTTCGCCGAACTCCAATAGCCGCAGATGCAGCTCATTGTACCCCGAGTCAAATACGGCGGTTGCGCACCTCGTCCTTTGGGAAAATATGCACATTGCACCACTGCACAACCACGATCGTAGGCCGACTGCACTGTGACGCTTCAATGGTCTTTGTTCTCCCAAGCCCAAACGGTGGTCACCAAACACCGCCTATGCCTCTCCGACTCCGCCCAAATCGGCCTCTGCTCACGCGGCTGCTCCCCCGCACTCGCGCACCGCACCCCGCTACACAACCACGGTGCCAACAATGCCTCCCGGCTCATCCCCCGCACAAAGAGTCCTTGGCGTCACCGCCCTTGCGGAAATCACCACCGTCAAACCTCACAATGTACTCCATGCGGCCTCCAACCTTGTTGCTCCTCTGTCCACTGCTTAAGGTCATCAATGAGAAAGTCCCCTCCTAGGCGAGAAAGAGGAGAGACAGAGAGGACGCTCTTGATTTGCTCAGGAGGCATGGTGAAAGTATCGTCAAGAAAGCAAGCAGCTAGGTGGTCACGGGGCTGGGGAGGAAATAAATAGAGAAGGTCGACTACTTCCTCTTCTTATTAATTTTCTTTCACATGGGCTGCTTTCATGGTAAGTCAAGTCTTTGTTCCTCCATTTTATTTTTCTTCAAAAAACTTGTTCATCAAGTACTGGGATTGGGTAGAGAATTAGGTTAGGTATATTTTTAATCTTTTATATATTATTATATATACATATTATAATATATAGGAAGCCAATATGAATCATAGAAGTCCCATGATCTCTCCAATTTATCACACCCAAATTTTGCCACGACTCGACCCATTCCATTATGAATCTCTCGAGGTTCGCCGCTGCGGGTTTTGTCCCCCTAGGAGGGAACCCGAACCCAACATCAAGATGAGAGCAAAATTTCTACGGAAGAAATTCAGAAGCCTGATGATAATATAACGAAGAATGTAAGGTCATTATGCATGATTTGACAAGCAATTTTATCACAAATGGTATACAAAGGCAAAGGACACGACTGTTAGATGACGCCCGTATATAAACAACACAAGATGGAACTGACATTGAATTGCACATCGCTGAACCGGCCTAAAGGTAACATGGTATCGTTGGTTGCCATGACCACTATAATTGAGGATATTGTCTGGCTTCGTTGGTTGCTTGTTGATCTTGACGCTACTCCTTCTGGATGGCTCGTGCCATGACCATTACAACTGAGGATATTGCCTGACTTCGTTGGTTGCTTGTTGATCTTGGCGCCGCTCCTTCTGGTCCTACCACTCTCTATTGTGACAACACATGAGCCATCCAGATTACCTTGAATCCAACCAAGCACTCGCTCTCCAAGCACATTGGTGTGGATGCCTTCTTTTTTCGTGATCAACACACTCAGGATGTTCTTGTTCCTCATTATGTTCCCACCGAGCGCCAGCTTGCCGATTTGCTTACTAAGCCCCAGACTCGCGCTCAACATGAGTTTCTTCTCTCCAAATTCTCGGTATATGATCCCCCGTGAATTTGAGGGAGTGAGGATGGGGGGTGGGGGGTGGGTGGTGGGTGGGTGGGTGGGTGGGGGGGGGGGGCGTATATGATGCCCTTGTATAAACAATACCAGATGGAACCGGCATTGAATTGCACATCGCTGAACCGTCCTAAAGGTAACAACGACAAGTTTTACAAAGAGAACTTGAAAGGATAATAAGTTAAAAGAACAAACTGCAATGTCTTCGTAGGGTCCTGAAAAATTTCAAGGTTAGATGGAGAAACAATGAGAAACATATTTCTCAAAAGTGCTAAAAGTGGTGAATAAAATGAAAGCTTGCGTAGAAACTGGTAGTGATCAAAGTAGTTGGTAAGGTTTAATTAGTCTACTAAAGAAGTATGGCTATGTGGTTGTAGCTATTGTAGAATCAAAATGTTTGATAGAAATATTGATGGGTATCACATTATTGGAGCTGATCATCGTTCGTCAAGACCCATATTGGTCTACACTTGCAGGAGTCAGAGCTAGGATTGTCTTCTGCACGATCAGAGGCGGCAATCACGTCCCGGTCAAGTATGAGAATTTTTTTATGTATTATTTATTTATTTTATGTATTTATTTGCATATGTTTAACAACATTATGATCGAATGATCAAGGCTATCTATAATCGTTGTCCACACTTGTCATCTCTATTTATACACTCATATGGGCCTATTAGGAGATACCAGAGATTTTGGACAGATTTTTCAGGATTGCTTGATCTCACACAGTGACGAAGGCGTGGAATCTAGGTGCTGAAACCTAGCCCCTCATCTTCTCTCCCAGCCGCCCCACCCTTCATAACCTCCCTTTCCCAGCTCTATCCATAATAAATTCATAACCACCCCACTTAACCGGCGTTTTCCTTTACTCACTCTGATAACTGCTTCTCCCACCTCACTTGATCCCGGCCGAGCTACCTCCCTCTATTGATCAACCTCCCAATATCCCACAACCTCTTTGGAACACCTGTTGTTGCCTGCAGACTTCTGCACATCATTTGCTACCACCTCCAGATCCCTCGCTGCTCACTCCCATCCCACCAGAACCACTTGCTGCTCACTCCCATCCCACCAGAACCACTCGTAGCCCACTTCCAGCATGCCAAAACACCTTGACGCTCACTCCCATCACACTAGAACAGCTCGCCACATCTCCTTCACTCTGCAAGGTTTCCCATCGCCCCTCCCACAGTTGAAAACCTCCTTATTCATCCCCGTGTTCTCCCTCAGTAACCCTACCTCTCTCCAAATCCTGTTCCAATCACCTCTCCCCATACTTTAGAGTCTACCTCCATCCCCCCATAATAAGCACCTCTACATTCCCCCAACCTCTAACTCCACATACTTCTTTTCCCATTTCCACCTCTTCTTGTGCGCCCCTTCACGACGATGTCGTTGTTTGTCATTCTATACAACCATCGAGCTACTAGCACTACAAATTCATCCTCCATGGTCCCTATGCGTGTTGAGCTATGTAGTCTCGTTCGTGCAGGGATTAGACCTTTATTATTAGTAATACTTGTTTGGAGCTATTTGCACCCTTTAAATTTGTAATTTGCGAGCTTAGATCACTGAGCACTTAAGTGTATACTCTCTTATTGCGCATAAACTAATTGCTTGCAACTCGTCTCTTGACTACTTATCTCAATCGTGGTGTACTAAAATTTCTTATGGATTTATTTTATTACATGCAATATTATGTCAGAAATTGTCCTTATGTGCATGCACGTCATTATTAGGTTTTAGTCTACTCTCACCTGGCCCCACATTGCAGGCTACTCTTAAGTTACCATCACTCGCATTACCTTACCTTCCATTAAATTTGATATCACTGCTAGGTTAGCAAGTTATTCATTCACATTTTTTACATGTTTGTTTGCATTCTCATTGAGAACTACGTCGGCATTGGAACCATATAGATTTACCTTGTGTTATTCTTCAGTTTAATAATGAATGTGTTCTTTACTCTCGCATGAAAATGGAAAACTAATGCATATGAGAAGGTAATTGAAAGTGAATCTAACATGAATTTAAGTTTAGCTCTCAAAATATTTCAATGGAAAAATAGAGAAGAATTTTTATATATAGAAAATATGAAGGGGGAGATCAAAATAACTAATAAAAATATAATTGAAGCTATCGAAAAGAAATAAATTCTCTGAACTCTCGAGCCCCATTCTAAATTTGTAAGGAGATAAAAACTGTTTAGTAAAAGTAGAGTTTTGTAAACTATTTTTTTTTGAAATGCAAAACCTCCATCCTTTGGTTTTCTCATAGATAAAAACAACTAAACATATACTAACATCAGATTTTTAACTCAATATGTGATGTGAATAATTTTGTACTTAGGCATTAGTGAGATTATGACAAAAGATAGGGCACAATGGTGACAAAGGATCCATATAGCCGACCCACTATAGTGGGATAAAGGCTTGAGTGTTGTTGTTGTTATGTGATGGGAATAATTTGATTTTTAATTCAAATTTGAAAAACAAAACACTACCGTAGTTCATGTAGTATGAAAAAATACTACCATGTTTCTTATCTATGAGAATTGGAAGGCGTATTTTTTTCAAATGACATACATATTTCATTCAGAACTGGAATAATTCCTGCTTTTATTCCTAATCTATCAGAACGTCTGAACTGATTAGGAAATCATTTTCATTCCAGTTTATATAAACTTATACATATTTCATTCAGAACTAATATGTTTCTTATATATATTTCATTCAAAACCATAAGAGCACTAAATATGTTTCTTATTGATGAAGTCAGCCCCAATTTATAGGAAAACCGGGCTGCACATAGCCGAACCGCCTTCTCCCCTCACTTATGTCACGAGAGTTACGCGAGTAACCGCCGTGCGCGGGATCCGTGTGCCTGATCCATGAACTACCGCACACCGGATCCCGCACGCGACCTAACCGCCGCCACCCTGCGGTGCTGGCCGGCCCCCTCTAAACGTCCGGAGGCGGGCGGTCCAGACACGACCGGCCACCCTCGAAGGCCGGCCAAGGCCGCCCGATCTCGGGCGGCCTCGCTGCAACCGGCCCTGCAAGGGGCCGGCCATGGCCGCCCGATCCCGGGCAGACTCCTCGTGACCGGCCTTCGAAGGGCCGACCAAGGCCGCTCGGATCCGGGCGGCCTCGCCGCGGACTACCCTGCAAGCGACCGAACAAGGCCGCCCGATCACGGGCGGCCGACCCTGCAAGGGGCCGTCCAGGGCTGCTCGATTCTGGGCGGCCTTGCCGCGGCCGGCCCCGCGGTGGGCCAGCCAAGGCCGCCCGATCCCGGGTGGCCTCCCCGCGGCCGCCCCTTGCAAGGGTCGGCCAAGGCCTCAGCCGCGGCCATCCCCTGTAAGGGCCGCCCAAGGCCGCCAGTCCTCGGGCGACCCTCCGCGGCCGGCCGCCAGCGCCGGCATCGTCGGGCCGCCGTTCTTCGCGGACGGGCCTTCCCTCAACCTGGGGGAAGATTGTCATTTCCCAAAAGTGGTGATCTGCGTGATCATTTACGAACGATTCTATTGGCTGATCCGGTAGTTATTAGGCAAAATTACCGGACCGCTCTCGTCAAAATCTATAAATAGACCCAGTTCTATTTCAAAAAGGTCCTTTTCTAACTTTATTCAGTTCTCTGCAGGATTTCCGCCCAAGTCCGCCACCGCAAGGCAAGACGAAGGCCGCAGAGAGATGAAGAGGTTCGCGAGAATGCAAGTCAAGAAGGAGACTTGTGAAACCGCCTCCACCGTCACGTCAAGACAACTCCAAGGGAAGAGAGTGCACGCATCCTCGGCGAGCAAGCATCGGAAGACCGCCAAAACAGCGCGACGGCCGGTGGCACCCGTTGCTCACTCCCCTCCCCTCTCATAAGTTGTAACGATGCGTGACCTGTCACCCCCGCCCTCCTCCAAGAAGCTCTATAAAAACGCTCATATAGTGGAAGTTAGGTCGGCACCGTACCGACCGCGTGGTTTTTCATCCTGATTGCGGGTTTTCCACATCATCAAGTCTTCATCCTAGAATCTGGTTTATCTTTGACTGTTGGCGCGCTCGACCGCTCTCGGGTTAAGACAGTTGAGTAGACCCGGTCTACCAAGAGCGTCGAGCGATTCCCCAACACTTATATATTCATTCAGAACAGGAATAAATTTCTTATACATTTTTCTTCCAAAAAATGATTAGGAACTGATTCAGAATTGGGATCATTCAGAACTGAAACTGAATTTTAACATTGCAAAAACCCTAGAACCACAAAAAACTCCAGAAAATGATTCAGATCTGGAACCAACGAGTAGGAATGCATCATTTCCCAGCGCCTCACGGTACTGCAGGAGAAGGAATCAAATTAAAAATACATAATTGTTTTTTTTAATCGCAGACATCAATCGAAGCAAGAAAATGGAAGATCGCAGGTATCAAAACTTGATTCCATTAATAATAAAATGGAAGATCAAAGGTTTTCTGTCTATCAGTTTTTTTCCGTCTCCTCCCTCTCCCGCTCGCTCGACAAATCCCCGGTCATTTCCTCCTCGATACGATGCGAGGAAAATCTCCGAGTTTCATCCGGCCTCTCGGGAAAGAGTTTATAGTTTCATCCACCTTCCGCCTAGACGCTCGTCTGGACTGCAGGAAATGGGGCTCAGAGCCACGGTCAATTTTTGACCTACTATCGACTTTTATAAAAAATTGCATTTTCTAGAAACCCTCCCCCCAAACAATGCAATCCCGTAAAATGCCGTTTTCGGCCTGCCGCGCCCGAGCCTAGATGCCTAAATATACGCAACCTGAGTTCTGTTTACCTTAGGTATTTAAGAAATGTGGGATATCGATACAACCAATTAATTAGTTGTTTTATTGTTTATGTATAATAGTTGCCTCTAACTTGGTTGGCGACTATAGAAAAAGAGAATTGTCATTTTATAGTACATCACTTAGATTAGTATTTGATTGAGATCAACAACACTTTTTATCTATTTTGGAGCTCAACAACATTTTTTTCGGTTTTCCATTAGTAACTGTGAGTGTTGTTGCTTTCAAACGTTTGTTTATAACTTTATATATGGTTACTAAAGTGGGACATAGATGAGTACAATCCTTGCATACTTACCTCAGCTTGTGTTTTAAGACAGGGGGATTCATATCTGGAGCGGAATTGAATCAGATTTTCAATTTTGAAGGAATTTATAGGCACCTTTACACACCAGCTGTCATAATTGGTGGAATATTCGCCCTGATTGCTATTGTCTTGTCTCTCTTCCTGAATTTCCAACACCTTAGGTCATACAATAATCCTGAAGTAAGTTTCTTTAACCTGAATTATCTTTTAAGTTGAGACCTTAAGAGTCAGCATGCAATATTGCAATCCAAGGGAGAAGGCTGTCTATTGTCCACTGGAATGCCCTGACAAATAATCCCTGGATGTTGCATTTAACTAATATTTTTACCTTGTTAGTTACGGTTGTGTATACTAGGCATTTTTATTATAACTCCTATTCTTTGTATCTTCACCGTTCTTTCAAAATTTCAATTTCCAGCAACCTTCTCTTCTTAAAGATATATTTTCTACAAATAAATGAACATAATTATTCATATTTTGTGTAGATCTGGAAACTAATGGTGTCGGCATATGCTTTTAGCCTACCCTTGTTTTCATTGTAAAATGTTATGCATATGATACTGTATCATGTTGTTTTAGTGTTTCATATGTGATGGTAAGCAGCCCGCCGGACCCGTTCAGGTATACTCCCGATGACCTCTGGCGCAATGACGATTGAGACCGCTCATTTCGAGCGGCTCGCCGATCATAGTATTTTTGTCTCTTGTTGCATTTTATTTTGAGTTGTAATTTTTTTTATTTTTTTTTGTCGGAGCGCCGGCCAATCATGGCCGTTCATTGCTCCCTAGAAAATTATAAATAGAGGGTGAAAGATCTTATTTGGATCATTGAAGATTGGAGAATAGAAGTCCAATCCTTGATCATTTCCGTGCCGAAGCTGACCCCGGGTGCGAAGCTCGGGCCTATCCCTCCATTTCTCCCCTTGACCGGCCACCCCCATTCCTTGGCCGGCCACCCACATCACTTCCCCTCATCCACCAAGTTCAGCAGCCAACCAAACCTTTTCCCCACCCCATAATAGCCGGCCAAATCCACCTCCCACCATTCTCACAAGCAGCCACCTCCTTCCCCTTTTCCCCTTACAAAAAACCCACTTCCTCCACCTTCCCAAGCCCACTTCCACCACTGCTTCCCCTCCAGAACTGCTGCCAGCACCCCCAAACAGCCGGCCAAAGTGTTTTGCTCATCCAATCCAAGTGGCCTGCCACCCCTCCCTCTCCTTGCCGTGGAGCCACCACCCTCTTCATTCCTCCACAAAAATCAGCCCTCTTTTACCCTACATCTTCCACCTTCGGCAATCACCGGAGTGCATTTCCGGCCACCTCTAGTGGTCCTCCCACACCTCCCCTTCATTTTTCTATCATTTGACATTTTACAGAGATCACTAAAAAACATTTTCGGCGACCACCACCACCGGCAACCACCTCCGGCCACCTCCGCCCATCCACCACCTCCACTATTCATAACCTTGAGAACTACCCACTACTTCCTATTTTCCACTTTCCTAAATTTTAGGAATTAATTCCTAAAAATAATGGTAACCATCTCCGGCCACCCCCTATACTATGGACTGGCCCCTTCCCCTCTAACTCTCTCCAAAATTCTAGCCCACTCTCACCCTCAAAAGGGCCCCTTAATTCCCAATTAACTCTCACGTGGAACCACATAAACCCTCCTAATTGATAGCCCATTACCTCCAATCCATCTAGCAACCAAACTATTCCTCCCTCCCATAATTAATTCCCACAAGTCCCATTCAGGAAGAGACATAATTCCTCTCCTGCTTCACAACAGCCCCCCGCCCTTCCTCATTCTCACGTGAACATCTGTAACACCCCTTCCCAGTATTACAGAAATTAGCCGTCCGGCCAGGTCAGCGATATAAAGAAAACTAGGAAGCAGTATTAAAACTAGTAGCAGCAGGTAATAAAAGTCCAAACTAAACAAATTTAATACTTACAACGGAAGTAAAAATTAAACTAAGGTTAACCACATACCTGATGTCTGGATTCACAGAGCCACTAAACAAGAATGAGATTGCAATAACTGAAAATCTGAACTATCAAAATAAGTCTGATACAAGATATATAAAATATTAATGAGTTACACTGTCCACAACTACAAGTATATGCTGAAATGAAGTAAACTGAAATGGTAAAAGTACTACAAACTGACACCACCATGACGCTCATCCTAGACGTAGTTTCCCACCTGGGTCACCTGAAAAACATTGCCCACGAAGGGTCAGAGTAAAGAAAAACAATTTCCCTTAGTGACACTAAAATAGATTTACATATGAATGCATGCATGTCTTTAAAACTAGTCTCGTGCACTGAAAATATTTTATGCTATATGTTATGCATGCTTTTCCTATACTTCCTGGTGAACACACTAAAATTTCATATTCATGACTTTCTGTTCTTTTACCCAAGTCTTGACGTTCACTAACTAGTGTACTGTCTCACGTCAAGCCTGTACTTGAGTTTTAAGTGGCTTCTAGCCTACACGTTTATTGTGAAGGCTCTAGGCAGAGTAGCTCCTAACGCGCAAAATCTGAAACTGACGACCCGAGACCATCTGACGAACTCAATTATTCTAGTGTCGCGCGGACACGGTCTCGAATCTACTAATTGTCTCAAGGGGAGTCAACCCCCAAGACTCTGAAGCTCATAGGATACCATATGCCCTATGAGGATGGTAGTGCGCCTCTACCAAGCACGAAGAGACTGGTGTGCTACTGACCTTTTTGGTCTGACGCTACTCTGCATGGGGTATCTTTTCTGGTGTACTACTGGGCGACCCTTGACTTCCTCGTGGTCGACTTGAAGGGACCTTCGCACCATTGGTTGTCCAATCTCCAAACTTACGTGTACATGTGAAGTTTCGTACTTAACTAACTGTCCACGACTTTACTAACGTGGTTATGGAACAAGGCGTTATCATACGCGTTTCCACAATTATTTTCCTACTGTCACAACTTCTCTATGCATGCTTATGATGTTTGTACGAAACCTACTCATGCGTATAAAATATAATTATTTGATATGTCTAACTAAAAGGAATTAGGATTTCCTTACCGTGGTGCTGCGACGCTCGTATACTCGGCGCGACGACATTTTCTCTTCCAAAAGCAAACCCTACTGCTGGGGACCTTTAGAATGTTGCCCCGACCCCACCAAAGTCCTGCAAATTCAAGGCAGTCCTAATTATCGCACTTTCCCCTTAGGGTTAATCTTCTGAAAATTTTTTCCAAAATGCTAGAGTCGTCCAAAACTAACGGCTAACAGAGTATATTACCTTCACGTGGGAGGGATTGAAGTTTCCAAAGCGCCTAACTCCAATTTCGCGGGGGAAATCGTGCTCCAAAACCTAATTAGGGCACAAAGAAGAAAACCTAGGTTATACTAACTCCGAAATCGAAGGATTTCCGTGAGGAAATGGAGAAAAGGAAGAAATAAACTCACCGAAACCGAAAAATTCCAAGTTCCACCGATTAGGGTTGAATCCGGCACTTCCACGACCAAGGAAGGTAAAGGAACGTCCACCGGTGCTCGTAGAGGAGGGAGGAGTGGTCAGAGAGGCGCTCTGGAGGAGTATTGGCCGGCGGAGGGCACCGCGGGATGCGTCGGCAGGGCGTCGTAGGGTTTGCGGAAACGAAACAGTCGGGCTGCGGTATTCCTCTTCTCCCGTGAGCAAATGAATGCGCGTAATTTATTACGCCTTGCGGTTTTGATAACCGCATGAGAAGAGGGGGGGGGGGGGATTTTCCTATTGGCACCCCAAGGTTATTTCCTTACAAAATAACTTCATTCTCACTGCGCGCCACTAAAAGAACGCGTCACGCACTATAATTAATGCACTTAACGAACTAATGGTCGCTATCAAAAGGAAAAGTAACATTATACCTTGCCAACGCGCCGCCTCAATCAAAATTCGTCGCGACTTTCCCCTACAATTTTAAATAAATTTCCGTGTCAATTAACGGATGTTACAAATCTCCCCTCCTAACAAAAATTTTCGTCCTCGAAAATTGTAATCATACCTGAATCGAAGAGAAAAGAATAGTCTGCATTGCTCTTAAGCTCATCCTCTCGCTCCCAAGTATACTCTGGACGGCCACAGTTCATCCAAAGGACTTTCACCATGCGAATCTCTCTATTTCTGAGCTTCTGTATCCTTGAATCCACTATTCTGACTGGTCTAACCCCAATACTAAGATCTGTCTCAATTGGTGCTTCCTCGGTACTGATGATCTGACTGGAATCTCTGACTGCTCTCCTCAGATAGGAGACGTGGAATACATCATGTACAACACTCATTTCCTCAGGTAAGGCCAACCAGTAAGCAACCTCACCAACTCTTTCCAGCACCTCAAAAGGACCAACAAATCTGGGGGTCAGCTTTTTCATCCGCCTTATTCTAGAAACACCTCTGACTGGTCTGACCTTCAGATAAACGTAGTCTCCAACACTGAACTCTACTGATCTGTGCTTCTGATCATGATACTTGGCCTGGCGATCCCGAGCTGTCTTCATACGCTCCTGAATAAGCTTGATCCTATCAGTGGTCTTATCAATCCATGACTCCCTGATTGTGGATCTCTCTTCACTTTCAGCCCAACATAACGGTGTCTGACAACGTCTGCCATAGAGGGCCTCGAACGGTGCCATCCCAATACTTGTCTGAAAACTGTTGTTGTAGGAGAACTCCACTAGTGTAACATATTTCTCCCACTTTTCTCCAAAATCCAAAATGTACATCCGTAGCAAATCCTCCAAAGTCCTATTTGTGCGCTCAGTCTGTCCATCTGTCTGGGGATGGAATGCGGTGCTGAAATGTAACCTGGTACCCAACCGCTCCTGTATGTAACGCCACTCCCTGGAGGTGAATCTGTCGTCTCGGTCTGAAACTATAGTCCTGGGAACACCGTGAAGCCGAACTATCTCGTCCAAATATAACTGTGCCAGCTTCGGACCTTGATCCGTCTTCCTAAGAGGAATGAAATGGGTGACCTTAGAAAGTCGATCAACTATAACCCACACGGAATCATTCCCACTCTGCGATCTCGGCAAACCATGAATGAAATCCATGGATATATCTTCGAATGTCCACTCTGGAATGGGAAGTGGCTGCAACTTGCCTCCAGGCCTCTGGCACTCGGCCTTAACCAACTTGCATGTCTCACACTTCCCTACGTAATCTGCAACATCTCTCTTCAAGCCTGGCCACCAGACTAACTTCTTGAGATCTACATACATCTTCGTGCTACCCGGATGTATAGAATATCTGGAATTGTGTGCATCAAATAAAATATCCTCGCGAAAGTGACTAACATCGGGGATACACACCCTGCCATCAAACAACAATAAATCATCCTGAACAATGAATCACTCCTTCTGTCCTGACTGCACTGAGCTTCAAATCTCTGCCATCTTTGGATCCAACGGTAGAGCTGTCCTGATTCTGTCATTGATATCGCAGGTAATCTCCATCCAACTCAACCTTGCAGAACCAAAACTACTGCGTGGCACAACGGTAATATCCAGTCTCTCCAGTTCTCGCACTAACTCCTGCTGAGTGAGGAGAAAGAAACATGAACCTCTACGGCTAAGGGCATCAGCTACAACGTTCGCCTTTCCTGGATGGTACTGAATGTCTACGTCGTAGTCTGATAGAAACTCTAACCATCTGCGCTGCCTCAAATTGAGCTCTCGCTGATCAAAGATATACTTGAGGCTCTTATGATCAGTGAAGATCTCACAACGAATACCATATAGATAGTGCCTCCAAATCTTCAGAGCATGTATGACTGCTGCAAGCTCCAAGTCATACACTGGATAGTTCCTCTCATGAACCTTTAATTGTCTCGAGGCATAGGCTACGATCTTTCCATGCTGCATGAGAACACATCCCAAACCCTGACCTGATGCATCGCTGTAGATCTGAAACCCGTCAGGCCCTGATGGTAAACTCAAAATCGGTGCGGTCATCAACCTGCCCTTCAAGTCCTCAAAAGCCAACTCACACTCAACTGTCCAATCCAAGCCCTTACCCTTCCTGGTGAGGGAAGTCAGTGGTAAGGCTATCTTCGAAAAATCTCTGATGAATCTCCGGTAGTAACCAGCAAGACCCAAAAAGCTGCGAACCTCTGAAACGGTCGTCGGCCTTGGCCAATTCTTAATGGCCTCTATCTTCTTCGGATCAACACTAACTCCTTTCTGACTGATGATGTGGCCTAAGAATGCAATCTCTGAAAGCCAAAACTCGCACTTTGAAAACTTGGCAAACAACTGATTCTTTCTGAGTGTGCTCAAAACAATCCTGAGATGTGCTGCATAATCTTCTGCACTCTTAGAAAACACCAAGATGTCATCTATAAAGACGATGACAAAACGATCCAAGTACTCCCGAAATACCCTGTTCATCAGGTCCATAAATACTGAAGGAGCATTGGTCAGCCCAAACGGCATGACCACGAACTCGAAGTGTCCATATCTGGTGCTGAAAGCCGTCTTCTGAATATCCAAGTCACGAATCTTTAACTGGTGATAGCCTGACCTCAGATCTAACTTGGAGAAAGTGTTCGATCCCACCAACTGGTCGAACAAATCATCAATCCTGGGAATCAGGTACTTGTTCTTTACTGTCAGCTTGTTCAACTCACGGTAGTCTATGCACAGTCTCAGACTACCATCCTTCTTCTTCACGAATAGTACTAGAGCACTCCATGGTGAAGTACTGGGGCGTATAAAACCCAAATCAAACAACTCCTGTAACTGACTCTTCAACTCTGCCAGTTCCCTTGGAGCCATCCGATAGGGAGATTTGGCTACCGGTGTAGCTCCAGGCTGCAAGTCTATCGGGAACTCAATCTCTCTATCTGGAGGGGCACCAGGGAGCTCTTCCGGGAAAACATCGGGGAACTCCTGCACCACTGGTACCTCTGACAAGACAGCCTTAGTCTCTGCATTCATCAGTACTACGAAGGTTTCACAACCCTTACTGATGCACCTTTTCGCTTGGATTGCAGATATGATCATTTTCACTACTCCCTTCAAGCCCTGAAAAGAAAAAGAAGTCTGATTGGGGACATCAAACTGTATCTGCTTCGCCCTACAGTCAATCCTGGCGTTGACTGCCGAAAGCCAATCCATTCCAAAAATCAGGTCGAATCCTGCAATAGGTAGCTGCAAAGCTTCCACGATAATCTCGGTGTCACCAAACTGCACCGGTACCCTGCACCTATCTCTGGTCTGCAGAAGGGATCCATTCGACATCATAACGTCCAGCGCTACAGTCTCTGAGAAGACTTCTAAATTCAACTTACGCACTAGAGATTCTGCGATAAACGAGTGCGAGACACCCGTATCAAACAGAATCTTAGAGGGTAAATTACGAATCATAAGGATGCCTACATGAATGATTTTCAAAAATAAAAGAGTGTCACTACAGAGGGTTAAATAAACTTATCAGGCAAAGTAAACACTTACCTGTCACTACATCCTCCTGCTCCTTAGCCTCCTGCTGACCAAGCCCATAAGCTCTGGGATGCACCAAATCTCGACCCTGCTGTGGTCTTCCATCAGTAATCATCAACGCTTTGCCCTTGTCTGCTCTGCTAGGGCCACCAACCTCATACTTCGACTGCAGGAACAAATTATACTTGTCATCTACAGAAAATTTATAAATGCACAAAATACAAGGTTGATTGCCTGATTCGAACCACCTTCCTGACAGAAACGAGCAATGTGTCCAGGTTGACGACACTTGTAACACACGCCCGCGCTGGCCAAACACTCTCCTGGATGGCGACGCTGACACTTGGGACAAAGGGGGTAGTCCCTGCTCCTGTCACCAGATTGACCATACTTCCTCGCATCAGGCTTCTGCTTCTTGTTCCAGTTCTTCCCCTGATCATTCCTGCTCTGCTGCGACTGATGCGAATCCTGAGATCGCTTTGCACGGAAATTACTTCGCTTTTGAACCTTCTGCTGGTCAGCCTCTAGCCTGCGAGCCGTATCCACTAAGCTCCTATAATCAGCATTGACCATAGTCATCAGTGGCTGTCTCAATGAGTCACGTAAGCCATCCATAAAGCGGCTGCACTTCTCAGTCTGGTCTCGCTGCATTACGCCCGCATATCGAGCCAGATGGGTAAGCTCTCGCTCGTACTCAGCAACAGTCCTGTCCCCCTAGAAAAGTCTAAGGTATCTCTCCTGTAGACCTCGTCGTGCGGAAGGAGGCACGAACCAACTCGCAAGGGCTCTAGAAAATTCGCCCCACGTAAACATGTCTGGCGTACGACCTGGCCAAAAACATGGTCATACTATTTAAAAAGAGAACATAGCACTTCAAAAAAAAAAATTAAAGGAATTTTCATAACCATTTACCTGCGGGATCATCCGCCCGGTACTTGTCCCACCAGACCTTTGCCTCACCTCGGAGGAGGAAAACTGCCAGAGGAACCTTCTTATTCTCTGGGCACTCCAAAACATCCAGCAGGTCTCTGGTGTTTGCTACCCAATCATCTGTGTCCATCGGGGTCTCATCCCCACTGTAGTTTGAAGGCTGAAGTTCTCTAAAATTCCTCAAATAACGCTCCAGGGTCATCTCCACGGGCGTTGGGGCAGGAGCTGATGCAGGGGCTGGTACTGGTAATGGAACTGGAAACCCTGCAACCAGTCCTCTCTGAAACTCCATCAAGGCAACAGTAACCGCCTTGACAATCTGAGACGCTATGTCAGTGCCCTCTGAAGCTGCTGGAACTGGTGGTACCTGTGGCACTGCAGCATCTCCCATAGTGGCGTTAGGAACAGGGTCCTGACGTGAAGATTCACCTGGTTCACTTACTCGAGTTGCCTGATAGAACATATATAAGAAATCTGGTTATTTATCAAGCATCTGCTAAAACTGGCTTGACAACTATATTTGTACTCTTGCGAAAACTAAGCCTTAAACGCAACTTAAAATACTCTACTAACATGAGTTTACTCTTACACAGTCCTATGGCTCTGTGAAAACCTTCTAGGGTCAAGGGATCCTAAACCTGGCTCTGATACCAATTTGTAACACCCCTTCCTAGTATTACAGAAATCAGCCGTCCGGTCGGGTCAGCGATATAAAGAAAACTATGAAGCAGTATTAAAACTAGTAGCAGCAGGTAATAAAAGTCCAAACTAAACAGATTTAATACTTACAGCGGAAGTAAAAATTAAACTAAGGTTAACCACATACCTGATGTCTGGATTCACAGAGCCACTAAACAAGAATGAGATTGCAATAACTGAAAATCTGAACTATCAAAATAAGTCTGATACAAGATATATAAAATATTAATGAGTTACACTGTCCACAACTACAAGTATATGCTGAAATGGAGTAAACTGAAATGGTAAAAGTACTACAAACTGACACCACCATGACGCTCATCCTAGACGTAGTTTTCCACCTGAGTCACCTGAAAAACATTGCCCACGAAGGGTCAGAGTAAAGAAAAACAATTCCCCTTAGTGACACTAAAATAGATTTACATATGAATGCATGCATGTCTTTAAAACTAGTCTCGTGCACTGAAAACATTTTATGCTATATGTTATGCATGCTTTTCCTATACTTCCTGGTGAACACACTAAAATTTCATATTCATGACTTTCTGTTCTTTTACCCAAGTCTTGACATTCACTAACTAGTGTACTGTCTCACGTCAAGCCTGTACTTGAGTTCTAAGTGGCTTGTAGACTACACGTTTACTGGGAAGGCTCTAGACAGAGTAGCTCCTAACGCGCAAAATCTGAAACTGACGACCCGAGATCATCTGACGAACTCAATTGTTCTAGTGTCGCGCGGACACGGTCTCGAATCTACTAATTGTCTCAAGGGGAGTCAACCCCCAAGACTCTGAAGCTCATAGGATACCATATGCCCTATGAGGATGGTAGTGCGCCTCTACCAAGCACGAAGAGACTGGTGTGCTACTGACCTTTTTGGTTTGACGCTACTCTGCATGGGGTATCTTTTCTGGTGTACTACTGGGCGACCCTTGACTTCCTCGTGGTCGACTTGAAGGGACCTTCGCACCCTTGGTTGGGCAATCTCCAAACTTACGTGTACATGTGAAGTTTCGTACTTAACTAACTGTCCACGACTTTACTAACGTGGTTATGAAACAAGGCGTTATCATACGCGTTTCCACAATTATTTTCCTACTGTCACAACTTCTCTATGCATGCTTATGATGTTTGTACGAAACCTACTCATGCGTATAAAATATAATTATTTGATATGTCTAACTAAAAGGAATTAAGATTTCCTTACCGTGGTGCTGCGACGCTCGTATACTCGGCGCGACGACATTTTTTCTTCCAAAAGCAAACCCTACTGCTGGGGACCTTTAGAATGTTGCGGTATTCCTCTTCCTGCGGCCTGGTCTCCTAGCCCTCCCCTCTACAGTCGGGCTGCGGTATTCCTCTTCTCCCGTGAGCAAATGAATGCGCGTGATTTATTACGCCTTGCGGTTTTGATAACCGCATGAGAAGAGGGGGGGGGGGATTTTCCTATTGGCACCCCAAGGTTATTTCCTTACAAAATAACTTCATTCTCACTGCGCTCCACTAAAAGAACGCGTCACGCACTATAATTAATGCACTTAACGAACTAATGGTCGTTATCAAAAGGAAAAGTAACATTATACCTTGCCAACGCGCCGCCTCGATCAAAATTCGTCGCGACTTTCCCCTACAATTTTAAATAAATTTCCGTGTCAATTAACGGATGTTACAACATCTATCCCACAGCCCATTAATTAGCCTCCCCCCTCTCCATTGCTGGACTGAATTACAATTTTTTTCCCTGTTGCGGACTCAAATTCCTGGCAGCCATTTCATTTCCCTAAACTGTCCAGAACTCCCATTTCTCCCTATTAGCAGTCTTCTATTGCTGTTGGAACTTCCAAGCAGCAAAACCCCACATCCCAGCCCCTATACAGCCAAAGTCCAGGCACCTTTCAGCCACCATACAGCCTTGGAAGGCCTCAAAGCACGCACCCAGCCCTCCCCTCTACATTGTTTGCACAGTTCAAGGTTTGTTTTCATTTCTTTTAACATTGGATCTCGTGTTTGTTCCCTATTTGAAGTTGTTAGAAAAGTCCAATTAAGGGCCCATGTTTTCTTCTTTCTCTCTCCTTGTATTAGTCCCACATCATGTATTAGGATTTCTCTCTTCTTTCTTCTCCTATATAAGTGTGTGTATACTTGTAATTATTGATTCAAGAAATATATACAAGGTTTTGAGCCTCTCTTTACATGGTATCAGAGGAAAACGTATCCTCCAGCGGACTCCCCTCTTCTGTCTGCATCTCCTCCTGTGGCCTGGTCTCCTAGCCGCCTCGCGGCCTCCGATCTCCTCGCGGCCTGCTTCTATATCCGCTTCCTTGCCCAGCCCGCCTGGCTTCTGCGGCCTCTTCTCCCTACTCCGCTTCTTCTCTCCGTGGATCCACCCTCCTCCTCAGGTTCTTTTATAGCCTCTTTTCTCAGTCCTAAAGGGGCCCCACCTATCCTTGCCGCCTGCGGGCTGCCTTCCTTATCCGCTGCGGGCTCCCTTTGCTGCTTCAATCCGCTCCCTCTTGCTTCAGTCCGTTGCGGCCTGCCGACTGCTTCAGTCCGCTGCGGCCTGCCGACTGCTTCAGTCCGCTGCGGCCTGCCGACTGCTTCAGTCCGCTGCGGCGAGCTCTTTACTCTCCTTCCGCTTGCACCTGCTTCAGTCCGCTGCGACCTGCCACCTGCTTCAGTCCGCCGCGAACTGCTCCTCGTGTCTTCTTATCCGCCGCGGGCTCCCTCTCGTCTGCTGCGGGTTCTGCCCTTGGCGAGCTCTCTACTTCTCCTCCCTCTCGCTCCTGCTTCAGACCGCTGCGGCCTGCCAACTGCTTCAGTCCGCTCGCTCTTGCTTTAGTCCGCTGCGGCCGGCCGACTGCTTTAGTCCGCTCGCTCTCTCTTCCCTTTTGCGAGCTCCTACTCACCGAACTGCTTGACCTTCTATCCGCCGCGACCTTCCTCTTAGTCGTCGCGGCCTGATTTTTGCTTGCACTCCCAGTGGACTCCCTGGTCTCAGCCTCTTCTCGCGCGCAACTGCTGCGGCCTCCTCTTTGCTAGCCGCCCGACCTCCTCTCTGCTAGCCGTCCGGCCTCCTCTCTGCTAGCCGTCCGACCTCCTCTTTGCTAGCCGCCCGACCTCCTCTGCTCGCCGCCCGACCTTCTCTCTGCTAGCCGTCCGGCCTCCTCTCTGCTAGCCGCCCGGCCTCCTATCTGCTAGCCGCCCGACCTTCTCTCTGCTAGCCGTCCGGCCTCCTCTCTGTTAGCCGCCCGGCCTCCTCTCTGCTAGCCGCCCGGCCTGCTATCTGCTAGCCGCCCGGCCTCCTCTCTGCTAGCCGGCCGGTCTTTCCTTCTGCTAACCGCATGACGTGTGATGATTCCACTGCCACCTCTGTTGCGTCCTTCTCTGCGGAAGGTATCACCTGTCTCTCTCATAATCCTTGTTGGATCGTTAATTCCGGCGTTACTCACCATATCACCTCCCAGAAACCCACAGAGTATCTACAGACGCCTCATCCTGCTCGCATCACTGTGGCCAACGGTGACACCCTACCAGACTTTGGCTCCGCTGCTCTTCAGCTTACGCCGACCCTTTTTCTTTCCTCAGTTTTTCGCGTTCCGGGGTCTCCTTCCAATTTATTATCTGTTAGTCGTCTCACACACGACCTTGATTATTGTATTACCTTTTCACCTTCTTCTTTTCTTATGCAGGATCGCCGCACCTGGAGTACCATTGGTAAGGGGCAGCTGTTGAATGAGCTGTACATCTTGGATATCCCACCACCTCTTCTCTCCGCCATCTCCACTGTTGATTGACATCGCCGCCTTGGACATGCTCCCCTTCCGATTCTCAAGCGGGCTCTTCCTGATATACCTTTACGAGAGTTCTCTTGTGAATCTTGTATTTACGACAAACAACATCGTTCTTCTTTCCCCCCTGCCTGTACCAGGAGTAGTACTCCCTTCTCTTTAGTTCATTCTGATGTCTGGGGTACTTATAGAATCCCTAGTATTTTTGGCTTTCGCTATTTTGTCACGTTCATTGACGATTACTCCCGTACCATGTGACTTTATTTACTACATGATCGAACTGAACTTCCCTCTGTATTTCGCGCCTTTTTACTTGAGATGCGTACGCAGTTCGCTACCCCCCTCAAAGTAATTCACACTGATAATGCTTGGGAGTATACGTGTCGTGTCTTCTCCAATCTCTGCACTGACTTTGGTGTCATCCATCAAACTTCATGTGTGTATACCCCTCAGCAAAACGGGGTGACAGAACGCAAAAATCGTCATCTTCTCGATATTGCGCGCTCCCTTATGTTCCAAATGCACGTTCCAATCGAATATTGGAAATTTGCTGTATCCACCGCCTGTCATCTCATCAACCGCCTTCCCTCCTCTGTACTTGATTTTGCCTCACCCATCCAAATCCTCTATCCCTCCACCACCCTCACCTCTCTCACACCGCGGATCTTCGGGTGTGTTTGCTATGTCCACCTTCTTGGCACTCCTTCCGACAAATTTACTCCTCGGGCCGCCAAGTATATGTTTGTTGGCTACTCCCGCACTCAAAAGGGGTACGTCTACTACTCTCCTACTGACGGTAAGCTGGTCGTTTCTGCGGATGTCACCTTCTGCGAAGACCAGCCCTTCCACTTACCCAGCACCACCTCGTCTTCTGCTCCCTCTATTCCCCGGCCTGCTGTACCGGTCACGCCATCTGTGTCGTCTTCTTCCTCCTCTCCCCCCGTTCCTCCTCGGGGTCCTCCACCACTTATCCGTGTCTACTCTCGTCGCCCATCCAAGGGTGCTCCCGTGACCCAGCTCCCCGCCACCAGCGATACCTCGGCTACGGCAGATCACGCTCCCATCTCTATAGCTCATCCCTTGGCCAACTACGTCTCTCTACATCGGCTAACGCCGCCTCTCTACGCGTTTGACACCTCTATTTCCTCTATTTCTATACCTAACAATGTGCAGGAGGCGCTTCAACATCCAGGGTGACGGGCCGCTATGAACGATGAAATGCGGGCTCTCTGGGCTAAGCAGACCTGGGATCTGGTTCCTCTTCATGCTGGCCACACCTCTGTTAGCTGCAAATAGGTCTATGTCATTAAACATGCGGCGGATGGCACTATCGACCGTCTGAAGGTTTGCCTCGTGGCACGGGGCTTTACTCAGCAACATGGCCTTGATTACGAGAAAACCTTCTCTCCCGTGACCAAATTGAACACGGTCCGCGTTCTCCTCTCCTTGGCTGTTCATCGTCACTGACCACTTTATCAGCTGCATATTAAGAATACCTTCCTCAACGACGATTTACAAGAGACAGTTTATATGCAGCAGCCTCCCGGGTTTGAGACCACGGGGGAGTCTTTGGTATGTCACCTTCGGAAATTCATTTATGGTCTCAAACAGTCCCCGCGTGTGTGGTTTGAAAAGTTCAGTAAGGTGGTCTGTGCTAGTGGCTTCACTCGGAGCTTGGCTGATTTTTCTCTCTTTACCCGACACCGGTTAACCGAGACTGTGATTCTTCTGGTCTACGTTGACGATATCCTGATTACTGGCGACGACACGGCAGAAATACAACAGATCAAGGAACAGTTGAATTCCAGCTTTCAGACCAAAGATCTGGGCAACCTTCGGTACTTTCTTGGGCTCGAGGTCGCACGACGCCCTGATGGTCTTGTGTTATCTCAAAGGAAGTACTGTATGGACCTCCTTCATGATGCAGGTTATTCTGGGTGCAAACCTGCGGAGACTCCTATGGACGCAAATCACAAGCTCTCGGCACATAGCTCTGACTCTGACAAGCTGCTTACAAATCTGGAATATTACAGACGCTTGGTTGGGAAGCTGATCTACCTTACGGTGACTCGACTAGACATCTCATTTGCCGTGGGAGTTGTGAGCCGTTTCATGCATGCTCCTCAGACATCTCATCTTCAAGCTGTCGAGCGCATCCTTCGATATCTCAAGATCGCCCCCGGACAAGGACTCGTGTACAAGCCATCCACATCTCTATCTCTTGTCGCATATTCTGACGCTGACTATGCAGGATCTATTGATGATAGGCGCTCCACAACTGGGTTCTGTACTTACTTTGGTGGACACCTCATAACTTGGCGTAGCAAGAAACAGATTGTGGTTGCGCGTTCCTCTGCTGAAGCCGAGTACCGGGCTATGGCTGCTGTTGTTTCTGAGTTAACCTGGCTTGAAGGCCTTCTGGGAGACTTAGGTGTTCGTCTCTCATCTCCGGCAACCTTATTTTGCGACAGTCAGGCAACAATTCATATTGCCAAGAATCCGGTTTTTCACGAACGAACAAATCATATCGAAGTTGACTGTCACTTTATCCGAGAAAAGGTACAGTCAAAGAAGATAGATTTGGAGCATGTTCCTACTACCGACCAAGTTGCGGACATCCTGACGAAAGCTCTCTCCAGGCCGCTATACTATCAGTTCTTATCCAAGCTTGGTGCCTACGACTTATACGCTCCAGCTTGCGGGGGAGTGTTAGAAAAGCCCAATTAAGGGCCCATGTTTTCTTCTTTCTCTCTCCTTGTATTAGTCTCACATCATGTATTAGGATTTCTCTCTTCTTTCTTCTCCTATATAAGTGTGTGTATACTTGTAATTATTGATTCAAGAAATATATATAAGGTTTTGGGTCTCTCTTTACAGAAGTGATAATAGTTTATAAGTCTTGCCACAGTTGTCTCAGTCTTTGTAATTTCTCATTCAATTAGTATTTACTCTGCGCACTTTTGCGCCCTTACTCATCTTTTGTTACCTTACTTTAATTGCTTTAATTTAACTGTGGAGGAAAGTCATATCATTTATAAATATTATTTTGCAAGAATTACTTCGCCGGTCATTGCATTTACAGTCATAGTTTTCATTTAGGGCCTTACCCTACATCAATATGATTCTGTTTGTATGTGTGGTGTGTTGCATAACTATTTGGCTTGTTAGAAAATTACATTATATTGAAATTCCCTGAATTTTCCAACCTTGTTAGTTTTTTGTTTTGTTCAGGAACAGAAGTGGATAATAGGTGTCTTGCTCATGGTCCCTGTCTATGCCAGTGAATCTGTTAGTGATTTTCTTCACCATATTTATATAACATTTCCTGGGAGTTGAATAACTGACAATCTATATTTTCTAATCATTATTAGAGTATATATTATGGTTTAAAGCTATAAAATACGAGTGAAGTCAACTTCTTCTTTATGTTTGCATATATTTATCTTTTCTTAGTCCTTAAGTTGAACATAGTCTCGTTTTATCTCTTTTTAAGCCATTATGGATGGGAGTTGTACCCAGTTGCTCTTACATACATGACATGCTAACTCTTATTAGTGGATAACCTCAGTACAAATTTAGGCTCCGTTTGGCGGGGAGGATGATTTACGTGGAAATCATCTGCGCCGCTAGATCGCTACCGTGGTTCCCGCGTCGCGGATGATTTCCACGGTTTTGCCCGGCGAGGCGGAGCCCACCCCCCCCCGACCGCGTCCCCGCCAAACAGGCGGAAAATGCGACGATGGGCCAATTATTGATTGATATGAACGCAAGCTGTCTGGGAACATTGAACTAAATGAACAAAAGTCTCCGATGACTATTTTCAAGATGCTTCTATTAGAGGCGTGCAAAAAGAATCGTAGAACTGACCCGGATCTGAAATGAGCTGATCAATTCGGGTCGGTTCCGCCAGTTTGTTGTTCGGGTATAGTTACAAAAAAATCAAAAACTAATCTTTGAGCCAGTTCTCAGTTCTTTGGGTCAATTCTCGGTTTTTAAATTTAGCTACACAAGAACGGAATGCCTAATAGTTATCGCATAAATATTAACGTAGAAGTAGCGGTCTAATTTGATTTTCGCTGTGCAAAAAGTTTAAGTTTGCTGCAATATTCTATAAATTCGTTGTTAGACATAAGGAGCATATAAGAAAAAAATTGTACAAAGTACCATGTTGGAAAATAAGATTTTTGATCATTTTAATAAACAATTTTGAGTCACAATGATGTACCGGGTAGAATAAAGAACCAAACCAAAAAATTTAGTTAGGTATGGTTCTAGCCTCTAGGCTTCAGGCACATTAGTCGGTTTCGGTTCTGAAACGTTGGAGCCGAACATGTATGAATTTGTTCTTGGTTTTTGGTGGAACCCATTCGAACTGACTTGAGTTGTACCTAAAGCTTCTATAGTAAATTTCTTTTTGGTGTTTGTGCAATAAGTACGATATATTCTTGGAATGCAGGATATTATAGGTAATGAGTTTAATTCTATATTCTTGGAATGCAGGATATTATAGGTAATGAGTTTAATTCTGCAGCTTAAAACCCATCTAAAGCCAGGAAATAGTATTTGTAGAAAGGAATGGGCAAATCTTGCATATATTTCTTCATATCAAAAATACAAGAGAGAATACAAATATATAGGAGAAGAGAAGGAGAACAATCCTATACAAGAGATGTGAGACTAAAGGAGAAGAAGGAAATGAGCCTATAATTGGGCTTTTACAACAATCTTTCCTATGTCATCTAACACTCCCCCGCAAGCCGGAGCGTACAAATCGTAGGCACCAAGCTTGGACAAGAACTGGTAATACAACTTGAGAGGTAAAGCCTTGATGAGGATGTCAACAACTTGCCCAGATGCAGGAACATGTTCAAGCTTCAGCTCCTTTGATTTGACCTTCTCTCGAACGAAGTGACAATCAACCTCAATATGTTTAGTCCGCTCATGGAACACCGGATTCTTTGCAATGTGTATTGCAGCTTGACTGTCACAAAACAAAGTTGGAGGTGAGGACAATTTAACTCCCAAATCTCCTAGGAGACTTCCATGCCAAGTTAGTTCAGAAGTAACATCCGTCATTGCACGATACTCAGCCTCAGCAGACGAGCGAGAAACAACTGTCTGCTTCTTACTCCGCCATGTGATAAGATTTCCTCCAAAGTAAGTATAGAACCCAGTTGTAGACCGTCGATCATCCAACAAGCCCGCGTAATCCGCATCTAAGTATGGAATAAGAGAAAGAGAAGAGGATGGCTTGTACACAAGTCCTTGCCCAGGAGAAGTTTTCAGGTACCTGAGAATGCACTCCACAGCCTGGAGGTGAGAGACCCGTGGGGTATGCATAAACCGACTTACCACACCAACCGCAAATGATATATCTGGTCTTGTGATGGTTAGGTAGATCAATTTACCCACAACACGGTGATAATATTCTGGATTTGGAAGTAGAGAGTCCTCAGATCCCTGAGCACACAACATGTGGTTGACTTCCATCGGCGTATCCGCAGGTTTACACCCTGAGAGGCCGACATCTTGCAGAAGTTCAACACAATACTTATGCTGAGATAAGACTAGCCCATCAGGTCGTCGAGCTACCTCCAGGATAAGAAAGTATCGAAGATTTCTCAGGTCTTTGATTTGAAAGATAGAGTTTAGATGTTGCTTAACATGTTGTATCCCGGTTGAGTCATCACCAGTGATCAGAATATCGTCTACATAAACCAGAAGTATTATGGTCCCAGTTGACTGGTGACGAGTGAAGAGAGAGGAATCTGCAGAGCTCTGTTTGAAGCCCACCTCATGAACAGCCTTGCTGAATTTCCCAAACCATGCTTGGGGAGGCTGTTTGAGATCATAGATAGATTTGCGAAGTAAGCATACATGAGACTCCCCCGTGGTCTCAAACCCGGACGGTTGATGCATGTATACGGTTTCAAGAAGATCGCCATTCAAGAAAACATTCTTGACATTAAGCTGATGAAGAGTCCATCGACGGTGAACAGCTAAGGAGAGCAGAACCCGAACAGAATTCAATTTTGCAACTAGAGAAAAGTTTTCCTCATAATCAAGGACATACTGTTGGGTAAGGCCCCGAGCCACCAATCGAGCCTTTAAGCGATCAACCGTCCCATCCGCAACATGTTTGATAGTAAAGATCCACTTGCAGCTAACACAACTGTGACCAGAAGGAAGAGATACAAGATCCCAGGTGTGATTACCCCATAAAACATTCATTTCTTCGTCCATGGAGGCACGCCACGGTGGATGCTGGAGGGCTTCCTACACAGAGTTAGGTATCGAGATAGAGGAGAGAGAGAGCAAAGTTAAGCAGGGGCGGAAAGAGCCGATGAAGAGAGACATAATTGGCCATTGGATGTGTTGTGGAGGAGATTGCCGGGTCAACAGGCCGCAAGAGCACACCGGGTTGGGGAAGCAGCTATAGGGCATCTGGACGTGGAGGACGACGAGCGTAAACCTGTATGATAAGTGGTTTGGAAGGAACTGGTGGTTGTGTGGGAATCCGAAGCAGAGGAGTAGGGAGAAGTGGTGGAAGTGGAGACGTTACGGGTATGATGGGCCGAGGTAGCAGAGGAGGAAGAAGAGGATCATAAGGACTGGTGTGATATGGTTGGTCTTCATGAAAGGAGATATCAACAGATACAACCACCTTACCAGTGGTAGGAGAAAAACAGACATACCCCTTCTGAGTGCGGGAGTACCCAACAAATATAGCTTTGGTAGCACGAGGGGCTAGCTTGTCATTCGAAGGACCAAGGTGGTGGACATAACAAGTACACCCAAACACACGAGGTGTGAGAGAGAAGAGAGTTGTGGATGGGTAAAGGAGAGTAATGGGTGCCACAAAGTTGAGGACAGACGAAGGCATGCGATTGATGAAATGACAAACAGTAAAGACGACAAAGTTCCAGTAGAGGGGAGAAACCTGCATTTGGATCATGAGAGATCGAGTCACATCAAGGAGGTGACGATTTTTCCGTTCCTCTATGTCATTCTGTTGAGGTGTATAAGCACACGAAGTCTGATGTATAATACCGAACTCAGTGCACAGGTTGGAGAAGGTGCGACTAGTATATTCTCGAGCATTGTCCGTACGAAGAGTTTTGACACAGGTAGAAAATTGAGTGCGCGTTTCCGTAAGAAACGCACGAAACGTAGTCGTGAGTTCGGTACGATCACGAAGTTAATATAACCGGGTAACCCGCGAGTAATCATCTATAAAGGTAACAAAGTACCGATACCCCAAGACACTAGGGACCTTATAGGGCCCCCAGATATCAGAATGTACGAGGGATAAAGGAGAATCGCTCCGAGTACATGAAGGAGAAAAGGAGTCACGGTGTTGTTTGCCGAAAATACAGGATTCACAAAAAAACTCTTGTAGAGGGACAACAGGAAGAGCTTTCTTGAGAATTGGGAGAGGCGCATGCCCAAGACGACGATGCCAATCAGTGGTGGAGACAGAGGTGAGAGCAGTGGGAGGAACGCCGAGAAGATATAGCCCATTAGACAGTTGCCCTCTACCAAGTATAGTCTGCGTCAATCGATCCTGCACCACAAAGGAAGAGCGTGAGAAAGTAACACAACAATCAAGGTCTTGCGTAAGATGACTAACAAAGAAAAGATTAAAAGGAGAGCCCAAAACATGAAGAATCGAGGATAAATAAAGAGGAGTAAGAGACAGATTAACAGCGCCAGAAACCGAGAGCGTGTCACCATTGGCCACAGTGATGTGCTTGGGGGAAGCAATATCTAAGTATTTGGGCGGCTGCTGCGGAGAGAGACGGTGTGTAGCACCTGAGTCCACAATCCAGTGAGAGCTGTGTGAGAGACACGATATACCTTCCTTGAAGATCGAGGCTACGGAGCCAAAAGAGCGACTAACCACCCCTTGAAGCTGATGTAGTTGAGTACGCAACGCAGCAACCCCATCAGCAGTGATTGATTCAGATGCCATAAACCTAATCGGCAGCGAGGCATGGAAACCGGGCGACAAGAAGGCAACGGCTAGTCGGACAGATCCAACGACTAGAACGGAGGAAGCACTGAGAACAACGAGAACAGACCGCAGCGGCGAGAACAAGCCGTGCGAGAAGAGGCAACCGCGTGAAAAGAGACAACGGCGAGAACAGGCCGCAGCGACGAGAACAAGCCGCTTGGGAAGAGAACAAACCGCAACCTGAAGAAGGCGGAGCGGAGAAGAGGAGAAGCCGCACGCGATGAGACAAGTCACAGCGACTAGCCAGAGAAGAAGCCGCGCAAGAAGTCCGCACGGTCACGGTGATCATACCAGCGACACAGGAAGATGCCGCAACCCAGATGCGGAGATCGCAGCAGTTAAAGGACAATTCGCGGTGAGAAGAGAAGAGAAGCCGCGACGACGAAGACAAGTCGCGACGACTAGGTGAAGACGCGGCGAGCAGTGAGTGAAGTAGCGAGAGGTTCGAGAAGAAGGCCGCAGCGGAGAGAAGAAGTCGGCAACCCGGTAATAATAGACCGCAGAGAGCAGCAAAGCAAGCCGTGCGAGAAGGCGCACAATACAAGGGCAGCGGTTAGAACAGAAGAGGCTGCGACCAGAGAGGCCGAGCGGGAACGATGGAGAAGATGAATTGGCACGCGAACTAGGGAGGCCGCACGGTATCGGCGATAAGACACCAGCGGCAAGAAGCCGCGACCAAAAATGTGGAGTTCGTAGCGGAACGAGAAGAGCAAGTTGAGAGGAAACAATGCGGTTAGGGAAGAAACCGCACGGGAGAAGAAAAAAGGGAGAAAAGGGAGAAGACCGCGAGCTTAAGAGGGGAGCTCACAGCGAGAAGAGACAAATTGCGCGGGTATAGAGGAGACCGCGCGGATAGGGAGGAAGAGGGAGTGGTCCCACGAGCTAGAGAGAATCCTATAAAAAAGGAGAGAGAGGAGGGGTGGAGGCCACGAGAATGAAGAGGAGGAGAAGCGGGTAGGGAAGTCCTAGCCGCCAAGGCCGCGCCCTGAGCGAGAAGAGGAGGTCGACCGGTTAGAAAACACAGACGGTGCCTAGCGCAAGAAGAGGAAGACCGGGCGGTTAGCAAAATGCTAGCCGCAAGGAGAGACCGATTCCCTCTGATACCATGTAGAAAGGAATGGGCAAACCTTGCATATACTTCTTCATATCAGAAGTACAAGAGAGAATACAAATATATAGGAGAAGAGAAGGAGAACAATCCTATACAAGAGATGTGGGACTAAAGGAGAAAGAAATGAGCCTATAATTGGGCCTTTACAACAATCTTTCCTATGTCATCTAACAATGTTCAAATTGCTGTATAATGTGCATATGATCCCGAAGATTGTCATATTAAAGAGGGGATTATTTGGAATTGTCCATGTTTATTCTCATTTATGATAAATTTGATAACACTTAAGGAATTGCTACGATTAATCTCTGCGGTCATTTGTTTTCTTGTTTCATGTTATACTATAACATTCGGTTACTATAGTGATTATGATCTAATCTATTAAATGCTTTGCATACTTAAATAATTTCTTCTTGGTATATGCTTATTGTTAAGCACTAACTAGAGAAGAAGAAGAACTAGAGGAAGAAGATAGAGATTGGGGTTGAAATGAGAGGGAAGGGAAATACCTTGGATAATACTTGCATGCCTCCAAAAGAGAGGGGTCCGGGTATATATAACCCGGGACCCAAGGCCGGCCAACCGAGGGGCCGGCCGGCCCCATGGGGCTGAACCAAATGTGGTTCAGCCCCCTTGAGCCGAGCATTTTAAGAAGAGGGGGCTGAACCCATTGGTTCAACCCCGTTGTTGCCTTGCACGCGTCGTTGCCGTCGCTGGTAATGTTGCCCAAATAGCCTAGCCTCGTCTGGAGGCGTAACATTCTCTTCCCCATCCAAAGCCAGCTTGTCCTCAAGTGGGTAATCGGGGTAAAGCTCCCGGAACTCCAGCAAGTCCACCCAAGTATTGTGCTCCGCGGAGAGATCCTTCCATTGAATTAACAGCTCTGGACAGTACACCGTGCCCCGACGTTTCCACTTGATCAACAGTACATCTGCCGGAATGGGGCGAAGCTCGCCTCCAGAAGTAGCCTCTGGCAGCACGGGAAAGACCGGAACAGCCTCACCCAGCTTACGCTTCAACAAGGAGACATGAAAGGTAGGATGAATCCGTGAGCCCTCGGGCAATGCCAAGGTATACGCAACCGGCCCGACCCGTCGCGTGATCCGAAATGGTCCATAGTGGCGGGGTGCCAGCTTCTGATTTGTCCTCTGCGCCACAGACAACTGCCGGTAAGGGCGAAGTTTGAGGAAAACCTCATCCCCCACCTGGAACTCCCTTTCTGTCCGATGTCGATCTGCCTGTGCTTTCATACGATCCTGCGCCGCCCGAAGATTCTCGTGCAAGGTGGCGAGGGTCCGATCACGATCACGGAGTGCCCGATCAACGGCTGCCACTGCGGTACTGCCGGACTCATAACTGCTTAAGGAGGGAGGTGACCGACCATAGACGACCTCAAAGTGGGTGAGTTTGCTAGCGGAGTGATACGAAGTGTTGAAGCAGTACTCCGCCCAATGTAACCAACTGACCCATGTCCTTGGCTCATCCATGATAAAGCAATGAAGGTAAGTTTCCACGCCCCGATTCAAGACTTCCGTCTGTCCATCGGTCTGGGGATGGTGAGCCGTGCTGAAACGCAATGAAGTCCCCTGCAAGCGAAAGAGTTCCGTCCAAAATCTGCCCACAAAAGTATGGTCCTGGTCGGAAATGATCGCCCGGGGAATCCCATGCAATCGAACAATCTCCCGAACAAACAAAGCCGCCACAGACTCCCCTGTGTAAGGGTGGCTCAGAGCAAGGAAGTGCCCATACTTGGACAACTTGTCCACCACCACTAAGATAACTGTTTTACCCTTCGACTTGGGCAGCCCATCAATGAAGTCCATAGAAACCGTATCCCAGATCTGATGCGGAATCTCTAAGGGGGTGAGTAGCCCGGCTGGAGAACTAGTCTCATATTTCTGCCGTTGGCAGACATCACATTTCTGAACAAACTCCTGAATGTCACGGCGCATCCCCTTCCAAAATACATTTGCCCGAGCCCGCTGGAGAGTGCGAGAAATACCCGCGTGACCGCCCGTCGGTGACGAATGGAACTCATGCATCATCACCGTCCTCCAAGCTGACTGCCCAGGAATGACCACTCGTCCCTGATAATATAGCCGGTCATTTTGTAAGTGATAACCTTGGGTTACCTCACGAGCCTGCCGCAGGTTCTCCACAATAACCCGTAACTCGGGATCTCGCTGCACCTCCTACTGAATCTCATCCATCGACTCCAACTGTGGCATAGAAATGTGCGCCAAGGCCCCCTCTGGTAAGCGCAATAGGGCGTCAGCCACCCGATTGTCCTTCCCCGGCCGATACTCGATCTCATAATCATAGCCCAACAACTTGGTGACCCACTTCTGTTGAAGAGGGGAAGAAATCCGCTGCTCGAGAAAGTGCTTCAAGCTCTGATGATCTGTCCGTATTTTAAAACGATGTCCCAGCAGGTATGGCCGCCATAGGGCCACCACATGAATAACCGCTAGCATCTCCTTTTCATACACCGATAGTCCCAGTGTCCGTGGAGCCAAGGCCTTACTGTAGAAGGCGATCGGTCGTCCCTCCTGCATCAAGACCGCTCCCATTCCCACGCCGGAAGCATCCGTCTCCACCACAAACTCCTTAGTGAAATCTGGAAGTGCCAGCACTGGAGTCGTCGTCATCGCCCTCTTCAACGCCTGAAAGGCGGTCTCGGCCTCATCCTGCCACGAGAAAGCATCCTTCTGTAGCAGTTGCGTAAGTGGCCGAGCAATCTTCCCGTAATCCCGTACAAAACGCCGGTAGTACCCAGTGAGGCCCAAGAACCCCCTCAGCACCCGAATGGTCAGAGGCCGTGGCCAAGAAATCATACTCTCGATCTTCCGTGGGTCGGCTTTCACCCCAGCCGCTGAAACTAGATGCCCCAAGTACTCCACCTCCTGTTGTCCAAAAGAACACTTGGACCTCTTAGCATAGAGCTTCTGTTGCCGAAGAGTAGAGAATACCTGAGCCACATGACGTAAATGATCCTCCCAAGTAGCGCTGTAGATCAGAATGTCATCAAAGAAGATCAAGACGAAATGTCGCAGGAATGGGCGAAAAATCTCGTTCATATTGGCCTGAAAAGTAGACGGTCCCCCCGTCAATTCATTCGCCATCACTAAGAACTCATAGTGGCCGTCATGAGTCCTGAAAGCCGTCTTATGCACGTCCTCCTCCTTCATAAGAATCTGATAATAGCCGGATCGCAAATCCAGCTTCGTGAATCTAGTCGCCCCACTCAACTCATCCAACAGCTTCTCAATCACGGGAATCGGAAACTTGTCCTTCACGGTAACACTGTTTAAGGCACGGTAATATACGCAGTAACGCCAAGATCCGTCCTTTTTAACCAGAATAATTGGTGCTGAGAAGGAACTGGGACTAGGCCGTATAATGCCGACATCAAGCATTTCCTTCACGCTACGCTCGATCTCTGCCTTCTGCATGTGGGGATACCTGTAAGGACGAGTGTTGGGCGGCTCCGCCCCCGTCTGTAGCACAATCTGGTGATCACGGAACTGTGACGGTGGAAGCGTCCCCGGCTCCTGGAAAATGTCATCATACTCCTCCACTAATGCCCGCATCTGGTCAGGAACCTCCGTCGGTCTATCCTCGTTAGACCTCACCCCCAACAGGACCGTCATCAGACTATTGGACTCCTTAAGCTGCTGTAGGCTGCGAATGGAGATCTCTTTGACCGGAGAAGATCTGAGCCCCTTCAAACAGAACTGGCGCTCCCCTTGCGAGAACTCCATCGTCATCTGGTCCCAATCAAAAGTCACCCTCCTCAACTGCTGCAGCCACTGCACTCCAAGCACCATATCTGAGCCTCAGATCGGTAAGAGATAGACATCCGTGCACCCCACATAACCCTGCATCCGAAGCTCCATCGCCTTCAACACTCCCTGGCACTGTAGTTTGCTGCCGTCTGCAACCATAACCTGGAACGCCACTCCTACGTCAATCACGTGCCCCATCTTTTGTGCCACATCTGGATGAATAAAATTATGAGTACTCCCACTGTCCACCAGAATGGTCACCCTCTCCCGCCGAATCCACCCCGCCAGCCGCATAGTAAGAGGAGGTTGATTGCACCCTTCCATGGCATGTAGGGACACACCCAACTCCGTCAAGTCGAAGTCCCCTCCAGACTCCAAATCTTCCTCCGGAAACTCGTCCTCCTCAAGCTGCTCCTCCTGATGCAACATAAAGACCTGGACCTTCTGGCACTTGTGTCCTGGCGTGAATTTCTCGTCACAATTAAAGCAAAAGCCTTTCTCCTTCCGTGCTTATAACTCGTTCCAAGACAACCGTGTCACCGTCGGTCGGCCGGCCACTGGAGTCTCTCTCTTGGCCGCGACCGGTGTAGTAGTATGCCTTGTCATACTGCGGGCTCGTTTCCTATTTAACTTTTCCTCTTGGATGCGCGCCAAGCTGATCGCGTGGTTCAGACTACGGGGCATGTAGGCATGAACCTCATCGCGTAAGTGATCCTTCAGTCCCGATACAAAACAGCTGAGGAGTGTCTTTTCTTCCCACTGAACCCTGTTGGCCAATTTCTCAAACTCCGTCCTGTACTCCATCACTGTACCCTTCTGCCGTAGCTTCTGTAAAAGCGCCTCAAAGTCTTCAAACTCCAAAGGCCCAAACCGAGCCGTGAAGCCTTCCACAAATTCCTCCCACGGAACATACTCCCTTCCCTGCAAGAACCACTGTGTCCACTGGAACGCGTCATCCTCCAGATGGAAGGACGCTAGCTGCACCCACTGAGCCTCTGGCACCTCCTGATAGCTGAAAAACAACTCAGCTTTTTGTACCCACTCCAAAGCGTCGCCCCCACTGTACCGAGGGAAATTCATCCGAGTCAACTTGGGAGCCATGTACGGCCTTTGGCCGCGTTCCCCCGCCACTGGGGCCCCATGACGGAAAGGCCCCCCTTCTCCCCACTGCACCCCTCTTCCAAAGCCTGGTGGTTGCCCTCTTCCTGCCGGTGGGGGTAACAACCCATCCCGACCTTGCCTCCAAGGAGCGTGCTCGGTAAAAGTCCCAGCCCTTCCGTCAACACCAGTTGCGAAGCCGCCACCCCTGCCGGCCATCACCAGGCCTGCCGGCACAAATCCGGCCCTCCCCGTGCTTGCCACGGGGGGTCCAGCCACTCTGAAGCCACCCCCAACCATGCCGAAGCCACCCGACCCAAAACCGCCGCCCTGGTGGCTCGCCGGCCCCGGTCCAAGCCCCACAGGAGCCGCTGATGCCCAGCCGACCCCACTGGAGCCGCCTGCGACGTTTCCCGCCGCTCCGTAGCCCGCCGGGACAAACCCGCCCCAGGCCGATCCGGCCCCTCCGTGGTTCGCCGCACCAGATCCAGCCCCCGCCTGGCTCGCAGCAGCAGGTCCGAAGCCAGCCGCCCCCGATCCGACGCTTCCCGCACCCGATCCACCAAACCCGGGCATTTCCGGCCTATTCCCTGTAGATCCGCCCGGTTCCTCCTCCGCCACCGCCTTGCCCTTCAAGTTTTGCGCTAATAGCGTCATGATATCGTTCAAGCGGTCGTCGATTCGCTCTTCCAACCTTTGAGTGGACCTTTTGACATTTTCTTCGATGGCGGCTACCGAATCGGTAAGCCCCATCAAATTCTCCTCTAGGGTTTCCAAGCGACCACTCTCCTCTTGCGAACGTGTAGTCACCATGATGGAGGAAGGAATCCTCTGATACCAAATTTTAAGCACTAACTAGGGAAGAAGAAGAACTAGAGGAAGAAGATAGAGATTGGGGTTGAAATGAGAGGGAAGGGAAATACCTTGGATAATACTTGCATGCCTCCAAAAGAGAGAGGTCTGGGTATATATAACCCGGGACCCAAGGCCGGCCAACCGAGGGGCCGGCCGGCCCCCATGGGGCTGAACCAAATGTGGTTCAGCCCACTTGAGCCGAGCTTTTTAAGAAGAGGGGGCTGAACCCATTGGTTCAGCCCCGTTGTTGCCTTGCACGCGCCGTTGCCGCCGCTGGTAATGTTGCCCAAATAGCCTAGCCTCGTCTGGAGGCGTAACACTTATCTTCTTATTTTTGTTTGTCAGGTTTTCTCTTTATGGAAACCAAGATTTTCAATAGAATGCGACATATTAAGGAATTGCTATGAAGCATTTGCCTTGTACGCCTTTGGAAGCTACTTGGTTGCCTGCCTGGGTAATCTCAGTTATTGTGCCTTTTATTGGTGATGTAAAGATTTTTCATTGTCATTTTTTTAATTACATTCTTATATTCTTTAAATTCATCAAAATTTATTATCTGTATAACCTAATGAATGCTCTATTTACTTTATGTTTGCCTATTTATTTATTAGTTCCTTTTTCTGAGGTGGGGCATAATGTAATGGGAAGTAAAAAAACTGCAGATAGAGAAGCCAAATTGAACTTTAGTGTTGTGCTTATTATTCATAAACTCAATAAGCTTTCCTTTTAGTTTCTTGCGCTTTACCTTTTTTTGCAACTGAAGGCTTATTTTCACATCATTTATTAAGAAAGATGCATGTTCCTGACCAATCAAGTCAGTTCGGATTGGACTGCATCAAATTTTTCATGTCAATCTCATCCCGTTCTCTCTCTTGATGTTACGTATACGTTTCAGGTGGATTATTACGCCCTAATTAAAATAAGCACTCAAGGGGAAGATCTTTCTTAACCAGCCCTAGGTTCTAAATTCTTTTCAATCCAAATCCACGACAAAACTACATGGGAAGGGGGTCGGGAGTTATATAACCTCTCCCGCCCAAAGAGAAACGGAAATAAAGTGCGACAATAAAAATAAAATAACATAATGTGAAATAAAATAATATAACGGGAAATAAAATAGCATATCGGTGACAATCACGTCACTCGTCCAGTTGTAGTCCCATCCGCCAGTCGACTCCTTTGAGAATATACGCGCCACGCCGACGATGCTCCTTCCTTCAGGCCACCACTTCTGTGTCCGTAACAATACCCCCATCCGGAAAATTTGCCTTGTCTTCAAGGCAATACTCCAGAAAATGGCCGTGAAAGTCATCACGATCCAACAACGTCGCCTCAGAGTAGGGTCGTTGGCACCATGCGACCAGAATTTGATCTTAGACCCAACCCTCCACCGTGATATGTTTGCTGTCCAAGATCGCCTTAGGAAGGTAAACAGTTGAGCCGTAAGATGCCATGTCCGGTGGAAGAGTCGCTTCGACCGAGTGGTCTCCTACCACCCATTTGAGCTGGGACACATGGAAGACTGGATGTATGCGACTTTGGGCGGGCAGACGGAGGCGGCAGGCCACCTCGCCGATGCTGGCAATCACCTCGAACGGGCTGTAGAAACGAGCCGATAGCTTGGGATGAGATCGGGACGCAACTGAAGTCTGGCGGTAAGACCAAAGCTTGAAGAATACTGCGTCTCCCACTTGAAACTGAATATCCTACCGACGCTTGTTCGCGTAGTAGAGTATTTTCTACTCTGCGCGGAGGAGGTGGGTCTTCAGGATCCGGAGAATCTCGTCCCGGTCAAGACGCTGGGCGCGCATTGCCGCGACGAGACATTCTCCCGGAAGGTGCTGGATGACGATGGGCGGCGATCAACCTTAGACAGCCTGGAAGGTGGTCATGCTAGCCGAGTACTGAAAGGATGTGTTGAAAGAGAACTCGGCCCACCCCAACCATTTGCTCGAGTCACAGGGACAGTCAGAGACAAAACAGTTCATGTATGTCTTCAAGCAGCGGTTCATAACCTCAGACTGCCCGTACGTTTGGGGGTTGTAAACCGAATTCATCCGGAGCTGTGCCTTGGAGTTTGACAAACTCTTGCCAGAAAAGACCGGATCGCAATCGCTGACGATGGATCGAGGAAAACCATGTAGTCTGACGACGCCAAAAATAAACGTCACGGCCACCGTTGGAGATGTAATGGTGTAAGGGTATACAGTGATCGTATTTGGATAATCGATTCACCACCACCAGGATGCAGTCATACCACGAGGACTGTGGGAGGCGTGTGATGAAATCCATCGCCACATCTTCCCATATGAGATCGGCAATGAGCAAGGGCTGCACGAGACCGCCCAGAAATGCGGCCTCATACTTCGAGCGCTGGTAGAAGAGGCATGCTGCCACGAATTCCTCCACGCGTCGCATCATGCCTTTCCAATAGAGTGCCGCTGCGAGGCAGCGACAGGTATGAAATGCCACAGAATGTTCTGTTTTGGGGTAGTATGGAACTCTGTCACTAGCCGCGAAATGCTGGGTGAAGATGATGAAATGACTAATCGGCCCCGATAGAACAGACGACCTCCAAAAAGGGTGTACGGGGGGGGGGGGGGGGGCAGGCCTCGACATCCGTCTGTAAGCGCTCTATGATGGCCCCCAAGGTCGGATCAGTCTCCACCTCTCTCTGTAAAGTCTCCGTCTCCTGCCAAACTGGGCGTGATATGGCTGTCAGTTCCGTGGACGCTGTCTGCCGCCAAGTTTTACTTGCCGGAACGGTATTCTACCGTGAAGTCATAGCCAAAAGCTTTGCCACCCAAAGCTGTTGTGTTGGGGTAGTCATTTTCCAGCTGAGAAGGTACCAAAGGCTGTGGTGATCTGTGCGGACGATGAAATGACGCCCCAGGAGATACAGCTGCCAATGTTGAACCGCCAAGACGAGTGCCATCAACTCGTTCTCGTACGCCAAGCGGGATCGAATGGTTGAAGAGAAGGACCGAATGAAGTATGCCACTAGTCGCCCGATCTGCATAAGCACCGCGCCAATGCCCGAACCGGAGGCATCACACTCCACTATGAAGGACTGAGTGAATCTGGCATGGCGAGAATTGGGGCTGTAACTAAGGCCTGTTGCAGAGCGATGAAAGCGGTAGCTGCCTTGGGGACCACCGAAACGTCCTGTCGGTCGTCTTGCACAGAAGGCGCGTGAGAGGTAGCGCCTGCTTGCCGTAGTCACGGATAAAACGACGATAATAGCAGGTCAAGCCGAGGAAGCCTCGGATCTCACGCAAGGAGCGCAGCGTCGACCACTGCAGGACCGCCTCTACCTTGTTGGGGTCCATAGCTACCCCTTGAGCAGATAAAGTGTGACCAAGGTAGGAGATCTCGCGTTGAGCGAACGCGCATTTCTTCAAATTGGCGACTAGGGAGTGTTGTCGTAGTGTTGCCAGAGTAGCCTCCAGGTGGCGCAGGTGATCCTGCCATGTCAAGCTATAAACTAGTATGTCATCAAAGAAAATCAGAACATACTTACGAAGCACTGCCTGGAAGATGCTGTTCATGTTACTCTGAAAGGTTGTCAGGGCGTTGGTTAGGCTGAACGACATGACCAAGAACTCGTAGTGGTCGTCATGCGTGCGGAAGGCGGTCTTTGGAACATCCGTCGCGCAGACTCGGATCTGGTGGTAACCGGAATGCAAGTCGATCTTGGAAAAATAAGTAGCTCCACTCAGCTCGTTTAGAAGCTCTTGTATCATTGGAATCAGGTACTTGTCCGCAATGGTGGTTTTGTTAAGCTCACGATAGTCCACACAGAATCGCCAACTATCGTCCTTCTTAAGAACTAGAAGGACCAGAATGGAAAATGGGCTAGCGCTCGGTCAGATCAGGCCGACAGTCAACATATCAGCGACCAAGCATTCAATCTCATCCTTCTGAATGTGTACGTAGCGGTAAGGGCGGACTGAGATCATCTGGATGCCCTCCTGGAGGGGAATATGGTGGTCGGTGGTGCGCGGCGGTGGAAGGCCCAATAGTGGCTCAAATACTATGGCAAAGGCTTGCAGGAAGCGGGACAGCTAGGGCGGATAAGTAGGCGGTGGTGGTAGGTGCTCGGGTCCCGAAGTCGTGATCTGCCATAGAAAAGCGCAAAAATCCACTGAGTCAGTGCGCTGGGCTGCACGCGAAGAGATGACTATCCGCTGGAGGGAAGCCTCACCCTGAAGCGTGCATGGCCGATTGGTCCACTGAAAAGCCATACGCATGGAATCCCAATTGTGGTTGATGTCTCCCAAAGTCTGTAACCAGGTGATGCCCAGAATGACGTCCACCCCACCTAAGTGGAACGCATGGAAATCTGCGGGGGAGGTATAGTCGCCCAGCTGTAGAGAGAGGTCGTGTCATAGGCCTTGAGTCGGCGATCAACGACCATCCCCGAGGTGAACAACAAAACTCTGTGTTTGATCTGAAGGCAACTGTAAGCGCGTCACGAAATCTTGGGAGATGAAGTTGTGGCTCGCGCCATTTTCGCTCATGAACACCCTCGGTGTTCCTTGGAGTAGGTCCTGGAGCTTCATGGTGCGGGGTCCTGAGATGCCCCTCGTAAAAGAACATGAAAGCTCTAAACGTTGCAGGCCTAGCTGCGGCGTCTCCTCTGGAAGATCGTCATCTAGCAGCAGGGCGCCAAGTTCTGCCGTTGTCACTTCGTCTTTGCCTGCACACATGAGAACCCACAGCTCCTTCAACGGGCTGATGTGTGTCAGAGAATAGGGTTGCTTACAATGAAATCACAAACCCCTTTTCGCACAGATCGTTGTACTCCTGAGTGGTAAGGCGGTGGGGGGCTTCCGGCCGTGGTGACCGAGGAGTAAAGGCCGGCTGGGGAGGTGCGTGCGGCTGGATGCTGCTGGTCCCCTGGTGGAAATTGCAGCGGAGGGGTCACGAACGTTGCACGAGCACGGGGGGGGGGGGAGCTGTCGGAGGTGGCCGCGGCTGGTCCCTAGCGCAGTCCGCAAAATAAAATTCCCCCAACCGGACATCGTCCATTGCGTCAGAGAGATCCCGAGGGTGATGGGTGCGTCGGCGGGAGCGAACGTGGGTTGGCGACCCTTAAGGAAGATCCTGAGGAAATGATCTGTAGGGAGACCAGGGACGTGGTTGACGAGCTCAATGAACCCGTCGATGTACTACTCCACGGAGGTGGTATGTCGTAGGGCACATAAGCTCTCCACCTCATTGCTGGAGTACCGACGATAATAGCGCTTCACCAATGCTTGGGTCAGGTCAGGCCAAGAAATAAGTATGGTCGACTAGCGCAGTTAACAGGCCAAATGGAGGGTGGAGCCTTCCATGGCAAGTGTCATTAGAGCCACTTTCTTTCCCTCCGGGGTTTCATGAATGTCGAAGAATTGTTCCTCTTTTGCAATCTAGCCAAGAGGATTGGTGCCGTTGAAGTGAGGCACTTCGAGGGAGCGCGGCGTGTGGGCTGTGGCCAGCGTGGTGAGTGGAGGGAGAGTTGACGGGATGACCGGTGAACGAGGAGGGATCCTCCCCGGGCGTTGGTGTGGAGGAGCGGCTGTCCAGTCGGGCATCCCGAGCCTCCAAGCGTTGAAGAATCGCTTGAATCGATGCGAGAGAACTAGCTTGGTCATTGAGGCGGCGCTCTACAGCGTCAAGACGGGCTTCTGTCATAGCGCGAGTGCTCGGCCGCCGCTGTCGGGGCGCCAAGAGCCGATGAAGGTACGAGATCTGGTGGAGAGAAGTGAGGAAGACAAGAAGTGGATCGATGCTGTGGAAGAAGCCGCCGGAAGGGGATCGACGTCCAGACGACTGAAATCGGATGAAAGAAGAGGCAGAAGCCCGATACCGGGCGGAGTAGGAGCGACGACCCGACGGGCAGGCGCGATCGACGGGAGACTCATTCGCGCAAGACGGACACGAGGCGGCTTGCGACGAGAACAGTATCACATATGATGTCGGCGAGGAGTTGTTGCAGACGACCACGACGGCGCATGCTAGGCAGGCAGGAACGGTGGGTCGGACCAATATTACGCCCCAATTAAAAGAAGCACTCCAAGGGGAAGATCCCTCTTGGCCAGCCCTAGGCTCCAAATTCTTTTTAATCCAAATCTAAGATAAAACTACAAGGGAAGGAAGTCGGGAGTTGTATAGCCTCTCCCGCCCAAAGAGAAACGGAAATAAAGTGCGACAATATAAATAAAATTACATAATAGGAAATAAAATAACATAACGAAAATAAAATAGCATATCGGCGACAATCACGCCACTCGTCTAGTTGTAGTCCCATCCACCGATTGACTCCTTCAAGAATATACCCGCCACGTTGACGATGTTCCTTCTTCTAGATCACCCTCCGCCGTGTCTGTAACATGGATTTCCCCACAAAAGAGAACCCATTGCTACCACCTTAAAATGGCGGGATCCACCTCAAAATGAAATGAGTTCCTTTTAATTTATTAAATAATTACTTTATTTGTCTTATTTAGCATGCCTAGGAGTGTGTATATGCATGCGTGCGCACACACGCACATGTGTGTGTAATTGTTGGAGCTTGATTTTTCTGCTGGCTGGTTGTCCAATTTAGCATGCCTCTCTGTTAATCTGAGTGATCGAGAGAGCTAGGCCAAAGAATTTTCAGTCATAGGAAGTTTGCTTCAAATATCAATTGTGGGTTTATAATTTTGTAATATTTATGGATAAGCTCAAGTAGAAAGGGGCGGATCTAGAGGGGTGTTAAAGGGACACTGACACACCCATTTTTTGTGATTTGTTATAAGCAAACGAAAATTTGGCTATTTGCTGATCAAACTCAGCTATGTGAATTTGGAACTTTTTATGTACTATATTTTTTTAAAAAAAATTGTGCACTCTCATTTCTAAATTCTTAGATCCACCACTGCAAGTAAAAGATATCTCAAGCAGTGACCTTAATGTATGCCTTTTGGTATAGATGGAGTTTTAGCCAGCGAGATCCGAGATATATATATTGTGTTGGGTGAAAACTTAGAACTATGGAGACGGTTTTAGAAGATATATGACTTTGAATTTGGAGAACAAAGATAAAATACATGATATGCAATTTTAATGGGCAGATATTAGTAATTATCAATCTATATTATTTGAGGAAAAAAACTAGGTGTAATAGATTTAAGTATTCTGCAGTGAGGATAAAATGAAAAAGTTTTTTGGGTGAATTAGGTGATAATAGGACGACAGAGACTCGCAAGAAAAATTTAGAAAACATCTATTAAGCTGATAGTGTTCTATGGATCCAAGTGTTTGCCAGTAAAAGATGCATTGATATCTGAATTGAGTGTGATAAAGATGAGAGTGCTGCGATGCATATGTCGTAAAGTTATATTATAAAAATATTAGGGGTGACATCTATGAAAAAATAGAAAATAGACTTTGTTTTAGATTTGTGCATTGAAAGTTTGAAAATGTACTGGTACGGGTCGTCGTTTGTGATCCGGTACGAGGAAGATGGAAGGAGAACTCCCAGAGGAGTTAAACGCGACCCTTCTTGGCCCCCGTGAGCCTATCTTGCCGGAGAGGGGAGGAGCCGGTCATATCTAGCGATGAAGGGGGAAAATGGCACTGGTGTCAGGTGATTAGGGCGCCCAATGGGGGAATAGGAACGAAAGAGTGATATTAGAGAGTGTTACGCCCCCGGATGACGCCCGACTATTTGGGCGTCAATACGCGCGCAGACGGAAAGAGAAGACATGCAACAACGGGGCTGAATCAACCGGTTCAGCCCCCTCTCACTAAAACCGGCGGTTTGGGGCTGATCACCCGGTTCAGCCCCGTGGTGGGGGGGGGGGGGGGGGGGGGCTCTTGGCCCCGGGTATAAATATCCCCGGGGCGGTTCTCTTGGTTCATCATGCAAGTACAAGGTATTCTTCTCGTGCAGTAGATTTTATTATAGATTTCACATAGTGCTTGTGGAGATCTTGAATCGATTTTTTTAAGGCAATTGTTAATCGCATTTCAAATTTACCTATTCGCACCACATTGTTAACCGCAATCCTAAAATTCATCCTAAAATTAATTAACAGCTCAATATAAGCATACAATTTCAATTTCTGATAATTAATGGATCACAGCTTAAATTTAAATTTATTAAACATACATCTCAGTGAACAGCCCTCTAAAAGAATTGCAAAAAGGCACCAATATATAAGTTCAATTAGGGCAGAGCATGAAAAACCAAAACTCAAAAATCAATTTGAAATAATTTTACGCAATTTGAATCGATTTAAAATGAAAATTTTAGTCCAATGAAATTTTGAGTTGATTTCAAATCAAGCCCCATTCGCTCAAGATTTGATGACACAATGAATATTTGAGTAATTTTGAATCAAGACCGATTCGTGATTTGTTCAACATTTGATCCAAACCGGGTAGAATTTAAGGTTCCGTTTGGCATGGTGGTGCCAGTCGTAAACGCATGGGTTAAACCATCATTCGTTAAGGATCACCTAATAAACATAATTCGTAAGTTGATGAAATTTCTCACATGAGTGTTAACAAATGACAATTTAACCCCTATGTTCATGACCGCCACCACTGTGCCAAATGGAGCCAAAATGTCGTTAGAAAACAACATTAAGCCTACGCGGCACACAAAGGTTCAAAGGAATAATGCCAAAGTTTTATAATTAACTGTCAGGAAAAATGAGGCCTAAAATAATAATGCCGAAAATAATCACTGGCCAGAAAACACACACATATAGATATAGATATATGCAAACAGTATTTCTACATCACTCCTCTCCCTCTAACTTCCTTCACTATGCTACAGAATATGGACAAATTGAAAGGTCTATTTTGACCATCCTCACTCTCTCTCTCTCTCTCTCTCTCTCTCTCTCTCTCACACACACACACACACACACACACACACACACAACAATTTTTCCTTCTTACACTGGACAATATATTAAGGATATATTATGGTGCAGAACAAATCTGGTTGCGGTTGGGTGTGAAGAATGTCTTCATTCTTCACACACACACACACACACACACACACAACAAGTACTGATCGACTGCTATATGAAGCTTCGCGGGAGTTCGTGCACCGTTGGCGTGTTGGCTTGTCCCCGCGCATATTAAGACCTGCAGCCAATGCCCGCAGGACCTCGCGGCGTTTCTCAGGAGACCCAGCTCATGCTTTAGAACAAGCAGCGCTTCATTCACGTGAAGACCGTGAAGGTCGATTATTCGGTCTTGCCCTCGAGCATTGTCCTGGAGCTCGAAGGAGAAGGGGTTCCTAAACAAACAAGGTGATTAAAACACTTTCAAAAAATCAAGAACTTCGAATAGTTTCCGGGGGCGAGCAAGAAAAGGAAAAAACCATCTGAAAATATGAAAATATTCCAATTTGTGAACCTCCAACTCATTATAATTTGGGATCAAATTATTCAGAAGATCTATTCCGGTTTATTCCACATCAGTGCATACACATGCACACATGACACCCATGTATGCACGCACTAACATGAGCCCCAAATGGACACACACACACAAACACACGCACAGATGCAACTCTTTGTGGTCCCAAATGGAGGTTCATTTTATGACGAGAATTGATTCTCATTTTATTTAAAGGTGCATAATATTTTGATTAAAGGAAAAAATAAATAAAATAGGATTATGAAACTCATCGGATCGATCACGAATAAATCTGGACCGTGAAATGAATACTATTCATTTAGACTCAAATGTAAAAGATGCTCACAAGTTTTAGGGGCATGCCACGACAATTCACAAACTGTAACTACGATCCAAGAGTTTTATAATTATTTATTAATTTAACCCTTACCAACATACAACGCTATCATTTGGGCCAATAGTAGCTATCAACCTAAGAGGATATTACATTTTAACTTAAAAGAAAATTTAACTTAATTTTTAAGGAGAAACTAAGGTTCTGTTTGGGACAACTTATGATGATAAATAAGCTGTTTATTGAAAATTGATGTTTTGAAAGAAATTTTATAAAAACAATGATGAATAAACAGTACACTGTTTGGATAGTTAGTCCATAAGTGCTTATCTAAAGTTTCATTCATTTGTAAAAATCCATTCAATTGGACATGTTTTTTTGGTCCGTACGCGATTTTTTCGTCTGAGTGCAAATAGTTCGCTCAGACGTGATTTTTTTTCCGGACGCGGTATTTTCACCCGGGCGCGGTTTTTTCGCACCGATGTGGTTTTTTCGCCAGGGAAAGAATTTTCGCCCGAGCGTAAATTTTTCGCTCGGACGCGGTTATTTCGCTCGGAAGCACTTTTTTCGCATGAACGTGAATTTTTTGCCCGGTCAAGAATTTTCCCTCGTGCGCGAATTTTCCGCCCGGGCGCGAATTTTCCGCCCGGGCGCGAATTTTCCGCCCGGGCGCGAATTTTCCGCCCGGGCGCGAATTTTCCGCCCGGGCGAGAATTTTCGCCCGGGCGCGACTTTTCGCCCTGGCGCAAATTTTTCGGGCGCGAATTTTCGCCCGGGCGCGAATTTTTCGACTATGCGCGCCGCCCGAGCGCCAATTTTTCAGCCGGGCGCGATATTTTTTCCTCAACGCAATATTTTTGCTCGCAAGCGATATTTGAGCGTGAATGTTTCGACCGGGCGCGAATGTTTCGTACGGGCGTGAATTTTCCGTCCGGGGGCTAATGTCTACCGGGCGCGAATATTTTGCATGTGCGCTATTTTTTAGCCGGACGCGATATTTTTGTCTCGGCGTGATATTTTTACTCACACACGATATTTTTGCACGGAAGTGAAAAAATGCATTCTGCCAAAAAAATCGCGTCCGGCCGAAAAAAATTCTCGCGGGCGAAATATTCGTGCTTGGGTGAAAAAAATCGTTGTCGGGCAAAAAAATCACTATTGAGCGAAAAAATCGTGTCAGTGCGAAAAAACAGCTTCCGTGCAAAAAAGTCGCGCCCGGGTGGAAAAATCGCTCCCGAGCGAAAAAATCATCTCAGTGCGGAAAAATTCTCACCTCGACAAAAAATTCGCCCCCGGTCGTAAAGTTCGCGTCCGAGCAAAAAATAGCGCCCGGGCGAAAAAATCGCGCCCGGGAGAAAAAATCGCGCCCGGGAGAAAAAATTGCGGCCATCCGAAAAAATCGCGCCCATCCGAAAAAATGGCGCCCGGGCGAAAAAATGGCGCCCGGGCGAAAAAATCACGCACAGGCAAAAAATTCGCGCCCGGGAAAAAAATTCGCGTTGGGTCAGAAAATTCGCAGACGGGCGGAATATTCGCGCCCGGGGGAAATTTCCCGCACGGGCGAAAAAATCGCGCCCAGGCGAAAAATACGCCCTCGGGCGAAAAATATGAGCTCTGGTGAAAAAATCGCACCTTTGCGAAAAAATCACGCCCGGGCGAAAAAATTCAACTTTGAGTTTTTTTAAAGGAATAAACATTTATGAGAAGCCACAAACTAGACCCGAATAGCTTATGAAAAATCAGCTTATCATCCATTATAAAATAAGTGATTTTCTATAAGCTGCACAAACAAACAGCTGAAGAACTATTTTTGCGTTTTAAGTAGAGATTATTCATCAGCATAAGCTCTCCCAAGCAGAGCCTAAGGCTCCGTTTGCGGGAACTTATTTTCACCGATCAAGCGGTTACGACCGCATAAACGTTTGACCGGTGAAAATAAGTTCACCCAAACGAAGCCTAAATTACTTATAAATATTAAATTATTCTTTTCACTGATCAAACGATAAATCAATCTTAATCAAGAGAACAAAGTTAATTCTCAAAATTAATCACAAAATTAAAATGATTATATATATCGCATGCAGCATATGCAAGGTGAAAGGAACAAAATTATTATTAAATTATTTTGCTTGTTCATTTTTAATCATACATTGATATAATCAAAGATAGGCTTTTTGGCACTTTGCACTCCCGAAAGTGCAATTTTTGACATTTTGCACCCTGAAAGTTTAAATATGGCACTTTGCACCCCCGAAACTTCAAACCTTGGCAATTTGCACCCCAAGCATGTTAATGAGGGGTAATTTCATTCAAAACTCATCAAAAGTGCTTATTTTTGCACTTTGCACCCTAAAATTTTCTGATTTATATACTTGCAAGCCAAATATACTTTGATTTTAGCCACCCAAATTTATCATTTAATAAAATGATAATTGCAAGTATAAATCCGAAAATTTCAGGGTGCAAAGTGCAAAAATAAGCACTTTTGATGAGGTCTGGACAAAATTACCCCTCATTTAACATGCTTGGGGTGCAAAGTGCCAAGGATTGAAGTTTCGGGTGTGCAAAGTGCCATATTTAAACTTTCAGGGTGCAAAGTGCCAAAAGTTGCACTTTCGGGGATTCAAAGTATCAAAAACCCTCAAAGATATGTATACAAATTCAGTGACAATGGTGAGGACATCTAGAGGATTAACACAAGAATTCTCTATCACCGTTGGCTTACATCAAGATTTAGCTTTAAGCCTTTATCTCTTTACCCTTGTCTTATATAAGTTCACAGAACATATCCGACATGCAAAACCTTGGTGTTTATTGTTTGCGGATGATATCGTTTTGGTCGATGAGATGCGCGAATGTGTAAACGCAAAACTTGAATCTTGGCAAGACATTTTAGAAAAGAAGAGTTTTAGGTTGAGCAAGGCAAATACAGAGTATATGAAGCTTAAATTTAGCAGTGCAAGAAGGACGTATGACTTCGTTATTAAGTTTGGTGATAAAGATATTTCCCGTAGTGAGTGTTTTAAATATCTTGGATCGATAGTTCAAAAGGACGGAGGTAATTGAAAGAGATGTGACATAGAATCCAAACGGGTTGGTTGAAGTAGAGAGACGCGTCAGAGATCTTATGTGATCGTAAAGTAACATTAAAACTTAAGGGCAAGTTTTACCGTACTGCAATTAGACTAGCAATGCTCTATGATTCTGAGTGTTGAGCAGTGAATTGTGTACACGAGCAAAAAAATGGGAGTTGCAGAGATGAGAATGCTTAGGTGGATGTGTGGACACACGAGACTGGATAAAATTAGAAATGAATGTACCAGGGATAAGACACGAGTAACACCAAAGAAGATGTGAGAAGCTCGACTAAGATGGTTTGGACACGTACAAAGGAGACCATTAGAGGCACCTGTTAGCTGTTGTGAGAGTCTAGTCACTAGGCATGTTAAACGAAAGAGGGGTAGAACAATAAAGACTTGGAATGAAATTATAAGGAAAGACATAATGTACTTGGGCATTAGTGAGATTATGACAAAAGATAGGACACAATAACGACAAATGATCCATATAGCCGGCCTCACTATAGTGGAATAACGGCTTGAGTGTTGTTCATTTTTAATCATTTTTTCGCTTAAATTCAGAGCATCGACAGAACACGGAATTGAATGTATAAAACGCCAAAATTCGAGCAGTTGAAAACCAACCTCTGTCGATGTACTGCCTCTCGAGCTTTAGCATGAGCTTCCTTTATTTGCAATTTGTACCACTTTCCCTTATCACCCAGTTTCTTCGCTAGAACTTTATTGCCAATAAAATAGGCTTCTCTTGCCTGACATAGAAATATAAAATGGCAAATTAGATGTTCAATATAATTCATTGCCATTATCAATTCAAAAAAAAACATGATAGTAGTCTTGGTGATGCAGCACGACGTGTAGGGTTTACGCAGCTGTCGGCTATTTCTAGCAAACCCTAACAGAATGCAATGAAATATGATTTTTTTAATAAAAACAAAGATTTGAGCGGGCGTTGCACAGAGTTTATGAAATTAAGCAACGTAATTTTTGTAAAGCACGAATTTCACTACGTTGTTAGAAAAATGAAATTTCTTAATAAAATGTTTTAATCTTAAATCCGGGAAGGAAGCTCGCAATTTTTGTTCTGCTCTCTTTATCGTAGCACAACGGAAATCGTGAACTCCAAATACGTTTCCGTTTGGAGTTTTCGACGTAGCGTTCGCTGACAAAATTCGGGAGAAAACCCAGCAATGAGTCTATTATCTACAAGAAAATATAGAGACACACACAAAGGAAAAGATAGAAACAATTACCCACGGAAAGAGACGTCTTTCCGTATACGAAGTCGATGGCGATCACGCGAGGAACTTCTCGTCACCTTCGATCTCCACTCCGAGGTCGGCTGTTATCGCACATGGGCACCAAGGAATTAATTTGCTCCCTCACACGAGGTGGTTCCACGGAATCATTGAACAATATACGAAAGCCACAAACTAAGAAACCTAAAATTCACTCGCTCTCACACTAGAGGTGAATCCACGTAACCTCAGGCACTCAAGGTGGCTCCACGAAATCTCTAAGCACTAAGAGTAACTTAACTCCTCTAACCTTGTTACTGTTTATGGAAGCCAAATGACTACAACAGCAGATTCACTTTGTGTATATCCAACCACAACTATTTCAGCAACTAAATTTACTAAACACATAAATTTTAATTTCTGTTGTTCATCATCTACCAACTACAAGAAGCAACAAGCTTCAGGTCTCTCACAACATCAACCCACCAAAGGAAGAAAATGAGAGCAAACACATTCAAAAAAATCTCACTATAACCGAATACATTCACCATTTCAAGTACAATCTACTAACAGTAGCAGGGCAACAGCCGAATCACATGACCATTCATCTTCTTCAAACTACAGAATCCCTAATTGAAGCTACAACAAAGCTCCTAACTTCTAATCACTGTTCATTAACCCTCACACGGGAAGCACCGTTACAGGAACAACCATCATTTCAATATTCAACACATTTCATAACCAACAGCTACAGGAACCATACACAGCACGCCTACCTTTCTAACAGGACTCTCACAAAGGAGTCACACACACAAGAAAGAAAGCCTTCATCAACAGTGAAAATCAATTTCATACTTCATCACCTCTTGATTCCTGTTCTTCTTCTTCTTCTTTTATAGGACCGCAATTGCAGGTGGAAGCGTTCGTCCATGCCGATGAAGGATGCAAGTGTGGTGGAGCGGAAATGGCGGAATGGGCTCGTGGATGTGGTCGAAACCGCCGGATTGGGTGTCGTGGAGGTAGACAGCTGGATCGTGGGCGGTTGCGGGCGGCATCGTGCGGAAAACTCCAGCGGCAATGGCGGGGAAGGTGCCGTGAACCCTAAGAACCCGGAAGATGAGCAGTGACGGGGAGGCTGAACCGGCAGATTCCCTTAAACATATATAAATATGTATATATATATTTTTAATCTTGTATATAGATATACATATTTATCTCTATTTATATATATAATTTACATATATATATGTATATTTATCTTACTCTCTCTATATATATTTTGCACACATATTAAGTTGCACAATTACACATATTACACGGTTACTCAAACGACAAAATTTAAAATGTCATAAATGAAGGCCGATAAAGGTCGGGTCGGGTCGGATATGACGTTGGACACTTTTGCGACGTGATCCGGACTGGTCTTCACCAACTCTCCCTCCCTCGAAATCACTCATCTCTGGGGAGTACTCCGAGCAGTACTGTTGTATAAGTTCAGCATCCATGCCAACGAACCAAAAATCTCTGAAAACCATCATCTGTAGTGGTCACTGTCCAATAAGTGCTCAGGAACTGGAATAGAATAATCTCCTGGTGTCCATGCTCAACCTGAAACTGACAGTGAAAAAAAAGAACTACGATGGAAGTGTCAGTAGCGGAATGAATGTCGGTATGTCCTGAATGTGGCTACTCACTCTCACTTACCAACCCAGAAGAAACAAATGGAGGAGAAGGCAATGGAAATTCCAAAGACTCATGCGGACAGTCGCGAAATAAAGTCAGATAGACTACGATAAAAACATGATTTGCTCTCCAAACGGAAGGCATCTCAAGTTTATACGCATTTGCTCAATCTGATTTACTATTCAAAAGAGTCCATTTTTACAGTAGTTAGTTTCTTTGTGGTACCAGAAGGTAACCGTTCCGGATCTAGCTGAACCATAACAAGTCATCCATTTTAAAACTAGTAGCTCTTTTATGCTCTTCTTTTTAATTTGAGTTGCATAAAAATCATAAATACTATGCACCTTTCCGCTCAAAATATTTTTTATGCAAATCATGCGAATACAATAAATGAACTACTAATATGACTAACGCATAAACTGATGGTTTCAGATACCAAGAGCAACTCCTGAAAGAAGCACAAGATCATGAGGCTCAGAGGGTGGATCATAAAAGAATTCATCGCGGGGGCGATGAATACTCAAATATAAATCAGAGACAACGGTGATCAGATGTGTCAACATGGTGTGCGGACTGTCTCTGAAAGTGTGAGTGACAAGATATAACTTCAACGAATCAGTGAGTGCACTCTCAAACTCGATTGTGCCACTAAAGATGGATACATCCAAAATGTGTGGTGAACCCATAAGTTTTTCATCTGGGGGTTCACCAGGAGGGATATAATAAAATTCGTGGCAAATGCGACGCGTACAGCCATAAGCTCCAAAAACAGATGGAGCGCTCTCATATAAATGTGCACGAAGTGTGACAATCGTGATAAGTGGACTGAAGGGAAGTGAGACATCGGGAGGCTCACCAGGTGGGACATATGAAAACTCATCTAGAGTGCGAGTCACCAGATGACAATGCTCAAGCCCTAATATATAGATGTCACACTCAAAATCATCCCTCCGAAGCACTCTCGGCATCAATGACGACAATGGAGCAGGTATCCATGTCTTAAAATTCGCAAGTGTACTACTCAGAATAAGTTCATCCACACAGGTACGAGGTGGCTCATCTGGAGGCTCAATAGGAGGGTCGTCAAATGACCCATCAGTCGAGTGATGGTCCTCCAAAAATGAACCATCAGAAGGGGTCATACTCCCAGAAAAGGTAGAGGTGTCTACCTCGAGATCACTACTAAGCTCTCGACTCCCAACCGTAATGTCACTCGGCGCGCCATTGAGTGTGGTGATGTGACTCGATATGCCATTGAGTGTGGTGATGTGACTCGGTGCGCCACTAGGTGAAGTGTGCAAGGAATCTACACTCATAAGAGAGCTAGTAGATATAGAGTCAAGGACGGGTTCACTAAGTGGAGCAGACTCACATGGGGGTTGACTCTACACATCCTGTATTAAAACATCAGACAGAGTGGGGGATGTCTCCCTACTAGGGGCAGTGGAATGCCCTTGCTGGCCCCTAATGTCTATCGTCATGTTCACCTTTGGAACACTAGGAGGATCACTAGGTGTGATGTACTCTTGACGAGAGTGACCTCTATAGTATTCGTGAGTGTAGTCGTGACGATCGTCCAATTCATACTCATGTCATGCTCGTAGGTAGGCATGATCGTGTGGTGGTGGTGGCACATGTACAGACTCAGATTCCTCATATAAAGGAGACGTGTAGTATCGATAACTAGAGTGATACTGTGCTCTATCCGCATAATATTCTGCAGAAGGACTAGTATGATCCACTCGAGTACGAGGATAAAATCGACGATAGTCATCGTACTGATCGTCACTAGCATAATGAGAACGCGTTGGTGGGTCAATACGATTTCTGGAAGTGGTATACGGTGATCGAGTATAATCATTGAAGTATCGTAAAGATCTCCGTGATGGGGTACTATAGGAGTGAGTGTAAGAGAAGTCATGATCCTCAAATAAAGGATTTCTCCTAAAAGTAGACCTTTCTACATAGTGGTGTGGAACATCGTAATGTGCACGGACAGAATGCTAATCTCGAATTTGAGGCGGCATTGACGCTCGAGGGGGTATTTCTGATCTACTCATTTGGTGGGCGAAAGGTATAAACCACTGGGGTGGTTCTTCCCCTTCGTTCCCTTGGCTCGATTGATCGCGTTCAACTCAACGCATTCTATCTCTTCGCAGATACATGCAAACACACAAGTCAAATGCAATGATAATGTTAAAGAAATCTCTTTTTTTTTGAAAAATTTTAAATGATATGCGGATTCCTATTCTACGCAGGACGGATCCCAAAACTTAGAAAAATTTTGAAACCTCCCTCTGATACCAATTTGATGCAGCACGACGTGTATGGTTTACGAGCCTGTCGGCTATTTCTAGGAAACCCTAACCGAATGCAACGAAATATGATTTTTTTAATAAAAATAAAGATTTGAGCGGGCGTTGCACAGAGTTTATGAAATTAAGCAACGTAATTTTTGTAAAGCACGAATTTCACTACGTTGTTAGAAAAAGGAAATTTCTTAATAAAATGATTCAATCTTAAATCCGGTAAGGAAGCTCGCAATTTTCATTCCGTTCCCTTTGTCGTAGCACAACGGAAATCGTGAACTCCAAATACGTTTCCGTTTGAAGTTTTCGACGTAGCATTCGCTGAATAAATTCGGACGAAAACCCAACAATGAGTCTATTATCTACGAGAAAATATAGAGGCACACACAAAGGAAGAGATAGAAACAATTACTTGCGGAAAGAGGCCTCTTTCCGTATACGAAGTCGATGACGATCACACGAGAAACTTCTCGTCACCTTCGATCTCCACTCCGAGGTCGGCCGTTATCGCACACGGGCACCAAGGAATTAATTTGCTCCCTCACACGAGGTGTTTCCACGGAATCACTCAACAATATACGAAAGTCACAAACTAACAAACCTAAAATTCACTCGCTCTCACACTAGAGGTGGATCCACATAACCTCAGGCACTCAAGGTGGCTCCACGAAATCTCTAAGCACTAAGAGTAACTTAACTCCTCTAACCTTGTTACTGTTTACGGAAGCCAAACGACTACAACAACAGATTCACTCTGTGTATCTCCAACCACAACTATTTCACCAACTAAATTTACCAAGCACATAAATTTTAATTTCTGTTGTTCATCATCTACCAACTACAGGAAGCAACAAGCTTCAGGTCTCTCACAACATCAAGCCACCAAAGGAAGAAAATGAAAGCTAACACATTCAAAAAAATCTCACTATAACCTAATACATTCACCATTTCAACTACAATCTACTAACAGTAGCAGGGTAACAGCCGAATCACATGACCATTCATCTTCTTCAAACTACAGAACCCCTAATTGAAGCTACAACAAAGCTCCTAACTTCTAATCAATGTTCATTAACCCTCACACGGGAAGCGTCGTTACAGGAACAACCATCATTTCAATATTCAACACATTTCATCACCAACAGCTATAGGAATCATACACGACACGCCTACCTTTCTAACAGGACTCTCACACAGGAGTCACACACACAAGAAAGAAAGCCTTCATCAACAGTGGAAATCAATTTCATACTTCATCACCTCTTGATTCATGTTCTTCTTCTTCTTTTATAGGGCCGCAACTGCAGGTGGAAGCGTTCGTCCAAGCCGATGAAGGATGCAGGTGTGGCGGAGCGGAAATGGCGGAAGGGGCTCGTGGATGTGGTTGAAACCGCCGGATTGGGTGTCGTGGAGGTAGACAGCTGGATCGTGGGCGGTTGCGGGCGGCATCATGCGGAAAACTCCAGCGGCAATGGCGGGGACGATGTCGTGAACCATAAGAACCCGGAAGATGAGCAGTGACGGGGAGGCTGAACCGGCAGATTCCATTAAACATATATAAATATGTATATATATATATTCTTAATCCTGTATATAGATATACATATTTATCTCTTTTTATATATATAATTTATATATATATATATATATATATATATATATATATATATATATATATATATATATATATATATATATATATATATATATATATATATATATATGTATATTTATCTTCCTCTCTCTATATATATTTTGCACACATATTAAGTTGCACAATTACACATTACACGGTTACTCAAACGACAAATTTTAAAATTTCATAAATGAAGGTCGATAAAGGTCGGGTATGACGTTGGACACTTTTGCGACGTGATCCGGACTGGTCTCCACCACTTAGGATTCAGATTAGACTTTAGGGACTTTGCTGCTTATGATTTAGGCTTTGTTTGAGACGGACATAGGCAATTGCGCGATGGTGGTGTAAAATTGTGAAAGAAAACACATCGGTGACGTTTTACCTGTGCTTGGAACTTTCGTGACAGCCTTTTCAGTCCAAATTCCACTTTCTGGCTCTTTGCGTTCAAGACAACGAAAGCTTTACCGCACCTATGTGATTGTGATGGTGTTTTGGTGTAAGTTGTCATTACTCATTATGGAAAATAGCGCTCATGACCGCACTTCGCCAAATCCCACTTGCGTTTTCCATAATTGCATTCACAACCATTGTTGCTCTTCCAAACAGGGTCTTAGGACCTTAGGGTCTCTGGATTTTAGGAGGTAGAGTTTGTATTTAGTTAGGAGCAGAAAAGATAGTTTGATTTTACTAGGATTAAAGTTTAGGTACTTTATTGTTTGTGATTTAGGTGGTCTCAAGAGTTTTATAATTTAGAGTTTTAGGAGGTATAGGGTTTAGGGTTAGACAACAGACAATATTAGGAAATCTTAGGCTCCGTTTGGCACAACGTTTTTGCTCTGGTGAGTGGACAGAAATGCCCTGATTGATATGACAATGGTTAGGGCAGACACCAAGAAAAGAAAACTAGCTTTGAACATAAAAGTGAATGAAGTTCCTTAGGTGAGGTCGGGCGTTCACGAATGATGGTTCATAACCACCACGTTCACGACCGCTACTACCTTGCCAAAGAGAGCCATAGTTCGAAATATGCGTGAACCTATTATGAAGGGCAGTCGGGGAGGAAACACATGGCAAAATGTTAGTTCATAATTCCACCACGTTCTCAAATACAAGACATCTTAAAGCTCACTGAAGATTTATCCAAGCCAAGCATTGCAATTCAGAAGCCCAAGGAGAATAAAATGACTAAACAACAACACTCAAGCCTTTATCCCACTATAATGGGATCGGCTATATGGATCATTTGTCGCTATTGTGTCATATCTTTTGTCATAATCTCACTAATGCCTACATCATGTCTTCCCTTATAGTTTCATTCCAAATCTTTATTTCTCTACCCCTCTGATGCGGAGAATAGACGAGGACCTGCAGTGGAGGCCGAGTTTTGGGCCCGTTCGGGGCCGATTGACGACTTTTCATATATGTCGTGCCTAGATCGATGATAGGACTCCGCGGATGCGTCCAGATTTGTGTCGTGAGTCATATTCCAATATTACTTGAGTATTTTTGGTCTATTATCATTGTATTTGAGTGGCCCCATCTAAGGCCAATCATAGATGTCGAAGGTGGGATGCCCTACTCTTTGTTTTATTATAAATAAACATGTAGTGGCTGGTTTAGAGGCATTGCAGAATTTGATGAAAGTATTCCCGGACTCCCGCGATCCTGCCACGTTGCCGACTCCGTGGAACCCTAGGTGACGACTCATATGTGTGTATCTCCTTCTCCAAGGTTTGCCCTAACCCTAAGCTACTTTCTCTCCCTCCAAATCCCCTTGCCGCCGTCCGCAGCCTTCCCCAAATCCAGCTTCTATTTTCTGTCCAGTAGAAATTCCCATCAATTTCATGTCTACTGTTGGACGAAATTCACAAGTCATCCCTATAGTTTTACCCCTCCAACAAAAAACCACCACCGCCCCTCCAACAAAAAACCGTCGCCGCCCCTCCACAAATCCTCACAGCCATCTGCCTCTAGTTCTCCCCCTTTCCTCTCACTGTCGTTGTCCTCCTGCTGGTCCTAGACAGCCAGACGCCCTTCCTAATCCATCCTAGAAGTCGGCCAAACTCCCCATCCGTCGGTTTGCCTCCCCTCTCGTGGAACCACCACCAAACAGCCACCATATCAAGATCAATCCAGATTTGGACTATTGCAGCCCCGATCCGTCATTCCCTCCACCCATACTTCATCTCTTAGCCCGGTTCCGCTACCAAACATTAGATTCATCCATCCCCCTCCAAGATCTACTCATACGTAGTCGGATCTATACATTTCTGTTCCGATTCCACCTTCCATCGCCGAGGATAGCCACCTACGTCGTTTTTCACGCTTCCGGGTCCACCTCAGATCATCTCCCACGCATCTCCGACTCCGGATTCGTCAGTGTCTTGGTCAGCCCACTACTTGGTGAATCTACGTTGTACTGGATTATTATTTTCACATATTTATATTGGATTGGACCGTATACTTGATTTGGATCTCTTGTGGTAGTCGTTTGTTTGGATAAATATTATGATTTGCAAGATTTATTCGTCGCGCGCTCTTGCTTTGACGCTCCACGCGGAGGAAAGCTTAAGCTTGTTTTGTCCTAATTAATTATTTTGTCTAGCTGTGAATTTATTTGAGTGGGATGTTAATGTTTATTATCCAATTTGTAATTAATCTGTCGAATTTTGCATAGCATATAGGGTTAGGTCACCGTTTGTCCGCCGTCTATAGATTCGCCGTGCGTCACCCTCCCTTGTTTAACATGCTTAGTGACTAGACTCACAACGCCTAACAGATGTCTCTAATGATCTCCTTTGTACGTGTCCAAACCATCTTAGTCGAGTTTCTCGCATCTTCTCTGCAACTGGTGCTACTCCTGTCTCATCCCTGATACAGTCATTCCAAATTTTATCCAGTCTCGTGTGTCCACACATCCACCTGAGCGTTCTCATCATCGCAACTCCCATTTTTTGCTCATGTGCACAATTCATTGCCCAACATTCAGAACCACAGAGCATCGCTCGTCTAATTGCAGTACGGTAAAACCTGCCCTAAAATTTTAATGGTATTTTAAGATCACATAAGATCCCTAGCACACCTCTCCATTTTAGCCAACCCGCTTGGATTCTACGTGTCACGTCTTTATCAATACCTCCGTCGTTTTGAACTATCGATCCAAGATATTTAAAACACTCACTATGAGAAATATCTTGATCACCCAACTTAATAACGAAGTCATCCATCCTTCTTGCAGCCAAACCAGTCAAGATAACATAACTTATAGCCCTTTTGCCATAAAAACTATGATATAGTATAGTCTTAATCAGTGCATTGATTAAATTAGAAGCATGCTCCCTAAAATACCCAGTAATCAACGCTGGTTTTCAAATGGCTCATATAAGACATCAATTACCCGTGTGAACACAAAATCAGTAAATATTCGCTAACTTTACAAACCCATCGCTCAAAGTGTACTCTTGTCCTACTAATTACAATAGATTAACGACTACGCATCACCATCATCTGCGCACTTATGTTACTTCCACAATTATGAGACATTTTTCCTCTGATATGATCCCTAAATTTAACCAAATGTGACCATTTTGATCCTTGCCTAAACACCGGGTGGTATCTTAATGTGAAAATGATATTTGGGTCATGAAAATGTCTCTTATGCCTTCAACATGTGCCTCACACAAGCCTGCTCTTTCGAGGGTTTATGATTAGACTGATGTGAATACGCACAACGGTCAACCGCGCCCTATATGGGAGGACACAGTAGTGACTACAATTACCAAAATGCTCTTTGAGAGGGAAAAATACATAAGGCGGGGGGTGGTGAAAGATACCAAATAGTCTTGCAACTCTCATTGAGAGGTATTGATACGTTCCCGGGAAATTTCAGAGAGGAATTGCAAGCAGGAGGGACGGCGGTGGAGAGCGAGAGGAAGGAGTAGAGAACAAGAGGGAAGGTTAGGGAGCTACCCTAATTCTCATACATCCAAAACATAACCCAAAAGAGTACAACTTCACCCCTTATAAGTGCGGGCTGTGACAAAATAAGAAATACAATATAAAGGGAAAGAAATAAATGCGTACAACCAAAGAGGAAATAACGAAATAGGAAATAAATAAAACATCAGGTTGGTGCCGTGTCTTCGGTCTTTCCTCCTACAGACAGACCCACTGTCGTCTTCCTCCGCGTGAGGACCCGCCACGGTGTCTCCTTGGCGTGTGCATGTCCCGTCGGTATGCACAATCGTAACAAGTATCCTTAGGGGTAACTAGACATCTAATAATTGGTGCATGCATACCTCATGAGGTTGCACTCCAACTTCTATCTATCAGCAATATTATATTCTCCAATTGCTATTGCAAACTAAGAGAAGGATAGGTTGTTCTTGGATAATTAAAGGGATGAAATTGGAGAGAAAAATCGATATCAAAATCAAATACAGACTAAATTGTCAAGGGACCATCCTGTGCAAGTCTACCTGTTGAAAGCATGCATTATGAAGGCAAGCATAATCAAGAGGATCCCATCGTGATGCTGAATACATATTCTCTGCTAATTCAAAGTGATCCAAGGATATAAATAAGAATACTATGAGTTCCATCAACAAAAAAGCGATCAAGATAGGAATATTTACCAACAGGGTCTCCACTCTCAAGCCAAATGGGAGGATATTGAGCTGGTCCAAAACCTTGCAATTTATTATCAAATATGGGTTTAGCCTGGCTCTCATATGCAATGGTCAACAGTTGAGAATTCCCATTGGAACCACCAACAGCACTCATTGGATCATTCCTCTCAGGCTTCCAGGTGCCACTGTTCTGGGATGCGAGATTTCCAACTGTGGAAATAAAATCAGGAGCACCTCGAAATACAGTTGAAGAACAAAGACCAAAAGTCCGGTTTTTATGCATATTATCTATGTTATATCTCGGAAAACTGTTTTGAGAGTCTGCCCCTATGTGTGGGGGGGAAGTCGCCCCTACAGCTTGGAGATTCCACAACACTGGAATTTTGGTTCTCTGCAATGCCAGCATCCACTTGAAGCTGCCAATGCACGTAATTTAGTTTTTACAGTATAAAACTTTGAAACGGAATTTAATCATGCATGAGCTATTTTACACTAATTTAGCAATAAGATCATACAATTGTCATTTTTTTGTTTTACAATTGTTCGGTTGCAGGATGAAATTTAGTGAAAAGAATTGAAATTAAGATCTAAAAGTTGTTCGGTTGCACGATAGAATTGACTTTATAAATTGAAATTTTAAAATTTATAATTTTTATATGAAACAAAAGACAATGAATTGAACTTGAAAGAGTCAAGTAAATTAGATAAGTATAAGAACATAACGTTTTATTGTAAAATTCGAGTATAAGAGGTAAAAGATGCTCTACATAAGATGAAAAATGAAAAGGTAGTTGGGTCAAACAATATACCCATCAAAGTATGGAAATGTTTAGGAAATGAAGGAATTTTGTGGCTTATAAGTTTTTTCAATAAGATGCTGAAGTCAAAGAGGATGTCAGACCAATGAAGAGAAATTATCTTGGTACCTTTGTATAAGAATAAAGGGGATATACAAAATTGTGTTAATTACAGAGAAATTAAATTGATAAGTCACACCATGAAACTATGGGAATGAGTAATATAAAGAAGATTTGACGAGAGACTAACATCTCGGAGTATCAATTTGGATTCATGTCAGCGAGGTCAACCATGGAAGCTATACATCTCTTGAGAAAACTCATTGACAACTATCGAGAAAGAAAACAAGATTTGCATATGTTGTTTATTGATCTTGAGAAGACTTATGATAGAGTTCCAAGAGAGATCTTATGAAGAGTCTTAGAAAAGAAAGGTGTAAATATATCATGTATTGACACAATCAAAGATATGCATACAAATTCAGTGACATGGGTGAGGACATCTGGAGGATTAACACAGGAATTCCCTATCACTGTTGGCTTACATCAAGGTTCAGCTTTAAGCCCTTATCTCTTTACCCTTATCTTAGATGAGCTCACCCGACATATCCAACAAGCAATACCTCGGTGTTTATTATTTGCGGATGATATCGTTTTGGTTGATGAGACGCGCGAGGGTGTAAACGCAAAACTTGAATCTCGGCAAGATACTTTAGAAAAGAAGGATTTTAGGTTGAGCAGGGCAAAGACGGAGTATATGGAGGTTAAATTTAGCAGTACAAGAAGGACAGATGACTTCGTTATTAAGTTGGGTGATCAAAATATTTCCCGTAGTGAGTGTTTTAAATATCTTGGATCGATAGTTCAGAACGACGGAGGTATTGATAAAGATGTGACACACAGAATCCAAGCGGGTTGGTTGAAGTGGAGAGGCGCGTCAGAGATCTTATGTGATCGTAAAGTACTACTAAAACTTAAGGACAAGTTTTACCGTACTGCAATTAGACCCGCGATGCTCTATGGTTCTGAGTGTTGGGCGGTGAATTGTGTACATGAACAAAAAATGAGAGTTGCGGAGATGAGAATGCTTAGGTGGATGTGTGGACACACGAGATTGGATAAAATTAGGAATGAAAGTATCAGAGATAAGACAGGAATAGCACCAATTGCAGAGAAGATGCAAGAAGCTCGTCTAAGATGGTTTGGACACGTACAAAGGAGATCATTAGAGGCACTTGTTAGGCATTGTGAGAGTCTAGTCACTAGGCATGTTAAACGAGGGAGGGGTAGACCAATAAAAACTTGGAATGAAATTGTAAGGAAAGACATGATGTACTTAGGCATTAGTGAGATTATGACAAAAGATAGGGCAAAATGACGACAAAGGATCCATATAGTCGACCCCACTATAGTGGGATAAAGGCTTGAATGTTGTTGTTATAATTTTTATATGAACCATTTAATCAAATTAAAGTCTCATGAAGAAGATAGACAGCAATACCAGAAATTGGAAGTGCCACTATATAATGGAGACAATCAATTGAGATCCGGGATATGTGAGATTTTAATGGAGACATCAAGATGCCAAAGGTAAAAGGTAAGTTATGGCCAAGTTCTAGAAAAGGGATGATCATTATTAATTGTAAAAAATATGTAGTTTCAAAACATTGGCCGCATTCTCCTGTTCGGCATAAATCAACAGAGTTTATACAATAAAAAAACAGATCTAAGACACGGAATCATGCACAGATATATGTAAAAACTTCTAGAACCGTATCAGATTATTTCCAGCCTTTTGATTCATCTAATTCATGATATGGATATAATTTTTACTGATTTAACTCACAAATCATTGAGCACAGCCAGCAAAAAACAGATCTAAGTCACGAAATCAACAAAAAAACAGACCCGGAGCAAAACCTGGAGATGCAGAGATCAAAGAAGAAGCGGAGGAGAATGAACCCCAAATTTGAAGAAGAAGCACCCTAGACTCTATCCAGAACTAAAGGGATGAATCAAGCCAAGATTACTCCCAATAAATCGAGTAGGTAGCTGCAGTCTACCGGTGGATACTAACGGGAATATCAGTTCTTGCTTCGTCCTAAAACTGAATGAAGAAAGACTGCAGAGATTTGATTGCTATCCGACGATGGAGGGCTACAACCCAGACGCCCTTTCAAGGCGTGTCGACGGTGGAGATCCAAGAGGAATAAAGAGCCGAAGTAGGCTTCGCGGGAGCGGAGAGGAGGTTTGTTGCTAGGATTCCATGGTAGGAAGGACGGTAGGAAGGGCCACTTCTTGAGGGGAGGAAGAAAAAGAAGAAGAGGAGCGGGAAGGAGGAGGAAATTGGAGCGGTCGGGAGCGGCTGTTGCGAGGCGTCGCGAAAACAGTCGGTTCGTATTTAACCAGAACAAAAAATGATTACGTCTTTGAAGGGACGATTATTCAATATTTTCGACAACAATAATGATCTTCATTGAAGCCGGGAGGGAACATTATTCATTTTTTCTCTTTGGAGGGAAGTTTCCCTACATTTCATATTGCATGCCTGCATGGGAAGCAATTCAATTGTCATCTTACAAGATTATGTCTAACTTTAAGCTCAACGAACATCAAGCACTTTGTATGGTAAGAATAGTTTGCGTAAGGGTACAATTTGAACAATTACAGCTCAACAGATCTCCATAGCTGTCTAAATGCATGTATTGTTGTTGGCATACCAGGATTGGGTGCAGAACTAAAGTTCCTAATATTTTTAAGGCTACAACTTTGTACAACCTTGTGTTCACCGAGTGGGTCCACCAGGCAAGACGAGCGGACAAAGACGACCTGTCCGCGCCAGAACAGCATGCGGACGGGTTCAGAACAGCCAGCTCGCTCCCGCCAAAGCTAATCAAGCGAGCTACGCGAGCCGGCCCAACCGGCCCGCGTCCCCCAGGGGTTCGTCGAACCGAATCGGGTTTTTGTCGAACGGAGCTCGACGTTCGTCGAGTGGGGCTCGGCGTTCTTCGAGCTGGCCTCGTGAGTTAGAATCCTAGATTCGTCGAACAAAGCTCGGCGAACTCAAGTATTCTAGAATTCCTTCTGTAGTACTAATAATCCCGGACCGCCACGGGCGAGTGAAAGTATCAAAGGGCTACTCGCCCAGCTATTTTGTGAGACTTCGTCCATACTTTACCCTTGCTGGCGCCCTTCTGGCTTTGGCGTTAAGTGATATTGCTCCACTCAACGCTCTCGGCGCCCTTCTGGCTTTGGCGTTGAGTGACGTTGCTCCACTCAACGCTCTCGACGTCCTCCTGGCTTTGGCGTTGAGTAACGTTGTTTCACTCAACGCTCTCGGCGCCCTCCTGGCTTTGGCGTTGAGTGACGTTGCTCCACTTAACGCTCTCGACGCCCTCCTGGCCTTGACGTTGAGTAACGTTGTTTCACTCAACGCTCTCGACGTCCTCCTGGCTTTGGCGTTGAGTGACGTTGCTCCACTCAACGCTCTCGACGCCCTCCTGGCTTTGGTGTTGAGTGACGTTGCTCCACTCAACGCTCTCGGCGCCCTTCTGCCATTGACGTTGAGTGATGTTGCTCCACTTAACGCTCTCGACGCCCTTCTGGCTTTGGGGTTGAGTGATGATGCTCCACTCGCCCAGTCTCATATGAGGTGTTTTTCTTTACCATTTTACCCTCGCCAGGGGCGCAAATAGATTAATAGAACGGCGGGGTTACGCTGTTAGCAGACCCAGTTGTGCTGCATATAGCTGTTCAAAACAGCGGAGGTTGACTATTGGCAGGTCGTTTTCAGAAATCTATAAATAAGATCCAAGGGGCACCTCAGAAGGCACGCTTATCAGTATTCATATCTTCTTGTGCTTTTTGAGACAGCTTTAGCTCGGCTATTGGCTAAGGAGGGAAAGCGCTCTAAGATCTTCCGGGTGTGTGGTGGAATCTCCACGCCGAGTCATTGGGTCAGTTTTCATTTCTTTTTGTTGTTTGGCTTGCAAGAGAGAAGTAGGTGCGCGGTCACCCTTTCCCCAAGGGTGAACTCCACAAGAGACCGAATTCTCGGTTTCAACAAACTTAACGATAACCATGTTTCCCCTGAAAAGGAATATGTAAGATTTTTCATCTTTCCCTCTCATAATCCTAATATCAAACAAACTGCCTATGACATAATTGCAGAATCTTTGTAAATCCCCCTTCAATCAACATATCTAAATATGAATCCACTTCCATCTCGCTCTCCAACCTCCACAAAGGAATCCAGTATACCCGATTGCTTCTACCTCTGATAAATCATTTGGATGATAAAGTGTCATTTCTAATTTGATCGCATTCTCATCACTTCAATGTTCTGTATGACCAATGGGAATTGTAAGAGAAAGTTAAATTTAGGGGACAATTATTAAAAAAGCTCAATAACTGCTCAATTCAAGGCAATAAATTTTCATATTTTTTGAGAGATTTTGTTGGCATGCCCAGAGAAGACTTGAAGGAAGAACTGAGAATAACCTACCTACAGGATTTGCAGCGATCAACTGTTCTCCAATGTCCCTCACGGCATCTAAGAGCGCCAGTGCTTGGTTAGTATAGGGCAACCGCTGATGGGAGACCACAGCTCGCAGCAGCTCAGCCGTTTGCCTCGCGGTCGCTTGTGACCCTTCAATCTTACTGTTCAAATTGTGGGGAAAAGGTAAATTGGACGGAGATTAATAGCGTGAACTAAAGATGATGCATAAGGGGAGAATTTTACCGCCGCTTGAGCTTGAGAACAAAGTCATTGACGAGGGCTTGAATGTCTGGCATGTCTCAGGTTATCTATACCACTAGATGGAGGGCAAAGGAGTGATCGGAGAAACCTGATCACGAATTGCGCCTACTGGGTGAAGAGGTTGTAGATCTTAGAACCAACGGAAACCTAATTGGTGTTGTCAGTCGGGAGAAATGAGCGGAGATTAGCAGAATAAATAAGTACGATCATAATAAAGAGAAGTAGAAACAAACTTCACAGATCGAGTAGACGGGTGCACTCGATTCAACAAATAGCGACACCAACAAATGCTAACAAAAACAAAAGGAGAAACTGAATACCAGAACTAACCCTCGTCACTTGATTCGAATATGGCGCTGCCCGAAAATTTGCTGGGCGTGAAAGAAGGGCCGCCGGATGCAGAGAGCTAAAACACTAGGCGAGAGGCCAGAAGGATATTTGCGTGCGTGAGGAGGTAGTGACTACTGGCCGTCGAAGGAGGGTCGCGGCCGCCGGAGGCTGAAATCGCGGAAAAAACAGGCGAGAAAAGCGTGCACGCGAGAAAGGTTTGCCGCAAGGAAGGAGGACGGGTGCGGGTCACGAGAAAGGTTAACCGCAAGGAGGGAGGAAACGAGGAGGGTACGGCTGGTTCGACAGTTCTCCTTGCAGATCCGGTGAAAGCCCTAGCAATAACTAGGCATGAAGAAGGTCGGCTCCTTCGATCTCACTCCCGACGGCAGTGGCGACTAAGGAAACCCGGCGGCCTTCAATCATCGGCGACTGGAAGAGGTACGGGAGATCAGGAGTTTGCCGCTCGATTACGGGAGGAGAAGAGACGGAGAAGAGATCGGGAAAGGGGGGCGGCTGCTCACGCGAGAAGAGAGGGAGAGATCGGGGAAGAGAAGCGGCTGATCGCGAATGAGAAATACAGCGACCAGGATCCTCTCCGGTTTTTAGAATTTTTGGAACTTTGCACCCTGTAATTAGGAGCTCTTGGCACATTGCATCACAACTTTAAATTTTTGACACTTTGCATCCTGCAAATATATTTTGCTTGGGAGATTGCACCCTATTATTATTAAATCAGTTTTTTTAATCATTTAAAAATTTATTTTTCAATTTTGGGGGCAATTTGGGCATATCCTGTTCAACCTAAACCTAAAATCCGAATTTTTTGGCACTTTACACTCTCTAATTAGGGGGGATTGGCACTTTGCACTCTAAAATTTATTTTTTTGCACTTTACACCCTCTAAAGCACATTAATATGACACTCTGCACCTACTCACCTCATCTGAATAGGAGAAGAGGGCTTCTCTGCCTTGGGAGTTATTTGAGTTCATTTCTGCTGTTGTAGTAGTGAATGAAAGTTTATTATGAGTGATTTGTGAAGCGATGACCGGAGTTTTGATCTTCTCCATATCTTCCCATCAATTCATCAAATAAAAATAGAGAAATGAGTTCCGGTAAATAGGAAGAGGATGGCATCATTACGGGCAATTGGCAATTGGCAAGTTTTCGTGCAATTACGGGCAATTGGCAAAATGCACCCTCGAAATATAGATTTTTGGCAAAATGCATCCCAAAAGTTTAAAATTGGCAAAATGCACCCCCCCAAAGTGGGTTTTCTTGGCAATGTGCACCCTCACTAGGCAAAAAATGAAATGACCAAAATGTACACTGTAGGGTGCACATTGCCAAGAAAACCCACTTTGGGGGGTGCATTTTGCCAATTTTAAATTTTCGGAGTGCATTTTGCCAAAACCCTATATTTGCAGGGTGCATTTTACAAATTGCCCTTTATTTTTAGGTATAATTGAAAACCGACGACTTTGGTGTGAAAGCCAATTTTGACGCAATTCCGTCCCGCCGAGCAGGGAAATTGGCTTTCTGGAACCCAAAGCCAATTACAAAAAGTCAATTCCTGTGCGTCAAACAGAACCTAAGAGTATTTTAAGATATTTGAGAAAATTCTTCTCAAGCTGACGAAATATTCCAACCGTAATTACCAAATAAAAAAATGATATATTGATACATTTTTTTAATCAGTGATTTATGAAGGAAAGAAGGGGGGGCCTTGACGCACCGATTGAGGTGTTGCCGTGTGACCTTGAGGTCACGGGTTCGAGTCCTAGAAGCAGCCTCTTGCAAAAATGCAGGGCAAGGTTTGCCTAAATTTCACCCATGTGGTAGGACCATTCCCTGGACCCTTACTGCACAGGGATGCTTTGTGCACCGGGCTGCCCTTCAGTAATTTATGAAGGAAAAGGAATGCAACCATGGGCGAGGTTTTTAGGGCCCAAGAATACTTTCAGATTTTAAGAGTTAAAGACGGCTATAATAATCGTAAAGAGTTAGAAATCATTCATTCAATGCAGTTATTAAGGCTTCGTTTGGCGCAGCTTTTTGCTCCGGTGAGTTTGGACAAAAACGCCACCATCATAGAATGCGTGTTTGGCATGACAAGGGTTATGACCCCCACCAAGAAAAGAAAACTAGTTTTGAACATAAAAGTGAATGTTCCTTAGATGAGGCCGGGCATTCACGAACGATGGTTCATAACCACCGCGTTCACGACCGCCGCCACCATGCCAGACGGAGCCTAAATGTCCCATATTATAATCAATCAAGCAACAATAAAGTATATGCGTTAAAATAAGTAATAAATAACATGTAGGACAACCAATGCAACAAAATTTTAGATTTTGAAATCAAGTATCAAAAAATATCAAAAATAACATACCTCAAGCTGCTTAAGAATTTCAATTGTCATATTCAAATCACGTGCATTTGCATAATATAAATCTGCAAGTCTATCCACAGAAAAGCCCGGGAATTGCAAAGCCAGAAATTGAACATGGTTAATGGCAGAGTCTTCCATAATGGAGTGATTATCATATAGATAATTTGCATATTCCGCACCAGAAATTACCTTAGAATCGTGACCATCAAATTCGTAGTTCAGATCGTTATCAGATTTAATGAAGAGATTGTCTCGGGAGTCTGTGGCAGATTTGATGAAAGCAGTTGACTGACGTCGAGGAAGCATGGAAGAAGAATATCTGAATTTCTGAGTCAACTCATTGCTGACTTGTGAATTCAACAACTGTCTACTCATTGATGAAGAAACCCTCATTGCTTCTTCGTCGTAAATTAACAATCCTGGAAGTGAGAGTTTTCCCGGTGAAGAAGAATCTTCTGTGACAGTGAAGTCCGGAGTAATGTCCTCCGGAAGCTGGTGTAGCCAGAATTGACCTGCCTCGTCGTCTGAATTTGTTGAGGTGGTGGAATCTGACCTATCTAGAACAATTTTTGTAGAAGTTTGTGGAAGCTCCAATATGTTTCTTTTACTGTTTCCATGTGCAGATCTAAGGGACGATGGAACAAACTCTACTGCATTGAGATTTAATGGGGTCACTTGCCTCAGAAAACTTGACTTTCTATACTTTTTGTTCTCAAGACCTTTGACAGGTAAACTCATATTTATTTGAAACGTAGAAATGGAAGTATATACTTTCCTCAAAGAATTATCCAAATCCTGCAAATCAGAATTAGCCAGCAAGAACAAATTTATCAGGATGAGAAAAAATAATAGAAAGTATTATCTGATTCTCATAAATATCGTAAGAGATAAGCAGACATCGAGCAATCCATATTTGAAAAACAGGCGTCACCATGCTAGATGAAACCAATTATTGATAAGTAGATTGCTTCGATTTGAAGAAGAATGGAGTAAATCTTCTATATACTTCTTGAATTACAAATTACAAGTATGAGTACAAATATAAATAGAGAAGAGAGAGAGAATCATCCCTAATACAAGACGTGGGACTAATACATGAGAAAGTAAAAAGACCTATAATGAGCTTCTAAATGGACATTTACAAACAGTTTTCTAACACTCCCCCGCAAGCTGGAGCGTGCAAGTCGTGGGCGTCAAGCTTGGATAAGAACTGATAGTATAATGGCCGAGAGAGGGCTTTGGTTAGGATGTCAGCAACTTGTCCAGTAGCGGGAACATGTTCCAATTCTATCTTCTTTGATTGAACCTTTTCCCGAATGAAGTGGCAGTCAACTTCAATATGCTTTGTTCGTTCATGGAAGACTGCATTCTTGACAATATGTATCGCTGCTTGACTGTCACAAAATAAGGTTGTCAGAGATGAGAGCTTGAGTCCCAAATCATCAAGAAAACTTTCAAGCCAGGTTAACTCAGATACAACAGCAGTCATAGCCCGATACTCGGCCTCAGCAGAGGATCAAGCAACAACGGTCTGCTTCTTACTACGCCAGGTCATAAGGTGTCCACTGAAGTATGTACAAAAATCAGTTGTGAAACGTCTATCATCCAAAGAACCTACGTAGTCGACGTCAGAATACGCAACTAGAAATAGAGAGGTAGATGGTTTGTAAACAAGTCCTTGTCCCGGAGCAGTGTTTAGATATCTGAGGATGCGCTCAATGGCTTGAAGATGAGATGTCTGAGGAGAATGCATAAAACGATTCACAACTTCTACAATAAATGAGATGTCAAGTCGAGTAACTGTAAGAAAATCAGCTTCCCCAGCAAGTGTCGATAGTACTCTGGATCTGTAAGCAGTTGGTCAGAATCAAAACCATGTCCAGAGAGCTTGTGATTTACATCCATAGGGGTGTCCGCATGTATGCACCCTGAGTAGCCAGCATCTTGAATGAGGTCAATATAGTACTACCGCTGGGATAAGACGAGTCCATCAGTTCATTTGGCGACCTCGAGCCCAAAGAAGTAGCGAAGATTTCCCAGATCTTTTGTCTGAAATGCTGAATTCAAATGTTGCATGATTTGTTGTATTCCTATAGAGTCGTCGCCAGTAATTAGAATATCATCAGCATACACAAGGAGAATTACTGTGTCTGTTAGCTGATGACGAGTGAATAGAGAGAAGTCAGTCGAGCTACGTGTAAAACTAACTTCACGAACAACCTTGCTGAATTTTTCAAACCAAGCACGCGGGGATTGTTTGAGACCATATATAGACTTCCGGAGATGACATACATGGACTCCCCGTGGTCTCAAAACCTGAAGGTTGATGCATATAGACAGTTTCTTGTAAATCACCTTTAAGAAAGACGTTTTTAATATCCAACTGATGGAGGGGCCACTGACAATGGAATGACAAGGAGATCACGACCCGAACAGTATTCAACTTAGCAACCGGGGAGAAGGTTTCATCATAATCAAGGCCTTACTGCTGAGTGAACCCCCGGGCCACAAGACGAGCTTTTAGGCGGTCAACGGTCTCATTCGCAGCATGTTTGATAACAAAAACCCACTTGCAGCTGACACCGAACTGGCCGGGAAGAAGAGGAACCAAATCCCAGGTCTGGTTAGCCTAAAGGGCAGTCATTTCATCCTCCATGGCCGTCCGCCACCTCGGGTGCTGAAGCGCTTCCTGCACATAGTTAGGAATAAAAATGGATGAAAGAGAGACGGAAAAATGGTGGAGTGGTGGAGACGGGGTAGAAGGAGAGTAGTGGAATGGTTCATCTTCAAGGAAGGTTACATTAGCCAAGACAATCAGCTTGTTGTCGATAGATGAATAACAGACATAACTTTTTTGAGTGCGGGAGTAGCCAACGAACATACATTTTGTGGCGCGAGCAGCGAGCTTATCAGTAGACGGTCCAAGTAGGTGAACATAATATGTACAGTCAAAAACAAGAGGTGAGAGAGAGAAGGGAGTCTTGGAAGGAAAGGAGACTAAATGGAGAGGCGAAGTCGAGGACGGACGAAGGCATACGGTTGATGAGATGACAGACAGTAGAGACCGCAAAGTTTCAATATTCTGTGGGCACCTGCATTTGAAACATGAGGGATCGGGCGACATCAAGGAGGTGACGATTTTTCCGCTTGGCCACACCATTTTGCTGGGGGGTATAAGCACACGAGATTTGATGTAGGATGTCAAACTCGGTGTATAAGTTGGAGAATGTACGACTGGTATATTCACGAGTATTATCGGTGCGAATGATTTTTAGCATAGTAGAGAATTGCGTACGCGTCTCAGTTAGAAAAGTACGAAAAACAGATGTTAGTTAAGTACGATCATGTAGTAAATATAACCAAGTGAGACGTGAATAATCATCAATAAAGATGACAAAATATCGATAGCCAAAAAACACTAGGAACTTTATAGGGGCCCCAGATATCAGAATGAACTAAAGAAAACAAAGTATCATTCCGGTTACATGTAGGAGGAAAAGAAATACGATGTTGTTTGTCGTAGATATATGACTCACAAGTAAACTCTTGCAGGGAGACATCAGGAAAATCCTTCTTAAGAATCGGGAGGGGACATGCCCAAGGCGGCGATGTCAGTCAATAGTGGAGACAACAGAGAGAATGGTGGGTGGAACATCCAAGAGATACATCTCATTCGACATCCGCCCTTTACCAATGATACTTCGCGTGCGGCGATTCTGTACAACAAAAGAGGAAGGAGAAAATGTTATACAGCAGTCAAGTTCCTAAGTAAGACAACTAACTGATAACAAATTGAAGGGGGATCCCGGAACATGGAGAACTGGGGAGAGAGGGAGAGTAGTGGTAAGCTGAAGATTAGCCGCGCCAGCAACCGGAGTTGTGTTGTCATTGGCAATAGTGATTAACTTGGGATAAGCAGGTTGTATATATTGTGGTGGTCTCTGAGATGTAATGTGATGAATAGCACCCAAATCCACGATCCAGTGGGGGCTATGAGAGAGACAAGATATACCTTCAGAAAGAGACGCTACCGAGCCAGATGAGCGACTGATGACGCCTTGGAGTTGTTGAAGCTGGGTGCGGAGAGCATCGATATCTTGTCAGGTAAAAGAATTAGAATTCTGAGGAGCACCTGTGGGAGGAAGAGCAGCTGTAGTACAAACAACGAGGTGTGGAGGCAGACCATGCTTACGGTAGCATGTAGCTTCAAGATGTCCCTCTCGACCACAGGTCCACAGTAAGTACATTTGAAACTGGAGCGCCCGGCACGTCCTCATCCCCAAGACGTGTGGTAACCTCCCCTAGTTGAAGAGCCACGAGCTGGAGCAGGGATGGGTAAGAGTGGCTGCTGAACAAGAGGTGATGAAAAATTTGTAGGGGCCTCAGAAGTGGTGTGACTTTAAGCAACATAGAGCAAACATATGATAGAGAGGGTGTGATGGAGGAGGAAAGAATCTGAGCTCCGACACTGTGTAGGTGAGGAAGAACTCGGGCCATCATCATGGCTATCCCAACAGCTTCCTTTTGCGCCCTTTGTGTAGCAAGAACCGTAGAGGGAGGTTGATGTTGTATCCATGCCTCAACCAGAGTTTTGTCCTTAGGCAACAAAAGAGGTCAAATCACCTGTCATTTCGGGATCCAGAGCTTGAAGCATAGAGATGACATCGAACAGATGTAACAAGCTGTCTCTGCCAGAGTAGAGAGAGTGAAGCTCCTCCCACATTGCCTTGGCCATCACATGATACATGGCCATGCAGTAGGGCACGATGTCCATGGAATTGAGGATCCAAGATTGGACCCGACCGTCATCACGTAACCATTTGTCAGTAGGATCAATGGGAACGTCTCGGGTAAGGTGATGAAGAAGACCTTTAGTTTGTAGAACACGACGAACAAAATGCACCCACTCCACAAAGTTGTGCTTCCCACTGAGAGAGACGGTGGTGATCCGAAGCACATCACGAACTTCAGGAGAGGGGGAAGCGGCTCGAGCGGGAAGAGAGGAGGCAACCGTGGAGTCCATTGTAGCAAGAGAAGAGGGCGGCCTGGCAACGAAGTTGCGGTTAGCGGCATAGTGGGTATAGGAGCAATCCGCGCGACAAGCACAACGGGTAGAGGAGCAGTCCGCACGAAAAGCACAGCGGGTAGAGGAGCAATCCGCACTACAAGTAGTGAGGAAGCAGAGAGCAACGGTTAAGGAGAAAGCAATGAGGGAGGCCTGGCAACGAAGTTATGGTTAGCGGCAGAGCGGGTAGAGGAGCAGTCCGCGCGACAAGCACAGCGGGTAGAGGAGTAATCCACGCGATAATACTGAGGAAGCAGAGAGCAACAATTAAGGAGCGAGGCAGTCCGCACAACAGTGTCCACACAGCAGAAGAAGAAGTCGGCAACAACAAGAGCGAGCTGCGGACAAAAGAAAAGACCGATAACAAGGGCAAGCTGCAGCTAGAGGAGAAGAAGAGCGTCAGTCCGCGACAGACAACAGTGAGGATAGACCGCAAGAGACCACGAAGGCAAAAACGGGCGGACAACCCGTTTGGGGCAAGCAAACCGCACTAAGGCTTCATTTGGTTTAGCGGTGGTGGGTCGATCTGGCGGGTGAAAACAGAGTGTTCGAATCGAAGGGGGGAGGTGGTTGCTCCAAACGGAGCTTTTTGGGGCATTTCTCAAGGCGGGCGGGTGGAAACGGAACAAACATCATCGGAGATTCATTTGTTTACTCTCCTTCCGGCGGCATTTGCCCAAAATGGAGCAGCGAAACACCCAAACAAATAGAGCCTAAGAGAATAGCGACAAGAGAGACCGCGGAGAGGGCAGCGGCTCGAGGTAAAACTTCACCAAGCAAGGAGAAGACCGCAACGAATAAAAGGAGCAGACCGTTGCGGGTAAAGAGCAAGGTCGCGCGACCATAGTGGAGAGAAGCAGACCGCGTCAGGGCAGGATGGCGGGTCCCAGCAGCCAACACTATAAAACCAAGAGAAGGCCCACGAAAAACAAGGGAGGACAGTGATGTGAGTGTCCGACGGTCTAGGAATAGCAGTCCGCCTGAAGTCCGAGAGAAAGAAAACTACAAACACTGCAATCCGCCGAACACAGCTATCCGCCGAACACAGGAGGTCGCAGGAGGTGGGTGGTTGGGAAAGAAATAGGTCGAGGGAAGTGGGTGGTTATGAAAAAAATAGGCCGCAGGAGATGGGTGGTTAGAAAAAAAACAATCCGCGTAAACAGATCTGTTGGCTCTGATACCATGAATAAGAATGGAGTAAACCTTGTATATACTTCTTGAATTACAAATTAAAGCATGAGTACAAATATATAGAGAGAAGAGAGAGAGAATCATCTCTTATACAAGCTATGGGACTAATACATGAGAAAGTAAAAAATACTTATAATGAGCATCTAAATGGGCCTTTACAAACAGTTTTCTAACACGATTGATAACAGGTCTAAAGCATGATATATGCATATCTCAACATCTACAGCCGGCCAAAATGCATGTGTTTAGATTTATTTTCGCAATATATAGCAGAGATTTTAATGTCAACAAGGATCCGTTTGTTTCGATGGAAGACCTTTTTTATTAAATTTGAACATCCAATTCCAATTCTGATGGCTTAATTTCGTCCAACCGAATGGACCATATAATTTACATACATACATGTACATATTGAGAAAGCTACCTAAGCTCTGTTTGGGAGAGCATTTATGCTCCGGTGAGTTTGGACAAAAATGTTATCATCATAAAATGTATGTTTGACATGACAACGGTTATGACCGACACCAAGAAAGAAAACTAGTTTTGAACATAAAAGTGAATGAAGTTTGATATATGAGGTCAGGTGTTCATGAACAACGATTCATAACCACCGGGTTCACGACCGCTACTGTCGTGCCAAACAGAGCCCTTAAAATCTAGAGGCCGGATATCGAACCCTTCACCTCCTTGATGAGAAGTCCTAAACAGGACTCTCATCACCAACTGAGTTGCAGTTTGGTTAGCAATGAGAGTTATGTTTAAGAATTCTCATCAAGGAGGTAGGGTTCGAGACCCGGCCTCAACAACCTGCCACAAATATACTGGACGCGGCGATGGGTTGGGGAGTACGGGCTGCAACCCTGTTGTTGGGAATAACAAATGGCCCACAACATAAAAGTGCAGGTTGATGTTGCGGGCCGCTCATTCGGTTTTGAACCCGATCAAGCAACATAATAGGGTTACAACCTGCACACCCCAACCCATCACCGCACCTAGTATAATTGTAGCAGGTTGTTGAGGCCGGGTCTCGAACCCTTCACCTCCTTGATGAAAAGTCTTAAACATGACTCTCATCACCAACTGAGCTGCAACTCAGTTGGTGATGAGAGTCACGTTTAGAACTTCTCAATTAGACAAACAATGCTCTATGGTTCTGAGTGTTGGGCAATGAATTGTGTACATGAGAAAAAAATAGGAGTTGCAAAGATGAGAATGCTTAGGTGGATGTGTGGACACACAAGACTGGGTAAAATTAGGAACAAGTGTATCAGGGATAAGATAGGAGTGACACCAATTGTAGAGAATATGCGAGAAGCTGGACTAAGATGGTTTGGACACAGTACAAAGGAGACCATTAGAGGCACTTGTTAGGCGTTGTGAGAGTTTAATCTTTAGGCATGTTAAACAGGGGAGGGGTAGACCAATAATGACTTAAAATGAAACTATAAGGAAAGACATGATGTACTTGGGCATTAGTGTGATTATGACTAAAGATAGAGCACAATGGCGACAAAGGATCCATATAGTCGACCCCACAATAGTGGGATAAAGGCTTGATTGTTGTGTTGTTGTAGCAAGCTTCCGTTCCCATATTCCTTGGGATATTTATGGTTGGGTTGTCTCGGTCGAATTTCTGCAATATTCCTCAAGAGATTGGATCCGTTTGGCGTGGTTTTTTTGCTACGGTGAGTTTGGACAAACACGCCAGCATCATAGAATGTGTTGGCAAGACAACGGTTATGACGACCACCAAGAAAAGAAAAGTAGTTTTGAATATACAAGTGACCGAAATTCCTTAGGTGACGTCGGGCGTTCACGGACGACGGTTCATAACCACCACGTTCATGACCGCCACCGCCGCGCCAAACGGAGCCATTGTGGTTGAGAAATTCCATGTATTGTCTGAGGCTGGTACAAAAGCATACATTTCAGTATTACAGAAAAAAATATGAAGGATATGCTCTCCCTTCTACTCTAGAGTCAACTTCTGATCAGTGAAATAGTTCAAGATTTCAACAGAGTAAGGGTTTGTATGGTTTATTTATTTTTACTTGAATTCAACAAAATAAGGGTTTCAGCAAATGCATGAATTTCAAAACATTTTAGTAATTTTGAACTTCTGTTCACTATTTCTAGTAGAAGACTATTTGATATTTGCCTAGATAAATTTCCCATGTATCATAAGTTTGAACCAGCCTATGAAGCTTAAGAACCTTGATGATGAACACACAAATTCTAAAATAAGATTTATGATTAAAAACTATTTCAACAACTGTTAGACGTTCAAAGGACAATGAATCTCGAGAAGGTTGTTGATACCTGTGAAGCACCAACACTTCAAAATGCTCAGTGTGTCGGTGTCGAACTCTCTGACACTCGTCCGACTCTCTGACACCAGTGTCGGAAATCTAACACGCTGGCTCACATGAGACTCGTGTGTTCTGCTCAATCGGACACGCGTGTCCCTAAGCTAGCTACTCATGGTAAGACGAGAGATAATTTGTCTTGGAAGTGCAATTTTTGTGAAAAATATTTTATAAGTCCATATACAAGAGTGAGATCACAATTGTTAACAATTGGTGGAAAAGAAATTGGAAAACGTGTAAAAGTCTTAAATAATGATCTATTTGAGGTGCAAAAACTAGAAGAAGTGGTGAATGCTAGAATAACAAGTCTTGCTCCTAAAAATAAATGTGATGACTATTAATGATTTATTTGATTCCGCTCTTGTCCTTTGAAGCAAACGTCGCCGGATGGCGGGTAACCTAACGGTCTTTGGCGGCGTTTACTCCATATGGTCCTGCCATGTCCTGAAAACGGAGCAGAAAATATAGCCGGGTTTGCTCCCACTGGTTCCTCTGCCACTGTCTAATCAAAAGAGACCTAAATTTATGGAATTAAAAATATAAATCAATTTTTCACTTATTTTAATTAATAGTTTAATATCGCATGCAGTAGTAAATCACAACAGAATTCGTATACCAGTCCTTTTCCTTGTAAAATAGTGTGTGCGTGTGCATATATATATATATATATATATATATATATATATATACATCTATAAAAACTCGTAATTTCTATATAAAAAATTTAATCAAAACTATTTCTCTAAAAATATCTGCCAACTATTTCACATTTTACAAGATTTTAGTAGCCAACACAATACCTCAAATTCCTCAGATAAGGATAAAGAAATTGACTCCAGATTTAATTACACAACAAAATTGATATAATCAAAATTTGAGCTCTGATACATGCGGTCGTAACCGCTTGACTGCTGAAAATAAATCCTCCCAAATGGAGCATTAGACTCCGTTTGGCACGGTGGTGATTGTTGTGAACATGTGGGTTAAATTGTCATTTGCTAACACCCACCTTAAGAACTTCATCCGTTTAAACATAAAAGTGGATGAAGTTCTTTAAGTGGGCGCAAACGAATGACAATTTAGCTCCATGTTCACAACCGCCATCACGCATCAAACAAAGCCTTAGGCTCCGTTTGGCACGGTAGTGGTGGTCATGAACATTGGGGGGGGGGGGGGGGGGGGGGGTGGGGGGGTTAAACTGTCATCCGTTAATGCCCACCCAAAAAACATCCACTTTTATGTTCAAACAGACAAACTTTGTTAGGTGTTCCTTAACAAATGACGGTTTAACCCACGCGTTTACGACCGCCCCCACCGTGCCAAACAGAGCCTTAATCTCAACAAACTTTATCGATTCTCAATTCAGCCCAACCACAAACAATTTCATACTGCTTTTGCAGTCCCCGCAACTCTTGCACAGACATTTTTAGGTGCCAAAAGAGCGGTATTTATTGCCACACAGTAAGCACAGTGCGTTATACGCACCAAAAATTTTTCCCCTCAAACAGACACTGCCTTTTCAGACAATAAATCCATCGCAGTAATATAAGATGACTTGTAAGTTATAACCCAATGAACTAACAGTTAACTGTCACTAAACAAGCCGGCAAGCCATGCACAAAGTAAAAGAAGCCTAATGCATCAATCATAAAACTGGACAAACTTAAAAGCATTATAGGAGGGGGCAAATGTTTAAATATCTTTACAACAACATACTTCTCGCATATTCAATGCTTTCAAAAGACAAGATAATACATCAGAGCGCTATTCGCATAGACCCGCAGGGCCGCAAGCAACAGCTCTTTAAGTAAAGCGAGCTATTCCACAGCGAGAGGAACGCGAGGCCACATTCCCGGACAAAACTGCCCTGCAATATTTCCTTTTTTTAACAAAAAAAATTTTTCCTCCACAAACAGTCGGATCAAAGAGCTACTTTACCTATTTGATAATATGTTCAGGCTTGAGAACAAACCTCGGCAATGCGAGATCATTTTTCGAGTTCCGTCTCTATGATTTTATGCGCCGCTCAACTACAAAATCGTCGGAGGAATAGTAGTCCGCAATTAGTCGATACATGTATGAAGGGCTGTGTCCTCCCCTGAAAAAACAGGAACTTATTTCAAGTCAGATGGAGCTCATGTGTATATAAATCTACAGATACAAAAAAAATGTAATTTGGACCATTCAAGTTCACATTTATGCTCATCTTTATGTTCACGAACATAAAAATCACAAACTTACACGCTGTCAAGTACATTTTTTCTTCTGTTTTTTATACTATTATAAAGCAAACATGGGAGATGAACAGTGGAGGCTCTCGATATGTCGCGCACACTTTGCCATTTCCGGATTTGCCCTTCATATCGTTATTTCTCTCTTCTTCGCAGGGACCTGCATGCCCCTGCGGATGTGGAGAACGGTGATCGGCAGGATGACTGGCCGTGTTTTCTTTCATCGCCTAACGCCTAATTTCATAGGGGCTTCAGGACGTGCTGTGCCCTTCCTCTGGCTCCGGCCCTGCTCGCGTCCTCCATTTGCATCTTTGCTGCCATTTCATTACGCTACCTACTCTGATTGCACATGCACCTCCGAATTCTCTGATACCAGAATCCGCCTAAATGGCTTCATTTGGCGTGGCGGCGGCGGGTGGAACCGGCGGTCTCGAACTGGACAGGGGGCGGCGTGGATCAAAACGGAGTTTGCTCCGGGAGCAAACGAAGAAACGCCACTAGACCGGCGGCGTTTGCTCCAAAAGCAGGCGTGAAAATGCCGTGCCAAATCAATGACTTCGTTTGGCGCGGCTTATTTGCTCTGGTGAGTTTGATCAAAAATGTCATTATCATAGAATGTATTTTTGACAAGACAAAGGTTATCACCGCTACCAAGAAAATAAACTAGTGTTGAGCATAAAATGCATGAATTTTCTTAGGTGAGACCGGGCGTTCACGAACGACGGTTCATAACCACCGCGCCAAACGGGCTTTGTTTGGCACCGTCTTTTTGCTCCTATGAAGTTGGAAAAAACGTCGCCATAGAATGTATGTTTGACATGACAATGATTATGACCGCCTCCAAGAATAGAAAACTACTTTTCAACATAAAAATGGATGAAGTTTCTTAGGTGAGGTCGGGCATTCAAAAATGATGGTTCATAATCACTGCATTCACAACCGCTATCACTGCGCCAAACATTAGGCTCTCAGGTTGGGAGGGCGGTACCAATTTAAAATGATTCACAGGGAAATGCTAAATAGCATTTGGGCAGCCATGGTCGCAACCACATTTCCCTAACTAACATTTTGAGTGCGGCCCTGGCCCAAAAATGGCACTGCGAGGACGAGACAATGTCACGAAAGAGTCAAGCTGCGTTCGAACCACTTCTTTTACTAGTTTCAGTTTGTCACCATTCTCCCAAACATAGCCAATGGCTCCGTTTGGCACGACATTTTTGCTCATTTGTTTAGGCGTTTTCACGCCAGCGTTTGGAGCAAATGTCGTCGGACTGCGGCAAAACAAATGGCGCCCGGAGGCGTTTGTCACGTCTCCTCCCGCATCAAAGAGGAAAGCCCCCCAAAAACTCCGTTTTGATACCCACCTCCTCCCCTACAGTCCCAAAGACACGTCTCCACCCGCCGTCTCCGCCCGCCACTGCCGCGCCAAACGAGTCCTATGCTTCATTTGGCGAGGCATTTTTGCTCCAGTAAGTTTGGATAAAAGACCACATGCATAGAATGTACGTTTCGCATGACAACGATTATGACTGCTTCAAGAAAAGAAGACTAGTTTTGCACATAAAAGTGGACGAAATTCCTTAGGTGAGGTCTGACATTCACGAAAGACAGTTCATAACCACCGCGTCCATGACTGCCATCGCCGCGCCAAATGGGGCATGGCTTTATTTGGCGCGGTGGTGGCGGTCATGAACACGGTGGTCATAAATTGTAATTCGTGAACACCCGACCTCACCTAAAAAATTCATACATTTTATGCGCAAAACTAGTTTATTATCTTGGTGGCGATCATAGCCTTTGTCTTGCCAAACATACATTTTATGATAATGGCATTTTTGACCAAAATGAATAGAGCAAATAAGTCATGCCAAACAATAGCCTAGTCCTTGCAGGTTCGTTGTCCCGACAGATTTAGGTGTGGGCATCATCTGCTCTCTCCGACATATTTAGGTGTGGGCATCACCTGCTTTCCGCCTATCTCCACCCTTCTCGCTTGCATGTTGAAAGGCATTGGTTGCACGCATAAGTCCATCTCCCCCCCATCTCGCCCCAATGGATCATATGTTGCATCTCTGATCACCCTAAATCCTAGAACTCAAACCCTAAACCCTAGTTGCACAACATGCTTCCTTCTTTCTCCCATCACTTCCAGTTACTTAGGGCGTTTTTGCCACCCTTCCTCAAATACTTCCTCGAGGTCCTATCACCACCCTCGACTTCGATGCCGGGTTGCTGCAACCGGTCCAACTCCTCCATGAATAATGTCGATTCCTCTGTGTGTCTCGATGTCCACCCGGTCTTCACAACTCCTTAGGAACGGTGCTAGAATCAACTTTCCTTCAGCATGAGCTAGTCGTTGTTGATCATCCGACCCTTTCCTTGGTCTATTCCCTCTGCACTCCTAACTTTCAAAAACTACGGGCACGTGGCAGTGGCATTCCCCTCCACTTGGTGGAAGTCATAGTACATGACTACATTTACCCCCAGAGGTCTTGGTCGCGGGTCTCTTCCCCACCGAGGATTTTCCCGTCGGGAAATCTTCATGGCTTCCCGGGGAGGAGACCTGTTCTGTCTCCCACCTCCCCTGGCCACTCAGGGGGGTTGGAACTAGTTTGTCCCTCGAGAGAAATTCCTTCCTCGTACCATTGGAAGAGATTTTCCTGCCGGCCTCCACGGAAGCCTATTTATCGGGACCTAAAACCTCCTGTCAGGTCACCTTAGCTCTGGAGCCAAGACTGGCCTTCTCACCTCTTACTCCTCTACTCTGGTTTCCTCCCACCTCCGAGGCTCGTATCTCCTCAGCCCTGGTCAACCTTATAAACGAGACTAAGAAGCTACTATTAGTCCTCCAAGGAGACTGGAGGACATCGGCTCGCCTCGAGCTTGAAGAGACCCTCTTGCAAGCCACGCGTTAGTGCTAGCTGCAATGTACAACTGTCCACCTCTTTTATGCCTAGGACTTCCTCCTAGAAATAGTCGATGTAGCTCCCCAACGTCTCCTGGTGTCCCTGCTTAAGGAAGAGAGTTGAAGACCTCTTCTCAATTTTCTTGGACATTGCAAAGCACAAAAATCAACCCATGAGGCAGGTCCTCAAAACAGTAAATGCAAGCAACTGGTGAACCAATCCCTCATCTTCCCTTTAAAGGTGATCACAAAGAACCTGCACTTAGAAGTATCAGTCATGATTCAAATAGACACAACATCCTCAAACCACTGCAGATGCTGAAGGGGGGGTCATGCTTCCCCATATAGTAACACAGGACCGACTCCCTGAACCCCTCAAGGACTGAAGAAGACAAAATTTGATCGCAGAAAGGACTCGTTGATACATACTGACAAGCTGGCAGGGGCGATCTTGCTCAAAGTCACGGAAGCGAATTCCTTGCGAGGGAGCTCGGGGTTCGAACTCACGAACGTGAATTCCTTGTGAGCTCGTTGGGGAGCTCGCGATTGCTGAAGTAACTAGGACACTACCACGACGACCTCCCCTCTTTGCCATGTCGTCGGGATGGCTCTAGTTCTGCTGAGGACGTGATGATTAGAAGCGAGGTCGTTGCGACCTCGACACGAGGCGGGAGCAGAGCTCGCAAAATAACTTTCATCATCCTATGAAAGTCCGTGAAGTCAACTAGTGTAACAAATTCGCTATCCACACACAAGTTGATGACATTTGTCTCTGACTCGTCATGATGTCTTTTCAAAAAAATTTCCTCTGGCTACAGTCCAGGATCACCGCACCAAATATATTGGAACCAGTAAACCGGTTCACAAAACTTAGACAAAAAGGGTATCCTGAAGTTACTGACATTGCGGTCTAATACCGCAGACCTGATGACAAGAGAGACGGATCACAAGAGCTGAAGGCTGGATAGCCCATAAACAAGATTCACAAGCTGCAGCAAGGAGATCGCGCCACACACCCGAAAGTATATAGGAAATTTCCCTCGTAAACCAAGACTGCACTAGGCACAATGAAGACATGATCATGGCAATTGAGGAATGGGGATGGGGGATCTAGCGTGTCTTTCATGTGTGTCATGGGGTCCGATTTATAGACAATCTACACTGGGGGTGTTGAAGCCAAATATGACCCCAACTGAAGTTCGAAGAAAAAGGGGGGCAGCCAAAACCTACTTCTCTCAAGTCTCAACCCTTGACTGGATTCTACGGACCTAAGACTGACCCAATAGCCTCAGCAGGGAGGTCCCACCTCACACCCGGAAGGTCTCTGAGAGCTTCCCCTCCAAAGCCAAAGCTGGGCTAGGAGCTCCTCAGAAAGCACTGGAATTTGGGAGATAATGATCACTTGCCTTCTAAGGAGCCCTTATGGGTCTATTTATAGTTTTTGCTGCCTTGAGATTACTGAAATGCCCCTAGTTGGTCTGCAAATAGCCGAATCCTGCTGTTTTTTTGAGGATACTGGAGTAATTTCTCCTGAGGGCAATTTTGTCATTCCACCCAGGGCCCTGGTCCCCACTCGGCGAGAGCCCTGAGCCGAGAACCTTCTGTCAGAGCCTGGCGGAAGTGGTCTCGCCTATCTATAGGCGAGAGTTCTCTTTAAGACGATCTGGGGCTTGCGCAAGCGCTTGCGCGTTGATCTTCGTTCGACGGGATGGCCGCGCACGCCAATCTGGGCTCGACGAAAACGGGGCGCCTTGCGGCGAGAACTCGTATGTGGCGGGAGCTTATCGCTTAGCGCAAGCGCTCCCGCCTACCTGGGCGAGAACCTTTCCGGCTAGCCTGTCTGACCGTTTGTGCCTCCTGGTCTGGCTCAGCGAATATGGGGTTGTACACAATCCCCGCTCTTTTTGAGCTAGCTCTGCGCTAGAAAAGACATGTCCAACCCAAAAATATTCGCTGAGCACGTGTCAACATCAGGGAATCTTTCGGTGGGCCGTACGGTGCCTATAAATATGTGTGTCGATAGACTGCCATAATACTTCCCTCGAGTCGTCATTCTCCCTCTGAGCTCTCGCCTCCTCTCGCTATGCCTTCCAAGCGTGCCGACAAACCGCTTCCGCAGGATCTGCAGGACCGTATTGACGCGGCACAGGCGCGAGCCAGGGCTAACAGCGCCTTGGTTGCTCCATGGCTAGCGAGGCAATCGCCGGTTGCTGAGCCTTCACTGCCTAAGAAGAAGAAGAAGAGGGCGAAGGTGATTCAGCGGGACCTGCCCCGCGAGAACAGGAGCCCGCCTACCCCGACCCCTAGCCGCGCGGACAGCCCCTCGCCGCGGAAGGTAAGCTTGATATGCCAATTATTGAAAACACCAGCAGCCCCGTAGTTGACGCGTTATCTCTCGCAGGAGACGGTTCCTGATGCTGCCGCGTCCCCGCGAGAACCTTTGGATCCACCCTCTAGCCATCACGATGATCAACCACGGGTTCCCGAGGCGGCCCCTCCACCTGACCCGAACACCGCTGGTAAAGGTTCCCCTCTCGCCCTTGACTTGCATCTTTAAATGTTGACCTGATTTCTCGCAGCGTCGGTTTCCGCACCACCAGATCTCGCCACTCGGGGGAGCGGGGCGAGAGCTGCGAATCAGTCCGCCCGTGCGGTTGATTCCTCGCTACCGGCGGGAGGAAATGCTGCCGAGTTCTCCGTGCCTTTGTTAGAAACTAGCCTTCCTGCGGGAGAGGAGGCCCGCTCCCCCGCTCCTGACCAAGCCGGGATCACCATTCGCAAAGTTTACCCCCCCGGAAAAGGAAAGTCAATCCACCTCCTCTTTGGAGCTGGGGGGGGGGGGGGGGGGGGCTGGGCCTTCTCGCTTGCCGTCAACCGGGGGGCCTCGTCATTCTGAAGGTATACAGAAACTTTATCGCAGCTATCCTTTAGCTCCCGCTTAAATGGGGACTCTTTTGACAGGGGACATGGGCTCGCGGCTTGGCGCTGAGGTAGAGGAGGAAGAAGAAGAAGAAGAAGAAGAAGAAGAAAGAGAGGGAGAAGATGGCGAGAGCTCTCCCTTCCCTTCGTCTGACGAGATGGAGGAGATCCTGACCGGTGCCGGGAGCGCGAAAAGACGGGGGAAGAAGGTCGCCGCCATTCTGTCGAAGCTCATCCGGCGAGAACGAGTCCGCGACCTTGCGGCAAGAGAGTTTCGCCAGCCAGTGGAGAAGAGGCTAGAGACCCTGGAGCGAGATTACCTTATCGGCGAGATGGACCGGCCGGGGGGGGGGCTACCGCCGGATCCTCACCCGAGAGGTGCATCGAGCGAATCCGGGATCTGTCTCGCCGGGTTGACCTGGGATGCAGCGTTCTGTCGTCCTACTTCAACCCGCAGGCGCCACCCCGGACCAAGCTGCGGGACCGAGGAAAATGGCGGTGGGAGCAAGGGAAATGGCGCTGGGAGCCTTACTGAAGCGCAAGACCTCCCCTCCTCTTCCCCAGGCCTTCCCTTCTCTGATGTACCCTTATTTACTTGCTTAGAGTTGTAACTAATGATTCTGCACTTTTATTGCTTATTATTTTATCCCGTTCTCGCTCAGCGAGAGCAATAACACGGTTTTTAATATTTTCTATTATTGTATGCGTATGAGTTATTTTCCCGGGTTCTTGGGTGGCGAGAGCCACCTCGCTTCCGCCTACCTTGCCCGTCGCATGACCTCTTGCAACGTTTGCGCTAGTCACTTAGTCAATCGGTCACTGTCAAACTCGGGCGGGAAAAACGAAGCGCCGTTGACCTAGGACGCACCGGCTGTACCCCCGCCGCCTTTCTGAAAACAGCCATCATTGCCACGATTTTCTATAAATAGGAGGCTCACCTACCACATTTACTTCTCCGATTCCAGTCTCTCTCCTCTCCTGTTGCTCTCGCGGTCCCTCCAAAGCTCTCGCCAGTCTCCGCCTTCTACTTCCGTTCTCGTACCGTTCTCGCTCTCGCCTTCTCCTCGTAGATCTCGCCTTCAAACTTCATCGCGATGCCAGGCGGTGGTGAAGGACGATCCAATTGCGCGGAAGCTTTTCAAAAGCATCTTTTCCCTTCCTGCACCCTTACCGCGGATGAGTTCAACCTGATCAAGACTCAACACGTTCCCGCCGGCTTCACCGCGCGGAACCCGAGCAATCATGACAAGGTCAACTCCGCAGGGGAGGGGGAGCTCGCCATCCCCATCGAACACTTCGAGGTGGGCTTCCGCCTCCCGCTGTGGCCTGAGATGCGGCAGGCCCTCCGATATTACGGGGTGGTTCCCGCGCAGCTGAACCCCAACTCAGTGGCGATTCTCATGGCATTCATATGCTATATGCGGTCCGAGAGGATCGAGTTTAGCTTGCCGATCTTCCGCAAGCTGTTTACTTTCCGCGCGAAAGGAGGTGTGGTGTTCTTCTCCGGGCAACTGCTTAAGACAATCGGTCTCGCCAACAAGCACCATCACTGGGGCGAGAGGTTCATCTACGTTTCTGGCGACTTTGGGAACGTACCCCTTGCCCCCATCCAATATGAGGATGCCGCCTACAAGCCTCCGTCCTTGGGCTCCCGCGAGAGCGCCCTCCTTGAGTTCTTCGGAACCAAGGACTTCGACGTCCTCTACCTCCGGCGAGACGTCGACTCTCTCTCCCCTGTACTTCCGGGAGAAGGTAGAGTCTCGCCTTTATTTGTCTTTTTCTTGCCTTTTCCAAGGTTGGAACTTATCGTTATTGTTTTCGCAGGAGAGCGCAAGATCCCCCTTCGCCAGCCCTTCGACGAGGCTCGCGCCAGAGGGAGTCAACCTCCTAGGGACCCGCTGGCTCTTGCGAAAGCCGCTGCGCAAGCCTGCCGAAAAGAGTCGGGCCCTCCCTCTTCAAGCGGTGTCGTGAAGCGAAAGCCCGGTGCCTCCGCGCCTCAACCAATCAAGAGACCCAAGACAACGGATACCGAGAAGGGCAAGGCTGTTGTGGTGCCGCCCACCCAACCCCTCCCAGCAGGCCGCTTCTTTGAGGAGGTCTTGCAGGCCGTAAGCCAGATCGCGGCCACCAGGGGTGGCCATGAGACCCCTGCCGAGATCCCTCAGGCCCCTGGTGCCGCAAAAAACGAGGGTGCCGCCGCCGGGACCTCTGGTCACCACCCCTCTGAAGAGGTGCCACGGGGCCATCGCAATTTTGGTCTCGGCATGAGGTGCCTGGACGCGGAGAACAAGCCACTGCTGCAATGGGACCCTGACGCCAACAAGGTCTCGATCTCGTCCCTCTTGCCAAGCTGGGCAGAGCGAGACGAGGTCACCGGCGAGGCTTTCGCCTTAGGCTACTGCCTCTACAGCCGGGAGGATGCTAGCGTCTACGACAGGATGTCGACCCGGCTGCTGGCCTACGACTCCACTCGCGCCCTGATGCGTGGGTTGGAGCTTGCGCACATGTGTGCTCGCCGGAGCATCACAATAGACCGTAACTTTCAGGACATGTTCAAGGCCAGGGACGATGCGGTGGCTCAGGCGGCCTCCCTGGCCAAGGAGCTGGTCGAGGCTCAGCAACTGTTATCCTCGCGCCAAGCGGAGGGGGTAAGCGAGACCTTTCACAATCACTTGTTCTCGCTACCCTGACTCTCCTTTTATGCTAACCTTCCGCCGTTCAGGATTCCGCCCAAGCCGTACTTCGCGAGGAGCTGTCCCAAGCCCGATACGACAACGTTCTCCTGCGGGAGCAGATCGCGCGTCTCGAGGCGAGTGCGGCCCCTCCGTTGGACGAGAGATTGAAGAGCCAATACTACTCGGCTTATGATATCGACAAGCTGCTCCAGGGGAACGCGCAAGCTACAGTAAAGTTAACGCTGGAGACGCTGCGAGACATCAACTGTTGGGACGGGAGGGGCAAAGACATCACTGCCCGACAGCTGGTTCCATGGCCTTTCGAGCCCATTCGAAAGCCCCCGGGCGCCCCTGAAACCCCTCCCTCGGATGTCCCAAAGTCCCCCGCAACGGGTGGCGAGACCTCCGGGGAGAGCTCCGGCGAAAGCTCCAGCGGGAGCTCAAGCGGGAGTTCTGAGGGGTATAGTTTGTCTCCTTGAGGGCCCCCTCTTCCTTTTCCTTTCCGCCTCTGCTTTTTCCTTCCGCCTTAATGTAAAACGCGAGACGTTACCAGTTTGTTCTTTTAATATATTTAATGCAAATGTTTATTGTAAATATCTCGCTCTGTTACTGTGAATGTGCCCGATTTAATTGGTGGTCGGATTTTGTCTGCGCGTGCTTCCGCCGAGGCCCTTGGTCGTCTTAAGATAGCCTGCCCTAGTGATGGATCAGCGCGATCCCGCACGAATCTTTAGGCGGGTGCCTGCTGCAAACTACCCGACGGAAGCATGGCTCATGAACCCTTGGGACGGAACCGTACTCCTTAGCCTGCGTGAATCTCTTTAGGCCCGTCGCCTAACGATCCCGCTCGTTTGCTCGAACATATTGAGTCTTTTTTGGCGAAAGCGTCCTCACTACGAGACCTCTTTGGCGGGAACTTCCCAGCCGAGATCTATCCCCGCCGAGACCTTTCCTATCTTTTCCATTTTGCCTTCCCAATGCACCTCCTGCCTTGTCCAAACCAAGCCAACCAAACCAATCATATCCCCCACAGGCGAGCCTTCGGACCTGCCAGCTAGATGAGAGCCTGCGCAGCGGGTCTACCTGGGGCCGAGCCGAGCTAGGGGTGCCGATGAAGATCTCAAACCAACCAAACCTATCCCCCACAGGCGAGCCTTCGGACCTGCCAGCTAGATGAGAGCCTGCGCAGCGGGTCTACCTGGGGCCGAGCCGAGCTCGGGGTGCCGATGAAGATCTCAAACCAACCAAACCTATCCCCCACAGGCGAGCCTACGGACCTGCCAGCTAGATGAGAGCCTGCGCAGCGGGTCTACCCGGGGCCGAGCCGAGCTCGGGGTGCCGATGAAGATCTCAAACCAACCAAACCTATCCCCCCACAGGCGAGCCTTCGGACCTGTCAGCTAGATGAGAGCCTGCGCAGCGGGTCTACCTGGGGCCGAGCCGAGCTCGGGGTGCCGATGAAGATCTCAAACCAACCAAACCTATCCCCCACAGGCGAGCCTTCGGACCTGCCAGCTAGATGAGAGCCTGCGCAGTGGGTCTACCTGGGGCCGAGCCGAGCTCGGGGTGCCGATGAAGATCTCAAACCAACCAAACCTATCCCCCACAGGCGAGCCTTCGGACCTGCCAGCTAGATGAGAGCCTGCGCAGCGGGTCTACCTGGGGCCGAGCCGAGCTCGGGGTGCCGATGAAGATCAAAAACCAACCAAACCTATCCCCCACAGGCGAGCCTCCTCTAAGACCATCTCAAACTCTCTTGCCTCCTCTAAGACCATCTCCTCTTCCTCAACAACCTCCTCTAGGGCGCCATCTCTATCTCCAACTCTTCTGCCTCCGCCATCCACGAAATGGTGTTGACTGTTGTAACGTAACATTGCCTTGCCACCTTCGGATCCCCTCTTACCCTGACCTGCACCCCCTCATTGTTGAACTTGAGGCACTGATGGAACGAGGAGGGAACGCAGCGAAAGGCGCTGATGAGGGGGCGCCCAAAGATGGCATTATAGCTGCTTGGGGCATCCACGATCACGAACCTACAGTTCCGCGACACGCCCCCCAACCTTACGTGCAACCCTACTCCTCCTTCTACCTCCTTCCTCTCTCCGGAGAACCCGAACAGAGGTTCATCCGACGCCAAGACCCTCTTCCCTTCAACCCTCATCTCATCAAAGGCCTTCTTGAAGATGACATTAACCGAGCTCCCGTTATCTACCAATATCCTTGAGACCGTATAGTTTTCCACCGCCGTCTGGATCACCAGGGCGTCGCAGAATGGATCTTCATAGTCTGGCATGTCCGCTTATGAGAAAGTAATCTTTTCTTCTGGTGGGGGAACCTAGGAGGTGGAGGCCACCCCCCTCTGGTACATGGTTTGCAGGCTCCCCTTGCGGGTTGCCTCAATCCCCACCCCTCCGTGAATCACCCCGATTCCTCCCCGGGCCCCTATGTCCACCCGGTCTTCGCACCTGTCTTCCACTTCGCCCTGCTGTACCTCCACTATCCTCACCGGTGGATTCTGCCTCCCTGCTCCTCTTGCCTCCCTTAACTATAAGAACTCCGGACAGGTGGCCGTTGCATGACCCTCCTCCTGGTGTAAGTCACAAAAAAGCAACGCCTCCCCGCCCCTTCTTCTGTCTCCCCTACCTCTTCTACCTCCTCGAGCTCCTCTGGCTGCTCCTCTCCCCCTCCCTACTTCCATGGCCTCCTGCGGTGGAGGGGGACGACCCCTCGGCTCCTGCCTCCATGCCGGTCGATCGAACCTCCGGGTCTCCCGCAGGTTATCTCTCCCCTGAAAGCCTTCTCCTGGGCCCTGGGGGCGACCCTCCTGGGGCCTCCAACCTAACCGGTTGTTCGGCTCCCGGGCCCCCCAACCCTGCTGCTGCCCAAACCTTCGGGGCTCCTCCCTTCTCCTTTCTTCCCTTTGCTCCCTCTGTTCCCTCGGCTCCTTCTGCCTTCCCGCTGCTGGTTCCTTCCTGTCATCCTCTGCTAGCTTGGCCAACTTCCTGGCGAATGCTGGGTTTGTCCTTTCGAAGTCAATCTCCTTTGCCGCCCTCTCCATGAGCTCCTTGAAGGAGAGGGGTGGCACCCTCTTCAACTCCATGCTAAAAAATCCCGGTCTCAGCCCCAGGGTGAAGACCAGCATCAGCGTGTACCCTGTGACCTCCTGGACCAAAAGGATCTCCTTCTGGAACCGGTCAACATAGTGACCCAGCGTCTCTTCCGGCCTCTGCCTCACCGCAAACAGACACTCCGCTTCCTTCTTCGGCTTCTTTGAGGTTGAGAACCTTAACAGAAAACTTCTCCGCAGATCTTCAAAATAGTAGATTGACCTTGCTGGCAACTGGTGAAACCAGTCCCGAGCCTTCTCTTTCAACGTGATGGCAAACAGCCGGCACTTGAAGGCATCTGTCATCTGCCTTATTGACACAACGTCTTCAAACCACTGTACGTGCTGCACCGGGTCATCCTTCCCCGAGTAGTAGGACATGTCGGGCTCCCGGAACCCCTCCGGTACCGGAGCCGAGATGATGAGCTCGCTGAACGGGCTCTCGCCTCCTGCCGGGCGAGAAGGTACGTCTCGCGGCCTCGGCTGACTTGCCCGATCTGCGAGACCGTGCCCTGGGAAGAGCTCCCGCACCGCCGCCTCCTTCTCGCCCGGATCCGTCAGCGCCTCCTTGCCCGGGCGCTGGCTCTGGCCCGGGAATAGCTCCCGCGCCGCCACGTCTCTCTCGCCAGCCTCCCCCGGGACCTCCTTCCCCGGGCGCTGCCCCGGGGCGTTCTCGCCCAAGAGCGGGACCTCTTCAATTGGGACCTGAGGGGTGGCCCACTCGCCTCTCGCCGAGACGGCCAAACTGATTGTTTGCAAAACCTCTCTCCTGAACTCATCCAGCATCCTCTTCGTTGCTTCCTCTCCCCGGGTGGGGGATCCTCCAGAACCTGACCCTTCACCTTCACCTCCAGCCATGGGGCAAAACTCAAGGCTTTCTTGTATCAGCTGCCTTCCACGCTCACCGCACCAGAACTGTTGAAGCCAAATATGACCCCAACTGAAGTTCGAAGAAAAAGGGGGGCAGCCAAAACCTACTTCTCTCAAGTCTCAACCCTTGACTGGATTCTAAGGACCTAAGACTGACCCAATAGCCTCAGCAGGGAGGTCCCACCTCACACCCGGAAGGTCTCTGAGAGCTTCCCCTCCAAAGCCAAAGCTGGGCTAGGAGCTCCTCAGAAAGCACTGGAATTTGGGAGATAATGATCACTTGTCTTCTAAGGAGCCCTTATGGGTCTATTTATAGTTTTTGCTGCCTTGAGATTACTGAAATGCCCTAGTTGGTCTGCAAATAGCCGAATCCTGCTGTTTTTCTGAGGATACTGGAGTAATTTCTCCTGAGGGCAATTTTGTCATTCCACCCAGGGCCCTGGTCCCCACTCGGCGAGAGCCCTGAGCCGAGAACCTTCTGTCAGAGCCTGGCGGAAGTGGTCTCGCCTATCTATAGGCGAGAGTTCTCTTTAAGACGATCTGGGGCTTGCGCAAGCGCTTGCGCGTTGATCTTCGTTCGACGGGATGGCCGCGCACGCCAATCTGGGCTCGACGAAAACGGGGCGCCTTGCGGCGAGAACTCGTATGTGGCGGGAGCTTATCGCTTAGCGCAAGCGCTCCCGCCTACCTGGGCGCGAACCTTTCCGGCTAGCCTGTCTGACCGTTTGTGCCTGCTGGTCTGGCTCAGCGAATATGGGGTTGTACAGGGGGGGAGGTTGTGGTCTGCAAATATACATCCCGCAAAATATTGGATTCATCATGTTGTAGGACTTTGGTGAGATGATTGAGGTTGCTTGGAATGACCTCATGAATCTGACACTAGTCGTGCGAGCTCATTAGCGAACTGCATGAGGCATTGCTTTTGCGCTCTCAGGAGGACCTCGCCTATGGGCCTTGCCTGAGCGAGCTCTAAAGGACCCCGTCCTCCGCATATCTTTGATGATGTTATTCTTCTGGGTGCACTGACAACTTCTTGTTGTTATGAGCTTATAATTGAACTAATTCTTCCCACGGTGAATACACGTTGTACAATAACCTTCATTTGGTGTATGATATGTGAGATTCAATGATAAAAAATATGAATGTTGAAGTATATAGGTATGAGAAGTTGGCGGACATGGAAACTCACTTATCCCTTTATGAGGCAATTTATGATATCATTGTTGATCGATGCATCAAGAGTTGCACATCAAAACATTGCACGACTCATTCCTTAAATCCAAGATAATATTTTCATGTATTTGATATTTAGTATTTATTATGACATATTTATTTGTTATATGCTTGTACTTTGTATGTACTATAGTCGAGAATGGCTTGATGAAGAGACAGAGTTGATCCAAATGCAGATGAAGAGATTTATTTTGAGAGGAATAAAGGTTTAAGGTGAAACTTTCCTAATGTGATGGAGATGAATCTAATTGCATGCCTCATTCCCTAAATTCAAATTATACCTTTCGCATATTTGATATTTAGTACTTACTATGATATATCTAATTATTATATGCTTGTAATTTGTAGCTATTATAGTGGAAGATGGCTTGATGGAAGGCCAAATACATTTGCTCCAAATACAAACGAGAGGATTTCTTTTGAGAGAAATAACTATTTAAGGAGATACTTTTCTGATGTGATGAAGAGAAATCTAGTCATCAATGAGTTCTCTAGGTTCATAGGGCTTGGTCAAGCTTTTAATGAGCCTGCTAGTTTGGAGAGTAGAACTTCATTGTTGTCCATAGATTGGTGAAGCTATTATGGAAGTTCGGCACCGAGGTTGCAAAAAATTAATTTGAATCTTCTAAGACACCCTTCTCCATCCTCATGTAATGAGAAATTGATGCACATACTCATTCATTCACATTTTAAGAAGAAACAAAATTCAACCACAACTAGCCAATGAATTGGTGTATGTGCATTGTAATCTACACCAATTATCGTGGAGAATCAATGTCTACAATGGAGTAGAATGTGGGATATTGGAGTATATATATTGCGCAAAATCATTTTGATAAAATTGACATGCATATTGTTGCTAGTTTGTCTTTAGATAAACCAGAAATTGAAGATGTGTTGATCTCCAATAATGAAGAAGATAAAGACAATGACTGATGAACATCCTTAAATTTGAAATAATTATAAAAATTTTATGTTTGAGAACTTATATTGCATTGGTTGTGGATTTGTACTATAATTGATGATTTGTGCTTTGATATTTTATTGTTTTGAAGACTTTTAATTGCATTTGTGATATATATTTATATACATATATATTATATTTAATGCAATATCTCCCAACGTACCCATATCCTTATTTGTTAAATTTGTTCATACCGTCGTACCAGATACATATTGTACCTGGTACCCATACCCATACTGGTGCTTCCTATCCCTTCATACCCTCCATCAATACCTTGTGCAAGCTCTGCAAGACATTGAGCTGTTGTGGTCGGAACTTACCAAAAAGTCTCTCTCAATGAGTACTTCACTTGCCTTCTAGTTATGTCAGTTCACTTCTTCGAACTAACTAAAGCTACATCAGATTGTTCTACTTATCTCTGCTTCCATCATTTGGTGCGGTAAGTAACACTCAAATAGAACATTCATCCTCTATGCATGGCATTCATCAAACACGGTAAAAAAGTGCCAACTTTGATGGCAATTGCCACCCAAATTGTGTTCCATCGTCACCTATTAGAGTATATACAGACTATAGGCATTGATAAAAACTTCATTTTGACGATCCGGGCCACAATCGCATCCGGTCCACTGCTTTATGTTTTTTGGAATTTTTATTTCATTTTATTGAAGTCTATTTTAAGGGTTTAAACACCCATTATGAGCATGTGTTCTTAACTGTTCATAATGGAAGACCTAAACTCCCTCCATCCTTATATATATATATAAGTTTTAGAGATGTCAAAAATCTCTTCCCCTATGGTGATCTGCACGAAGAAATCTACATGGAGCAATGCCTTGGTTATGTTGCTCCGGGGGAGTCTCAAGTGTGTAAGCTTCGGAATGCCATTTATGGTCTAACATAAAGTCCTCAAGTATGTTTTGGCAAATTCAGTTAGGTTCTCTCTATCATTGTTTTTTTCCGGAAGTACTGTTGATCACTCTCTTTATAATGACTATTGTTATCTATGTTGATGACATTCTTTTTACTGGATATGACTCATTTGGAATAGAGATAATGAAGAAACATCTTAGTGAACATTTAGTCACTAAAGATATAGGTCCTCCCAAATACTTCTTAAGAATTGAAAATGCAGGACAAAATACTTTTATTGTTCTCTCCCAATGCAAGTATGCCCTAGATTTACTCAACAAAGTCGGTCTCCTTAGCACAAATCCTATCTAAAATCATATGTCCGTGAATGTGCCAAACTTTGGGATGAAACATCCCCTCTTCTTCAAGATATTACTCATTATAGATGACTGGTCGGTAAACTCATTTATCTTACCATAATCAAATTTGACATCTCTTATGTTGTTGGAAAGGTTAGTCAATTCATGCAACCTCTCAAACAGTATCAACTGAAAGCTACGTTAAAAATATTAGAATGCATCAAAGGGTCTCCAAGAAAAGATCTATTATTTCAAAGAAATAATCATTTATGCAATGAAGAATATTCTGATGCTAGTTATGCAGATGACAAAAGAGATAAAAAATTCACTTTTGGATTATGTACATTTGTTATAGGAAATCATGTCATTTGGAAAAGCAAGAAACAAGCAACGGTATCCAGGTCAAGTGCAGAAGTTGAATACAGAAGTATGACTCAGATTGCGTTTGAGTTACAGTGATTGAGAACATTTCTAAAAGACTTGAGAAATTTAAGATTATCCTTTACTGATGTTTTTGTGACAATAATTGTCACATATATATCTAAAAATCTAGTATTCCATGAAAAAACAAAACATATTGAAATTGATTGTCATTGCATCAAAGAGTAAGTTATCAAAAAGTAAATATGCACTCCATTTGTTTCATCATATAAAGAGTTGACTGACATCTTTACCAAACCAATTTTTTTAGCTTTTTCTGATATTTATGCTAAGTTGAGAATGATCGACATATATGCTCTCGTTTAAGAGGGAGTGTTAAAAGCCCAAAAGAGGCCAATTGCCTATTTTTTCTCTTATATTTAGATTGACATCTCCAATTGTATAATCTTACGCCTCCTCTATTCTATATAAAGAGGGGTGTTCTAATGAAATTGCTAAGGATTCTTGAATTAAATATTATTAAATATTTTAAATTCTTTCATCCTTCAAACATTTCATGCCTTAGGCTTACATGACACAAAACTCAAACCCACTATTAATGACTAAACAAACAACTACAAATGACCATGAAAGCTACCTTTAATAATAAACAGCAAACAAAATGAAAGACTCAAAGGATAATCGCAGGAGGCGGTGAACCGCTGCCCGGACAAAAGATCGGAGTCTGTAGTCACGTCTGGATGTTCGAGTTGAGTCAATTTCATGTTTTGTGCTTTTTATTCTGAGATGCATTTAACCCCTGATCGGTTCAAACAATCCTAATCATCCGATCGGTGTGGTTTCATTTCTTGTTGTACTGTACAACTAGTAGGTGGTTTTCATTTAAGGTTATATATAACCCGACAGTTTGCGGGAAGAGGCATCAAAGGATTTTCTGGAAATTTTTCAGAATTGTCGGTCTTGGAACGATGTGACGCCGCTCCCCTCACCTCCTTCCAGTGCGATGCCGGTAAGCTCCTCCTCCATCTTCCCCTCCAGTAAACCCCTCCACCACCATCTTCATCTTCTCCATGCACCTACGCCACTTATTTTCCATCTCCCTCCTCTTTATCTTCCCCATTTTCGGCGACATAACCCATCTCGTGGAACCCCAACCAGCAACACTATTTCCACCTCCCCCTCCTCTCCCCCGTCCGGCCACTGTAAGCCTGCAAAACCCCTAAACCGCAACTCTTCTGCTTTCCTCTTCCCTACAACTCCCATCGACCTCCACCACCTCAGCGCCGACGCAGCCCGTCAACCCCCCCCCCCCATCATCTCGCCTCCTTCCCTTACAGAACCATTCCAAAACCCTCCATCAAACTACAATCCCCCACCCCTCTTCCTGTAGTTGAATCCCTAAGCTTCCAGCAAGTCATAACCCCCTCCCTTCCTCCACAGTCGAACCCTTCTTCCTGTAATTGCCTCCCCAGCCTCCATCCACCGCTAACAGCCCCAACAAGTCCGTCCAGCGGTCTAGACCACTACCTGTCCCAATCTGCACCTCCGACGTCTTCCCGACTTGCTGCGACCTTAGATGCCCGTCAACAACCGTCACTGCCGCCGTTATATGTGTGAAGTGTGGTAAAAGTCATTTCTTTTAGTTGTTTATTGTGGTAAAACTTGTGGATTGTTATCTTGTTATGTTATTAGTTCCTTTGTCGTAAATTTGCGAGACTTATTTTGTGATCGCTTAAAATATTTGCGCCTCTTTCGTTCGCTAAATTAATAGTTTGTTCTCTTTTAATCATTTATGATGACTGCATGTGCCCTGGTGATAATTTTTAAGTAAATAATTATTTGCTGCAATTTTCATAGAGGGCCACTTGTGCACTTGCATTCACCTCATCATATTTAGGATTGCATTTAGAGAGTCCTCCTGAGTCAATCAACTTACCACTGCATCAAATTGGTATCAGAGGGCGAGGTTAGGATCATTTGCATGTTACGTAGTAGGGTCATTTGCATGTTACGTAGTGGTAGGGATTATCGTCAGTCCATGTCGAGTCACAATCACACCGACGATAGGACCAATAGTTCACAAACGGACATGACACCCGTTGAGTTCCAGCTTTTGGTTCTCGACTGTTTCGATCGGGTGGGAACCCAATTCAAAACTCTTAGAGGTGATATTGCAAGGGTTAGCACGAGGGTATATCGGTTAGAGACATCTAGAGGTCAAGTGACCTCTCCTCCAGATGAGGAGCCCCACGAGGGACCTCGAGACGCGACACCACTTCCAGAGAGGCGTGGTAGAGACATCCCTCGCCGAGATCCCCCTCCCTTTGCGAGAGGGCATTATTGTCGTGGTTACAAGTACAGGCGAGATCCAAGAAGGGATCACCGCCCACCTGACGAACCTCGTCTTCCCCTACTTCGTCGTAGGGAACGAGCAAGATATGATTATGATTACGATGATGACTATGGTGATTACCGTGAGCCGCGTCATGGGATGACTCCTGAGGAGGATATCACCCACGTATTCGCATTGATGCACCCTCCTTCGACGGTCACCTGGACCCGAAGGCATTTAGCGACTGGTACATGGACATAGATCACTATTTTGACTGGTTTGAGATAAGCGACGAGAGGCGAGTGTGATTCGTCAAAATGAAATTGATCGTCCAGGCAAATATTTATTGGTTGAGTCTCGAGAGATCTCTTGAGCGAGATGGTTACTACCCCATCACCCGATGAGATGAAATGAAGCAGCGTTTACAAGACAAGTACCTCCCCGCATCATATAAAAATAAACCGTTAGATCAGCTTTACGCGCTACGTCAGGGGACTCTCTCTGTGGCTGATTATATGTCCCGATTTAACGAGCTAGTAGTTCGCAGCAATATTATGGAGGAGCCCGTAGCCACAACATCACACTTCCGTGCGGGGCTTAGAGCGGACATTCAGAGGGAATTAATTCCCCACAATATGGAGACGGTTGAGCAGGTCTTTCAGCTCGCGCTATAGTACGAGCTGTATTTACGTACTGCTGGCCCGAGACAGGGCGCCACTCGGCCGACGCCACCACAGCTAGGAGACCCCATCCTGCCACGACTACTGACACCCCTCGCGCAGACGCGACGGGAAAGCTATTGTTCCTAGAGGCCCCAAGCATGGGGGAGTCCAATGCTATCGGTGCTCTGGCAGAGGGCACTTTGCGGCGCAATGTCCTATTAAGAATTTATTGATTGAGGAATTGGGCGAGCCCAGTACTAAGGCCGAGGACGTCGCCGTTGAGGAGGTTACTTCCGTCGTAGAGGATGGATGGGAGAGCGATGTTGAGAGATCGCTAGAAGTGGGAGTCCTCTGACGCATCCTCCACACCCCACGTGTTGTGGAGGATTGGCGCCGCACCACTATCTTTTTCACATATTTCCCGAGCGCGGGAGGCCGCTGCAATCTCACCATTGATAGTGGAAGATGCATCAACATTATTGCAAAGAAAGGACTTGGGAGGATGCAGCTGACACCCGAACCCCATCCCCATCCCTACCGAATTTTGTGGGTGGATAAATTCACCATTCATGTCACACAGTGGTGCCTGATTCCGATAGTATTAGCGTCTACTGAGTACCAGGTTTGGTGCGATGTTATCCCTATGGATGTCGCTCGCGTTCTTCTTGGGAGACCATGGCTTTTCGATCGTGACGTCACGTGTTATGGTCGGTTCAACACGTGTGTATTCTTCGACAAGGGTCAAAAGATTACTCTTACCCCGACTCAGCCCAGGGATCCTCCCAAGGGCAAGGTTGACTCGTCAGTTAGTACGGGGTGGTCGAGACCCCTACATGTCTTAAGAAGGGGTGATTTCCTGAGAGAGAGCCTAGAGACTGGAGTCATGTTTATCGTAGCGGTCACGATGGTGACCGAGACCCCTAGCAAGGCTGAGATTACTGATCAGGATGTTCGGTAGTTGATGGATGACTTCGTAGACATTATCCCCGAGGAGCTACCCGATGAGCTTCCCCCGCTGAGGGGCATCCAGCACGCGATCGATCTGATCTGTGGGGCATCTTTGCCCAATCTTCCACATTATCGCTTAAATCTGACTGAGCATGCCGAGCTAAAGCGGCAGGTTGATGATCTTCTACGAAAGAAGTTTATACGAGAGAGTGAGTTTGTGCATCATGCCAACCCTTCTGACCCCGAAGAAGGATGGTAGCTGGCACATGTGCAATGATAGTCGTGTCATAAATACGATCACGGTGAAGTATCGTTTTTTGATTCCTCGCCTCGATGATCTCTTGAATTCGATGACTGGTGCCCAGATCTTTTCGAAGATTGATTTTCGCAGTGAGTATCCCCAGATTAGAGTTAGAGATGGGGATGAGTGGAAGACGACCTTCAAGACGAAGGACGGCTTATACGAGTGGATGGTAATGCTGTTCGGAGTATCGAACGCACCCAGCACGTTTATGAGGGTGATGACACGGGTCTTGCGGCCCTACTGATGTGGAGCAGAGACGAGAACGAGCTTTGAGCCCATTCGGGGCTGATTTGGAGACTTACCATATATGGCGTGCCCGGATCGACGATCCGACTCCGTGGATGCGTCCAAATTCGCGTTGCGAATCAATTTCATATATAGCTTTGTACTTTTCAGATTATATTTCATGTAGTTTTGGCCCCGAGACCAACGCCCAATCATAGCCGTTGATTCTGGGTGGCCTAATTTTTATTTCTTATAAATAGATGGTTTATGGCTGCCGTCATTTCTCATTGTTGAATGTTTGGAGAGCTTCTTCCTTCATTCTGGTGATCTTCTCCGCGGTGCCGACTCCGTGGAACCCCTTGACGACGACTCATCGGGTAAGCTTTGTATCTTTTATTTTTCCCTTCATATTTTCCCCTTTTGTCCTGCCGTCCAGCCAGCGCCATTGCAGTTTTTCCTGCACAGATTTCAGCCGGCCACCCTTCTACTCTAAAAGCCAGCCGGCCACCCCCTTCCTCTATCAGATCCAAGTTTCCACCACCTTCAGGCCACCTTCAGGCCCCTCAACCAACCACCCCCACATCAAGCCGCCACCCCTGCCCCTTCCTCCGCCCTTTCCAAATCAGGCCCTCGGTCATTGTACTGTCCAGATCTGGCCAGCAGCCCCCTCCCCTCCCTGTTCCAGCTTTGTCTCCCCTCTCCCTTCAGCCCGCCTCCCCTCCACCAGGCCACCAACCACCCAAACAGCCCCCTTTAGTTGTTTTCCCACAAAACCAGTCCAGATCGGGCCTCTTCCAGCCAGGTCCAGCCACCCTGCCTCCTCCCCTTTGCTATCATCAGCCCCGAACCTCGTGGATCCACCTCAAAACAGCCACCCAACGCCAAACCTGTCCAGATTCAGCTATTTTAGCCCGGTTCCAGCCATCCCCCGCCCCGATCCAACCATCCTAATCCTCAACCAGCCCTCCCCTTACCCGATCAGGTCCACCTACCACTGAAATCCCTCTTTGAGCCCCCAAACGTTCAGATCTACTATTATTACAGCAGCCATAATATTTGTATTGTGTTTGTATTTGTTTGTTCGGTTGTAAACATTGTTATCATTTTGGATTATTACATGTTTTTGGAATTTTTTTGTTCATTATATTACTTTGCTCTCGGATTAATCTCTAACTGCAAAAACGGTTATTCGTCGCGCGCTCGTGCTTTGGCCCTCCAAGCGGAGGAAAGCCTAAGCTTACCTCGCTTAATTAAATTATTTTGACTTGTCTTGAATTAACTGTGTGGGATGCTTTAAATTTATTATCTAATATGTGATCAAACCGCCGGATTTGCACAACATATAGGGTTAGGTCGCAGTCATCTCGCCGCCTATAGACTCGCCCAGCGTCAATTGGTATCAGAGGCGCAGGTTGCACGCACTTTTCGATGTGCAGCTGTAGATTCTATAGGTTTTTTATTATGTCTAGGTATCACCACTTGTCCCCACCTCACTTTGGAGGTCTTGAGTCCACTTGCACCAGCTCTCACAGAGCCCCGTCAGGGAGATCCTCACATTATTACAACGATCATTCTCGATCGCAGTGCACCACTTTCAGAGATCGTGTTGACCCACCGACACGACCCCACTATGCTAGAGACAATCAGTATGATGATTGTCGTCGTGCTTATCCGTAAACGCGAGCAGATCGTGTTGATCCTTCGACACGACTCGGTTACCTTAGGAATGATTATTATGAGGATAGTCGTTCCGAGAGAGATCTTAAGAGTCAATTTCGTACTGCTTCCCCTTCCTTTGACGGCTCATCGAGTCTCGAGTCTTTCAGCTATTGGCTCGTGGATATGGAGCATTATTTAGATCATTTTGAGTTATTCGGCGAACATCGCGTCAAGCTTGCGAAACTTAGACTTTTAGATCAGGCAAGTGCTTATTGGGCTAGCGTTGAGAGGACCCGCGAGCGAGACCGTCTTCGTCGCATCACTAGTTGGGCGGACATGAAGCATATATTGTGTCAGAGATATCTGCCTTTGTCATATCGGAGTCGCTTGCTCGATCAATTATTTTCCCTGCAGCAAAGATACATGTTTGTCGCTGAGTACAGGGATCGCTTTGACGAGTTAGTAGTGAGGAGTGATATCCGAGAGGACCCAGCCATGGTCACTACCAGATTTCGGTTTGGGTTTCAATCTGACATTCGTACTAAAGTAGTTTATCATAGCTCGAAGTCCCTCGAGCGGACATATCAGCTCGCCCTTCGTTATGAACGGTCATTGAGACCCGCAAGAGCTGGTCGATGAGATTCTCATATTGACCTCCGCAGTACGAGTCTCTCCCATGCTGAGGTCACCATGACGCCTACCACTATCCTGTCAGCCACGACAGAAGTGATCCACGAAGTGGATTGCTCTCACCCCAGTGAGTGACCTATCTCGTCTCTGACCCGTCTCCTGCAACCCCGATTAAGAGTGAGCCTGAGCGACCTATTGAGTCTGCAGTATTGTGTCCCTCACCCACACCTCTTCTTCTGCCATGCACTGGGTTAGTTAACACCCTCACCGTAGATCCAATTCCTGACACTACAACCACATATCCATTCTTGAGTGTAGGTATATGTTGCTCTCTTGTTTTCATTACCCTGAATCACATCATGACCGAAAGCCCAGAGCTTGATGTTGATCTTGCGGTGACTATGTCACCCATTCATGGGAACACGGCCCCTTACGATGGTACTCACATGGAGGATCATGACCCTAGTGATGAGTTTTACGATGACCCCCTGTTGAGCCTCCTGATGAGCCGCCACATCCTGGTGAGGATACGATTTGGGTGAGACGCTCGTTTATGAGCTTTGAGTTATTAGCGTCTCTTTCACTATCTATAGTCTTGTCCCATAGAATTGATCATGCGTGGAGCATAACATATGTAGGGCCTTCCTTGAGGACGCTTGAGCATACAAATATTTTGAGGACCTATCTTATGGCACATCGCACCCTCAATAAGTTTTGGGACACGCCACCCGCTAACTCACCCGATGAGTTCTTCCTTGTCGTTCCCACTCACCACACTCGAGAGTCACGTCTTCTAGTCAGTGTGTACGATCTTCATTCAGGTGGTTGCCTCATTCGCGATGACTTCTCGTACACACCTCCTGGTGAGCCCCCTGATGCGTCACGTTCCCTGAGAGACATTTGGCTCTTAACGAGCCCGTATTTGAGTATAGTTGTCTCTCACGATAATTTGAGCACTCGCCACAAACGGGATGAGTTTTTCTACACTCCACCGAGAGAGCCCCCTCATAGGTCATCATATTTTAGAGACGTCCCGGTCATTATTAGACTTTCATGTAGCAGGTACGTTGTGCCGGTCATGTGTCATTTGCATCATTTGCATGAGTCTGTTGAGTCGTTTCGTCATCTTTTGCATGAGTCTGTTGTGTTGTCGATTCATCATTTGCATGTGTGGCATGAGTCAGTCCGACGAATAATCCATATTGGTAATAAATCTTGTAAATCACATGCGGATGTTCATTGGCAAGTGCAGATATTTCATGAAGGCGAGCAGGTGATGATAATAATCTGCGTTGTGAGGCTCCGTGCGAGGCTTGATAAAAGCTTGAGCGTTAGGCGAATGGGTCCCTACTCAATCCTGAGACGCATCGAGACAAATGCTTATAAGCTAGACATCCCCGCGAGCATGGGTACCCATACTGTGTTCAATGTTGAGGACCTGATGCCATACTTTGCACCTCACGAGTATTCGGGCCCACATCTGTGTGTCCTTTTCGAGCCTTTACCATCGTTTTTACCACTCATCACTCAGTCTACCCCCAAGCCCTTGTCACCACATTCTTTGCCCCGTACTCAGCCCATTTCTGACCCCCACTTACCTGGATCCTGTCCCCAATGGTTCCACCATTGGCACTTCAGATCACACTGGATCCTTTTGTTACTATGTTGAGAGATGAGATTATCACTGAGATCTTTACGCACGAGTCTGTCCCCTCTACAGACGGTCTTGTGTTTCGCTACCTGGTTTGCGGGCGCAGACGATCCTTCACTGACGACACCTGGATGCTACAAGCGGAGCTTGATCGATTCGCCCTGAACTTCGACATCAGTACGACCGTCTCCATTCATTGGAGATGGAAGCTTTTCAGTCCGGAGGAGTTGATTGGCGAGGATACTTTTCCAGCGACGACACTTGGGCGACCTCTAGTAGACCTCTTCGAGCTTTCCCTAGCATGCAGCGAGAGAATTCTGATCCTTATTCATCGGGAGATGAATTCTTTCAAGCCGGCGAGAGTGATGTGGAGCAGAGACGAGGACGAGCTTTGGGCCCATTCGGGGCGGATTTGGAGACTTACCATATATGGCGTGCCCGGATCGACGATACGACTCTGTGGATGCGTCCGAATTCGCGTTGCAAATCAATTTCATATATAACTTTGTACTTTTCGGATTCTATTTCATATAGATTTGGCCCCGAGACCAACGACCAATCATAGTTGTTGATTCTGGGTGCCCTAATTTTTATTTCTTATAAACAGATGATTTATGGTTGCCGTCATTTCTCATTGTTGAATGTTTGGAGAGCTTCTTCCTTCATTCTGATGATCTTCTCCGCAGTGACAACTACTCGGGTAAGCTTTGTATCTTTTATTTTTCCCTCCATATTTTTCCCTTTTGTCCTGTCGTCCAGCCATCGCCAGTGCAGTTTTTCCTGCACAGATTTCAACCGGCCACCCATCTACTCTAAAATCCAGCCGGCCACCCCCTTCCTCCATCAGATCTAAGTTTCCACCACCTTAAAGCCACCTTCAGTCCCCTCAACCAGCCACACCCACATCAAGCCGCCACCCCTGCCCCTTCCTCCGCCCTTTCCAAATCAGGCTGTCGGCCATTGTGCTGTCCAGATCTGGCCAGCAGCCCCCTCCCCACCCTGTTCCAACTTTGTCGCCTCTCTCCCTTCAGCCCGCCTCCCCTCCACTAGGCCACCAACCACCCAAACAACCCCCTTTAGTTGTTTTCCCACAAAACCAGTCCAGATCGGGCCTCTTCCAGCCAGGTCCAGCCACCCCGCCTCCTCCCCTTTGCTGCCATCAGCGCCGAACCTCGTGGATCCACCTCAAAACAGCCACCCAACACCAAACCTGTCCAGATTCAGCTATTTTAACCCGGTTCCAGCCATCCCCCGGCCCGATACAACCGTCCTAATCGCCAACCAGCCCTCCCCTTACCCGATCTGGTCCACCAACCACCGAAATCCCTCTTTGAGCCCCAAACGTTCAGATCTACTATTATTATTATAACAGTCCTAATATTTGTATTGTGTTTGTCCGGTTGTAAACATTTTTATGGTTTTGGATTATTACATGTTTTTGGAATTTCTATTCATTATAGTATTTTGTTCTTGAATTAATCTCTAACTGCAGGAAGGGTTTATTCGCCGCGCGCTCGTGCTTTGACCCTCCAAGCGGAGGAAAGTCTAAACTTGCCTCGCTTAATTAAATTATTTTGCCTTGTCTTGAATTAACTGTGTGGGATGCTTTAAATTTATTATCTAATATGTGATCTAACCGCCGGATTTGAACAGCATATAGGGTTAGGTCGCAGTCATCCCGCCGCCTATAGACTCGCCCTGCGTCACCTACATGGGCAAATTCTTGGTAGTATATTTTGATGATATATTGATATACACCGCGAACGGACGAGATATGGTGTGTTATCCTGTTCGGTGGAGTTATCGGTCCCTGCACGACGCTACATGAGTTCTTCAGAGGAGCTTGAGAGACTCGCCCCGCGGCTACACAGCGAGTACGACCAATACCACTCATCGGAATTGAGTGATTTTAAGCCCAAGGGAGTTGACGGCGCGCCACAACCGACTTGCCTGTATTCCCGCAGGAGGCGGTGAACCGCTGCCTGGACAAAAGATCGGAGTCCGTAGTCACGTCCGGATGTTCGAGTCGAGTCAATTTCATGTTTGGTGTTTTTTATACTGAGATGTATTTAACCCCCGATCGGTCCAAACAATCCTAGTCATCTGATCGGGGTGGTATTATTTATTATTGTACTGTGCAGTTAGTAGGCGGTTTTCATTTAGGGTTATATATAGCCCGACGAATTGGGTGAAGAGGCATCGAAGGATTTTTTGGAAATTTTCTGGAACTGTCGGTCTTGGAACGATGCGACGCAGCTCCCCTCACCTCCTTTCGGTGCGACACCGGTAAGCTCCTCCTCCATATTCCCCACCGGTAAACCCCTCCACCACCATCTTCATCTTCCCCCTGCACCTGCGCCACTTATTCTCCATCTCCCTCCTCTTTATCTTCCCCATTTTCGGCGACCTAACCCATCCTGTGGAACCCCAACCAGCAACACCATTTCCACCTCCCCCGTCCGGCCACTGTAAGCCTACAAAACCCCTAAACCGCAACTCTTCTGCTTTCCTCTTCCCTACAACTCCAACTCCCGTCGACCTCTACCACCTTAGCGCCTACCCAGCCCATCAACCCCCCATCACCTCGCCTCCTTCCTTTACCGCACCATTCCAAAACCCTCCATCAAACTACAATCCCCCAACCCTATTCCTGTAGCCGAATCCCTAAGCTTCCAGCAAGTCATAACCCCCTCCCTTCCTCCACAGTCGAACCCTTCTTCCTGCAATTGCCTCCCCAGCCTCCCTCCATCCACCGCTAACAGCCCCTACAAGTCCGTCCAGACCACTACATGTCCCGATCTGCACCTCCGACGTCTTCCCTGCTTGCTGCGACCTTAGATGCCCGCCAACAACCGCCACCGCCGCCGTTATGTGTGAAGTGTGGTAAAAGTCATTTCTTTTAGTTGTTTATTTTGGTAAAACTTGTACTGTGCTGCATTGTTATCTTGTTATGCTATTAGTTCGTTTGTCGTAAAATTTGTGAGACTTATGATGTGATCGCTTAAAATATTTGCTCCTCTTTCGTTCGCTAAATTAATAGTTTGTTCTCTTTTAATCATTTGTGGTGACTGCACGTGCCCTGCTGATAATTTTTAAGTAATTAATTATTTGCTGCAATTTTCGAAGCGGACCACGTGTGCACTTGCATTACACCTCATCGTATTTAGGATTGCATTTAGAGAGTCCTCCTGAATCAATCGACCTACCACTGCATCACATTACCAACAAGAAAATTTGTACAAGTAGAGCATATGTGCTGAAGAATAGTTATTTTGGATAATATATGGAAGGCCATGTACAATTATAACCAGGTGTTAGCATTCTACTATTGAACATTCTACTGTAAATATAATAAGAAAGATATTGAGAGTTCTCACAGTGTAATGTACGCATTCAAAGCTTGTTTCTTACATAGTTACATTCCATGTATGATCTTGAATGTAGAATCTAAATGCTTCAATTGACTTAGCATATAAATGCATGAAAATAAAAATTGCAAAAGAATATGCTAGGGTTGATATCATGAAAACGAGAAAAAGGAGAACTTACGTATCAGTGACAAAAAGGCTCACTAGCTTTGAAGGAATAAAATCAAAAGCAGGATTTACAACATGAAGAAGTGGAGAACCTCCAGAAGTGCTAAAATCCATACAATCCGAGAACTCCCCAAAATCCAATAAATCAGACGGGCATTGAAGATCATTCAATAAAACCTCTGGATTATGGGGATACAAGGGGCATAACTGTTAAATAGAAATTGAAAATAAATAGGTATGAACATAAATATACATATGAATTGCATATCAAAAAAAGAAACGGAAGGAAAAAGGTATAAATCAAGTTTAAAACATAACAATGAAAGAGTGATTATCATAATTACTTCCAAGAAATAGAATCAGGCTCTGTTTGGCGGGGCGTTTCGGGGGTGGGGTGCCGCGAAGTTTTAAAACGCCCCGCCAAACGTGTTTTATGGTAAGGCTGTTGGAGTCGCCCCCGCTCCCCTATCGCGGAAAAATAGCGGTTCCGGAGTCGCAAAAATTTATCGCGACTCCAAATTCGCGTGACTCCCCCGCTGCTCATTTCCGCCCGTTTTGCCCGAGGGAAACATTCCGCGACTCCCCACCTCCGCATCCCGCAGCCCCTCTTCTCGGCGATAGGCCACCGCCGACTATCCCCTCTTTGACGTCCATCCTCCCTCTACACGCCGGCGAGCTTTCTCCTCCACTGCAGGTAAAGATCGAAGCCCTTTTCCAGAGTTCTGCTCTTTTGCTAGGATTTTTTCCTGTTTTCTTTCAAAAAAAGATGAGATCCAGCCATTATACTCCCTCTACCGCTGACGTTTGTTGCTCTCCCCTTTTCCAGATGATCCAGTTTACTCACCTTTTTTTCTGATTTCTCGATTTCTCACAAAAATCTTGCCACACTGTTTTTTCAGGTTAGGGTAGCTCTTCCCCCTTCTCCGGCGACAACACTTTCTCGTTTCAGCATCAACTGGGTTGTGTAAGGTATATTGTTTCAGATGTACATTCTAGGTGTATTGTTTCACCAACATTGTTTCCAGATTATTTTTTCAAGGTCAAAAATCACTTGCTTACTTTCCTTGTCACATATATATTGTTATTGGATTGTGTAGTAATTATTTTTGTGAACTTTAAGCTCGTTGTTGCGGTGGCTTGTGAATTCTAGTTTTTGTATTTGAAAAAAAGTTCATTTTTCATATGGTATTCTTGTATAAAAAAATGAGGAATGGAAGCACCATCCCATTCTTGTACAAAAATGAGTTAATTGCTACTTTCTATTTTTTTATTGGATTGTAGTGTATGGTTTGATCTCGTAGATGGGCATATCAAAAGATGATGGAATAACGGCCAATTGGGAGTCATCCCATGTTCTTCTATTCTACAACCTCTGCATCCGAGAGATAGATTTAGAGAATAGACCAACCACTCATTTCAATAAAGAGGGTTGGGTCAATTTGATGAAAAATATTAAGGAGCGAGCCGATTTAGACTGCAATCATGCACAAATGAAAAAAAAGTGAGATCAATTGAAACGTGATTGGAAATTATGATGCGAACTTAAAAGAGGTGAGACAGGGCTTGGTTGGAACCATACTAAACGAACGATAGATGCTTCAGATGATTTGTGGAAGAAAAGAATTGAGGTTAGTTACTATGTTCACTTTATATTTCATTTTTTTGACATTACTACTTTCCATGTCTAACATTTTTTTCATTTTTGTAGATGTTCCCTAATGCGAAAAAATTTTGATTTGTTGGAATACCTCCGGAGCTTGAAGAGAAATTAGAGAAGTTGTTCAGCTTGGTAGTTGCTACAAGAGATAATGTAGGAATGCCTTCGTCTGGAGAGTTGCCTTCTCTTTTCTCCCAGCCAGGCACCTTATTAGAAGATGATGAATATACCAAAGAACACAATAACACACAAGCAGTTGCAAGTGATGATATTGACTAAGGACCTGTTTGGGAGGGCTTTTTAGCTCCTTTCCATTTTCTGGAAAACGCTAACACACTTAAGAAACCGTTTGAATTGTCTACCGGTGGGAAAAGCTACAGCGGAAAACTCCATTTTCTAATCTTTTGAAAAAGTCACTTGCCACCTACTTTTACCTTTTTGAAAACCATTTCTTCATTACAAAAAAGTTTATCTCTTAAAAAAATCTCCAACTTGATTTTTTTGTCCAACTGCGATTTTTTTCGCGGGCGTAATTTTTTTACCCAGGCAAATTTTTTTGTCTGGGCGCGAATTTTTCAACTGGACACAAATTTTACGCCCGGCCGTGAATTTTTCGCCCGTGCACGAAATTTTCACCCGGGCTGGCATTTTTCGCCAGAGTGGGGTTTTTTCGCCCGTACACAAATTTTACGCCCGTGCGGGGTTTTTCGCCCGGGTGCGCTTTTTTCGCCAGAGTGCGGTTTTTTCGCCCGTGCATGATCTTTTTTGCCCGGGCGGGTTTTTTTCGCCCGAACGATTATTTTGTCCGGGCGCGAATTTTTCGTCCGATCGCGAATTTTTCGCCCGGACGCGAATTTTTCGCCTGGGCCAGATTTTTTAGTCCGGGCACAGGATTTTTTGTCTGAGTGTGTTTTTTCGCCCGAGCGCAGTTTTTTTCGGCCGTGCACGATTTTTTTTCGCCCGGATGCATTTTATTCGCCCGGGCCGATTTTTTCTTCCGGGCGGGATTTTTTTGCATCGACGCGAATTTTTTACCAGGGCGACATTTTTTTGCCCAGACGCGATTTTTTTCGTCTGGGCACGATTTTTTGGCCGGGAGCGAATTTTTCGCTCTGGCTCGAATTTTTCGCCCAAGAGCGATATTTTTTCATCGGAGCTTGTTTTTTTTCGCCAGTGAGCGGTTTTTTCTCCCAGACGCAATTTTTCGCCCAAGCGCGGTTTTTTCGCCTGAGAACGAATTTTTGCCCGGGGAGATGCTTTTTTCGCCCGGTCGGTAATTTTTCGACCGAGCGCGAATTTTTCGCCCGTGAGCTATATTTTTTTGTCTGGGCGCGTTTTTTTTGCCCGTCCGAGATTTTCTCGCCTGAGCGCCCCCGTGGCGAATTTTTTGCTCGAACGCAAATTTTTTGCCCAAGTGTGATTTTTTCGCTCGTTCGTGATTTTTTTTCCCGCCCGCGTATTTTTTTCAACCGGATGCTATTTTTTTGCTCGAATGAATTTTTTCGCTTTCGGGCGAAAATATTAAGTCTGTGAGAAAATTTCATGTCCGGGCTAAAAATTCATGCCCGTGCAAAAACTTCACCTCCGGGCGAAATATTCGCGCCCGGGCGAAAATATCGCGACCGAGCGAAAAATTCGCATCCAGTTGAAAAACTGGCGCTCAGCGAAAATATAGCGCCCGCCCGAAAAATTTGCGCCCGAACGGAAAATATCACACCCGGGCGAAAAATTCACATTCGGGCGAAAAACCGTGTCCGGGTGAAAAAACCGCGTCACGGCGAAAAAAATGTGCACGGGCCAAAAAACCGCGTCCAAGCGAAAAAATCGCGCCCGTCCAAAAAAACCGCGCCCGGGCTAAAAAACAGCTCCCGTTCGAAAAAAAACGTGTCACGGCGAAAAAAAGGCGCATTTTCGCCCCCAACGCATATTTTTGGTCGGGTGCGCATTTTCCGCCTGGAAGCACATTTTCGGCCCGCGCGCTCATTTTCCCCCGGAAGCACTTTTTTAATAAAAAAAAGTTACCGCCACGGAGATTTGTCAAACGGTTTATAAAGTGCTTCTCTTTCTGAAAAGCTATATAAATTGAGTTTACCCAAACAGTTCTCCTTTTCTAATAAATATTTTCCAAAAACTCCTTTTTCTACCATCCTTTTGTCACCACTCATTCTCCTTTCTGAAAATATTTCTCAAACAGGCCCTAAGCTACACTTGGTCAAAGTTCCGAAAGCGGAGTTGCTTCAAAACGAAAACGCAAGAGGAAGAAGCTGGATATGAGAGTAAAACATGTTATGCTATCACATGTTGAGAAGTTGTGCTCCTCTTCCGATATTATTATGCAGCATGTTACAACACCTGCTATTCCACCAAACATGTACCTGTTGGGAGAGGCTCTTCAGAAACTAGAAAAATACCCAGAGATCTTTGAGGACAGACGGTTGTATCATTTTGCTGCAGTACATTTTCAAACTCTGGTGAATCGAGTGGCCTTCCTGAGTATACCAGAGAATAGGAGGGTGAAATGGCTGAAAACTCACTACATGAATTCCTTAACTGCTAGCTTTGTTTTGAACTTTTATGCTTTTGATGATTTTGAAACTTCTGTTCATTTCTTTTAATGTTTTGGACTTGTGAAACATTTCCTTGTAATGAAATTTGTTTCATGTTTTTAATGTTCTAGAATGGTCACAGAGAATCATGGTAATGATCTTAACATGAGTGATGATGAAGTACTATTAAATTATTGTGCAACTCGTCAGCAGGAATGTGCTCACTTTGTCAACGTTGTGGCCTGTGAAGCATTGACACTTCAAATGCCTAGCGTGTCAGTGTCGAACTCTCCGACACTCGTCCGACTCTCTGACACTCTCCGACACGCGTGTCGGAAGTTTGACACACTGGCGAGACACGCGGGACTCGCGTGTCTCGCTCAATCGGACACGCGTCTCTAAGCTATCTACTTATGGTGAAACGGGAAGCAATTTGTCTTAAAAGTGCAATTTTTGTGAAAAAATGTTTTATAAGTTCATATAAAAAGTGAGCAAATTTATTATGATAGATGGAAAAGGAATTGGAAAGTGTAAAAGTATGAAAGAGTGATTTATTTGAGATGGAAAAACAAGAAGAAGAGCTAAGTGCTAGTATAGCGAGTTTTGCTCCTAAAAAATGTCTTTGCTCATTATAGCATTTCAAGTAGTGAAGGTGAATCTAATAGTGTTGTGAATATTTTCTCTAGAAAAAGAAGATTGAAAGTGGGGAAAAAGTTTACTTGAAAATTCATTATTTTTACTGATGATATATAATGATAATGTGTTAATATTCTATTATTTTTTTGACATTTTGTTAAGTTTACATTTGAATATTTGATGAGTAATATTTAAACATGTCGTAATTTATTTGAATATTTGTTAATGGTTTATTTTTTAAAGTTTTAAAATGTTTTAGGATTTTCATAATTACAAAAAATAAATATTTAATATACGTGTCCAAACGGTCGAAATATAGTATTTTTGAGAATTGATGAGTCGCGTGTCGGTGTCGGCGCAACATAGGTTGTGACATCTAGTGTTTAAACACCTTGCATGACCTCATCTCAGACATGACATAAATGGATACATGAATTATTTGTTGGGCATCCTGGGAGGTTTCATAACATGTTTCAGACGATAAAGGTTATATTTTTTATTCGTTAGCACTATTAGAACAAACTTATGGATTATAGGGAACCCAAAAAACTCAAGCTAGTGATATATTGGTAATCACAGTTTATATTTTGGGTCACAATGAAACATTGAGGAAACCAGGTGAACGATTGCAACATTCTACGGAGACTATCAGTCGATTATTTATGATAGGACTTCGTGCTCTGACTAATCTGTCCATGAACATTGTTGCTTTTACTGATCCTCAGTTTCGTGATATTCCTTCACACGTAAGAAATGATGAAATATATATGTCATTTTTTAAAGATTGTATCAGAGCAATTGATGACACACATGATGCACAGATACCGGTTGAAAATCAAGTGTCAAACATAGGTTGTCGCAGAAGCCAACTCAAAATGTGATGTCAATTTGCGACTTTAATATGTATTTTACTTGTGTTGTTCCTGGTTGGGAGGGATCTGCACATGACAACCGCATATACCATCGTGCAGTAAGGGATTCGACGAGTAAATTTCCATTTCCACCTGAATGTACAAATTCTATGTTTTAAATCTGTTAATTGTTTTGTAAAATGTGAATATTATATAATCTTTTTCATTAGTGAAGGTAAATATTATCTTGTGCATGCTGGTTATTCATTAGAAAAGGGGGTCGGGAACTAGATATCACTTGCCGGACTTTGCACAAAATAATTGACCAATAGAAGGACATCGAGAGATATTTAATAAAACACACTCCTCGCTTCGTAGTGTGATCGAAATGAGTTTTGGTGTCTGAAAAAAAAGGTGGGTCATACTTAGCAAAATGTCTCTGTTTGATTTCTCAAAACAATGTATCGTTGTGGTCACTACGATGGCGTTGCATAACTTCATTAGAAGACATCCATCGCGTTCTGACCCCGAGTTTGATGAATGTGATGGAAACGAAAGCTTTATTCATGCAGAGGCGTACGAGCTGCGACCAAATAATCGTCCAAGAATAATCGATCCAAATCCGAATATTACAGCCAGTACATTTTGTAGAGAAGTACACAGTGGAGAAGAGCACAGCCCGCAAACCTTATATATATTTCTTATTATTCAAAAATCAAGTATGAATACATATATATATATATATATAGGGTGAGAAGAGAGAGAAAATTCCCCTTTTCATGATGTGAGACTAATACATAAGGAGAAAGAAGGCCTATAATAGGTCTTTGTATGGGCCATTACATGTTCTTTTTCTAACACTCCCCCGCAAACTGGAGCGTACAAGTCGTAGGCACCCAGCTTGGAATAGAACTGATGGAACAGAGCACTCGGTAGAGCCTTAGTGAGAAGATCAGCAACTTGGTCAGTGGCCGGAGCATGTTTTAATTCCAACTTCTTCATTTGAACTTTCTCCCGAATGAAATGACGGTTAACTTAAAAATGTTTCGTTTTTTCATGAAAGACATGATTCTTAGCTATGTGTATAGCAGCTTGACTGTCACAGAGTAAGGTAGCTGGTGAGAAAAGTTTTACTCTCATTTCACCTAGGAGACTCTCAATCCATGTGAGCTCAGATAGAACAGGCATCATCGAATAATACTCAGCTTCGACCGAAGATCTAACAACCACAGACTATTTCTTACTGCGTCATGTAACAAGGTGACCTCCGAAGTAAGTATAAAATCTGTTGGTGCAACGTCGATCATCCAGGAAACCAGCATAATCAGCATCTGAATACACAACCAATGTTGGAGTAGAAGAGGAAGAAGTTTTGTATACCAGCCCATGACCAGGAGTTGTTTTCAGGTATCGCAGAATACATTCGACAACCTGTAGATGAGACACCCGAGGAGAATGCATAAACTGGCTGACAGCCCCAACAGCAAAGGATATGTCTGGTTTTATGACTGTTAAATAAATCAATTTTTCAACCAGACGTCGATAGTATTCTGAATTTGAAAGAAGACCTGCATCAGAAGCATGTGCACACAGCTTGTGATTGACATCCATATGAGTATTAATCGGCTTGCATCCAGAATAACCAACATCCTGAAGAAGATCGAGACAGTACTTCCGTTGAGATAGGACAAGGCCATCAGGACGTCTTGTGATCTCAAGGCAAAGGAAGTATCGAATGTTCCCGGATCTTTTGTTTGAAAAACAGAACTAAGATGTTGTTTGACCACTTATATTCCCTTTGAATCATCTCTTGTGATTAGAATGTCATCAACATACACCAAAACAAGAATCATTCATGTTGTTCTGTGTCAAGTGAACAGAGAGAAATTTGTCGAGCTTCGAGAAAAACCAACCTCCCGAACAACCCTACTGAATTTATCGAACCATGCCCGAAGAGATTGTTTGAGACCATAAATCGACTTTGTAAGGTGACAAACTCGAGACTTCCCCTTGATCTCAAACCCTAGAGGTCGTTGCATGTAGACAGTTTTTTGGAGATCACCATTGAGAAAAACATTCTTGATATCCAGTTGATGTAGGGGTCATTGACAATGCACAGCTACGGAGAGGAAGACATGAACTGTGTTTAGTTTGGTCACTAGAGAGAACGTTTCCTCATAATCGAGACCATGTTGTTGAGTAAATCCACGAGCCACCAGACGGGCCTTAAGACAATTAATCGTCCCACCAGGGGCATGCTTGATGACAAAGACCCATTTACATCCAACAGTAATCTGTCCCGGAGGAAGAGAAACCAGATCCCACGTTTGATTAGCCAAGAGGGCCGTCATTTCTTCGTCCATGGACGTCCGTCAGCCCGGATATTGAAGAGCCACCTCCAAAGAGTTAGGGACAAAAATAGAGGATAATGAGGTAGCAAAGGTTTGAAGCGCCGGGAACATGCGGTGCAAGGATACATAACTTGTCATAGGATGAGTTGTGTAGGCAGAGACCGGGTCGACAGTTCGCAGAGTGCCAGAGGTTGAAGCCAACAACAGTGGGGCGGCGGAGCTGGGAGGTCGACGAGTATAAACACGAAGGGGGTTTGTGGAGAACCGAAGCTGGGGAGGGGAAGAGTGCAGGTGGTGGTGGTGGTGGTGGTGGGGACGCAATTAGGATGACAGGTCGAGGTAATGATGGTGGTGGAGACACAATTAGGATGACAGGTCTTGGTAATGATGGTGGTGGAAAAGATGACGTCGGAATGAAGAAAATGGTTGATCTTCCAGAAAGGTAACATCTGCTGAAATTGTCACCTTGCAGGTAGTGAGAGTAGCAAACATATCCTTTTTGAGTGCGAGAATAATCAACGAACATATGTTTGGCCACCCGAGGATCGAACTTGTCGGTGGAGAGACCTACTAAATGAACATAGCAGGTACAGTCAAATATTCGAGGTGTGAGAGGGAATGAAGCATGGTTATCAGGATCGCGATCCGGATCGTAGGATCGTAAATTTTGTAAATCGATCCGGATCTTACCAAGGATCTAAATCGGCACATCTATGACTGGGATCGCGATCCGGATCTTAGGATCTTTAGGATCGCGATCCTGACTCAATTCTACCGGTCTGGCCAAAGGTAATTATAAATATGTCCAACCATATTCCGACCTCATTCAACCGGTCCAACGCCTATAACCCATTATTTAACCTTATCTTAATCCCGACTCAAACTCCATCATAAAATTATATCATGTTGTTTTACCATATCCCAAGTGTCGACTGCTGACTGCAAACTGAGGTTAAGAACGGCTTCTTCGTTCGCTTCCAGTCCAAATTTGTTTTTATTGTTAATAAACATTTAATGTCTTACCTGAAGCTGAAATTGAACTTAATATAATATTATTTTTTTGATTTAATTATTCAAAAAAATTAATATAGTTATTTACATACGACTCAATTTATTGATTTTTTTTGTTAATTGAGTATGAAATTTAATGATACAAAATTCAATTTTATTTTTTTGTCTTAATTTATGAATGTTGTAGGATCTTGCGATCCTCGATCCGATCCAATCAAACCTCAAAACGATCTCACCTAGGATCTCGATACTGACAACCTTGGAATGGAGGTGTGCAAGGGAAGAGAAGGCTGAACGGGGTGGCGTTGTTGAGGACGGGGAAGGGCAGACGGTTAATGAGATAACACGCCATCGAAACAGCAAAGTGCCAATAAGCCTTGAGAATGTGCATTTGAATCATGAGAGCGAGCAACATCAAGAAGATGTCTATTTTTGCACTCAGCCACACAATTTTGTTGAGTAGTATATGCACATGAAGTCTGAAGAATAATCCCAAACTAAGAGCAGAGGTCGTCGAACTTATGATTAGTGTATTCTCGAGCATTATCCGTCTAGACTATTTTTGATTTTGTGGGAGAATTGTGTGTGAGTCTCAAGAACAAAAGTCTAAAATACATGAGAAGCTCGGAGCGATCATGAAGTAAGTACAACCATGTCATTCGAGAATAATCATCAATAAAGGTGATAAAATAACGATAACCAGACACACTTGTTACTTTATACAGGCCCCAAACATCAAAATGTAATAACATAAAAGAAGCAGAGCTCTGGGTACAATGAGCAAGAAAAGAGAAACGATGTTGTTTCCCCAAAATACAAGAATCACGTGTAAAAACAGGAAGATGAACATCAGGAAGAGCCTTCATGAGAACCGGAAGAGAAGCATTCCAAAGACGTTGATGCTAGTCAACAGAAGAGAGAGAAGAGAACGGTAGGGGAGACATCAAGAAGGTAGAGCTCGTTGTGCAGTCGTCATTTACTAATGATACTATGTGTCCGTCGGTGCTGCATCAAAAACGAAGAAGAGGTGAATGTGATAAAATAGTCCACATCGGTAGTAAGACGACTAACAGAAAGTAAATTAAACGGAGAGCCCGGGACATGAAAATCCAAGCGAAGAAAAATAGAGGGATTGGGAGGTATATCAGCAGAGCCAGAGACGGGAGCGGTGTTGTCATTAGCTACGGTGATAAACTTTGGATGCGGAGAATCCAAGTATTGAGGTGGCTTCAAGGTAGGCCTACGAACGGTGTGGTTCTGATGCAGGACGGCGCGTAGGGTTTACGCGCCTATCAGTTATTTCTAGGAAACCCTAACCGAATACAGCAAAATATGATTTTTTAGTTTAGAGCGGGCGCAGTACTAAGAAAATTACGCAACTTGGATTTAGAAAGCACAAAATTACTTCTTTAAAAAATGAATTTTCTTAATTAAGGTTCGAATTTAAATCCGGGGAAGGAAGTTTGCCACTTCGATCCGTTCCCCTTGTCGTAGCAAAACGGAAATCGTGAACTCCAAATACGTTTCCGTTTGGAGTTCTCGACGTAGCGTTTGCTGACGAAATTCGGACGAAAACTCAGCAATGAGTCTAATTATCCTACGAGAAAAATACAGAGTCACACACAAAGGAAGAAGAAAGAAACAAATTACCCACGGAAAGATGTGTCTTTCCGTAACCGAAGTCGATGGCGATCACGCGAGAAAATCCTCGTCACCTTTGATCCCCGCTCCGAGGTCGGCCGCTATCGCACACGGGCACCAAGGAATTAAATCACTCCCTCACACGAGGTGGTTCCACGGAAACACTCAAAGGAAGCCACAAACTAAACAACCTAAATTTCACTCGCTCACACTCAAAGTGGATTCACGAAATCTCAAACACATGCGGTGGCTCCACGAAATCTCAAAACACAATTTTTTTTTTTTGTCGCTCCACTGTTCATAGAAGCACCAAGCTAACCCTTCCTATCTTCTCCCTCAAGGTGGCTCCACGGAATTCAATACTAACAGCAAACCTAATTTACTCCCAATCTCACTCACAGCAAGCCTGACATTCAACTCACAATTTCATTCCCTCACAAAGGGAGCAGCTAGCAACCAAAAAAAGATATTGAAACCTTACTACTCAGCAACTCTTCACATGGATGCTAGACACAGCAATAGAAACTATTCACCCCCTATCTACCAACAGAAGAGGAACAAATCAAAGGAAAGCAACCTAACAGCAACCACAAAGTTGCACTATTCATATTTCCCAAGTTAAACAACAACAACCATATTACACTCTCACAAGAAATCAATAACAGCAATCCACCTAACACCTAACAGCAGTGAAGAAACAGCCTGTGAAACCTTTCATTGTACGGTTCACCTTCTCCAGGGGAGGTAATGGCAGCACACACCTAACACCTACAGTTCTCAAAATTTCCTAACACCTACAGCTCTCACCAAAGCTTCAATCGCGCCTAATTTCTAACAGGAGCACGCAACAACTCCACCATCGAAAATAGCCTTCCGGCAAGCAAACAACAGATCACTTCATTCATTCATCCCCATTTTACTCATGAACAGGAAATACAACGTCTGGATTCACCATCCAAAACACAGCAGGTATCACTAATTCACGCCTACAGGAAGCAAACACAAATCTACCGCAATATTCATCAAATCTTCAACAATCAGTTCGGTATTTTCTTCTTCATCAACACCAACCAGAACGGAATACAAGCTCCCTTTATATAGGGTTACAATAAAACAAAATGGTAAAAAAAAGCTAACGGAATGCAATGCAGGTGTCGGCCATGGCAGAGCTTCATCGTGTCCGGTAGAGAGTTGTGGGCATCGTGCTGGACTGGAGCGTCGTGGCCGAATCGTGGGGCTAAACTGCCAAGGAGGAGGGCGTCTAGGAATCGGAACCGACCTTCGCAACCGCACGTCGTGGAGATTCTCCTGGGTAGCGACGATGTCGGGAGGGAGAACGCGCCTTGCGGGAGAAGTTGCGACTGATTTCCGCCCTAATCTTGCGGGAGACGAGCAGTGCGGGCCGCGGGTCGGGTTTGGAGAAGTACTGAACCGGCAGACATTTGACACACACATACATATATATATATATATATAATCATATAATTTATATATACATATATGTTTTAATTTTAATAGTTGATTTATATATGTATATATATTTATAAGAATATATATACATACACACATATATTTCACACATAAAACACAATTGCAAAATTACAAAACTGTCAAAGCGACACAAACAAAATGTGCACGACTCAGGGTCGATAGAAGTCCGGTCGGGGTGACGTCGGGACTTTTCGTCGACCTGACCTAGGTTGGTCTCCACCAGGTTCGGTGCGGTTTGGGACCAAAACCGCACCGCACCGAAACCGTGCAGTGCGGTTTCAATTTGGTGCGGTTTTGGGTCGGTTTTTGCGGTGGGGTTTCGGTTTTTGGCAGTTTTTTTGTCCCTTTTTGATTTAGGCAAGACTCTTTTATGAAAAGTTGAAAATTGATTTCTTTCCCAGTAACAATCGAGTTTAACCATCAGCTATAATTTCTAATGTTCAGTCATTCAATCTACATTCAGATCATTTGTTATATTGGTTGTGAATGCTTTTCTTTCATTAGTACTAATGTTCTTTGCTAATTCTTATTTGGACGATGAGTTTCACTTTACAATAAAGATAAGATTATGCAACTAAAAGGTTAGCTGGTTAGAAATTTTCTAAAGTACTACCCTCTCCTCTATTGTTTTTATTAGGGTGACAATTTTAAATAATATATTTTCCTAATTTTTATCCAAATGCAGATCCTCATTTAGTCATGCACTCACTAAGATTCTGTTTGGCACAGTGGTGGCGGTCATGAATATGGGGTTAAATTGTCATATGTTAACGTCACCTAAGGAACTACATCCAATTTTATGTTGAAACAGATGATGTTTGTTAGATGATACTTAACTAATGACGGTTTAACCCATGCATTTACGACTGCCACCACCGTGCCAAACGGAGGCTAAATATGTAATGATGTATTAAATTATATTATATATGTTATACGAAATACTTATATTTTATATATTATATAGTTATATTGAAATCTCATGAAAGATTGACCCAGCAAGACCGATAAACTTATTTACGAATTACGGTGCGTGCGCTTTTCTTTCTTGACATAAAATTTTAAAACTTAAAACCTAAGTCACGGTGCGGTGCGATTTTCTCGGTTGTATGGAGTTATAAACCGCACCGCGCCAATCGGGGGTCGGTTTTCACACATACAAACTGAACAGCACCGCAATCGAGCAGTTCGGTTTGAAATGCGGTGCAGTTTGGTTTGTTGGTTTGGTGCGGTTTTTGGTTTCCTTGCACACCCCTACTTCAAGGAGGTGATATGGTGAGTAGCACCTGAATCCACTATTCAACACAAACTAATGGAGAGACAAGCGATACCTTCATGAGAGACGGAGGCAGGTGAGTTGCGGAGCAACCCCTGAAGTTGTTGGAGCTGGAGGCGAACTTCATCAAGATCAACACGAGTGAAAGAAGGGTTGAGGGCAACAACAGAAACAATAGGACGAGGATGGAGACCATGTTTGCGGTAGCAGATCGCTTCAAGGTCTCCATCCTTACCACAGAAAGAACACTTAGGCCTCGACCGACCACCTCAACCCCTCCCCCGGAGCCTGTATGTCCCCCACGGATAGGGGGAGGGAGAGGGAGTAATGGTGCATAAGATTGTTGGAGAAGAGCCGGTGAAGGAGTGTCGATAGCATCAGGAGGCGGTGAAACCTTTAATAGCATGGAGCTCAAATGAGATAATGATGGAATAGTAGTAGATGAGAGGATCTGAGACCGAACACTATGAAGATGAGGCGGAACACGAGTCATCATCATGGCAATACCAACAGCTTCCATCTGAGCGCGCTGGGCAGTTAGATCCGTAATCGGGGGCTGATGCTGAATCCAGACCTCAACCAATGTCTTGGATTGAGCAACAAAGGAGGCTAAGTCAACAGTAATGCATGAGTCAAGGGTTTGAAGATTTGTGATGATGTCATATAGGTGTTGGAAACTATCCTTGTCGGAGTATAGAATGAAGTTCATCCCACATCACCTTGGCTGTCTCGTGATATATGGTCATGCGGTAAGGTTCGACATCAAGGGAGTTGAGGAGCCAAGTCTGAACACGACCATCATCACGAAGCCAATCATCAGTAGGTGCAGGAGTGTTCTGAGTGAGATGATGGAGAAGTCCCTTGGACTGAAGTACCCAACGGGCAGAATGCACTCATTCAACAAAGTTCTTCTTCCCGATAAGAGAGATGGTGGTGATCCTCAACTCGTCACGGAGCTGAGGAGAAGTACGAGCAGGAAGAGAAGAAGTCGAGGAATCCATGACCACACGACCAAGCAGCTAGTTAAGACGGCTAATCAGACAGGAGGATAAGCGGCTAAACAGGCACAACAGACTTAGGCAGCAAAAGATGAGCCCATAAACAGGGACAGGCCACTACAGATAAAGAAAAGAGGCCAGCAAGCGGCTAAGGGAAGAATCCCATGGATTCCTAGGGAACAAAAAAGGAGACCGCGTGGTCTAGAGGATGAAGCGGACTGCATAGGAAGATCAGTCAAGCAAAACCAGCCGTGCAACAAAGAAACCGGCAAGGTTAGAGCAAGACAAGACCGCGGAACAAGGGGATGCGAAGAAAACAAAAGTCCGGGCAAGGAGGCCGCGCGACTAGCAATAAGGAGACCACGCAAGAAGACCGTGCGACAAGCAAGAAGAGGGAGACCGCGACTGGCCGCAGCGGGTAGAGGGAAGGCAGCAAAGCCGCGGGTAGAGGCAGACTGGGCAGTCGCAACAAAGAAACAGAGAAACTGCAGAGTCCGCAAGAACTAGCGGCTAGAGGAGCACAAAGCAGCGGCCTGAGGCAAAGCAAACAATGACTTAGCCGCGCGAGTAGGTAGCAACAAATTGAGGAGAGCTAGTGGTTTGAGAGAGAGGCGGCCAGAGAGAAACTAGCAAACAAAAAGACACAGAAGCAGCGGTCTAGAGCAACAAAGGCCTATGTGCGCGAGCAGAATAGGACTTAGGCGTGCGAGCAGAGAGCAGCGGGTATGAGAAGGGCAGGCAGCCTGCGGAAACTGCGGCGAGCAAATGCGGACAGGGTCGGAGACCGCGGCGAGAAAGAGGGGGGAGCCCACTAGGCAGAGAGGAAAATCTATAAAAGCTAGGGAGAGGAGGGAGGTGAAGCCACAAAAAAAGGGAAGCGGATAGGAGAAGAGAGACCGCAAGGTGCGGACAGCAGTGAGACCAGCTGTTAGAGAAAACTTAGTCGCGAATAGCAGAGAAAACTTAGTCGCGGAACTAGTTAAGGATCGTATTCGGCTCTGATACCATGTAGAGAAGTACAAGGTAGAGAAGAACACGGCCCACAAATCTTGTATATTTTTTATTATTCAAAAATCAAGTATGAATGCATATATATAGGGAGAGAAGAGAGAGAAGATTCCCTTTTCATGATGTGGGACTAATACATAAGGAGGAAGAAGGCCTATAATGGGCCTTTGTATGGGCATTTACATGTTCTTTTTCTAACACATTTGACAGAACAAGAGCTACTGAAATGACCAATTTAAGGGACTACATTGCAGATCAACTAATGGAATATCACAGGTATATTACATTATGATGTTTAAAATTGTAAACAAAAATATTAAATTCAGTAACTATATCTATTCTTACTGTGCAGTTAATGTTCGATGATCGAGAGATATGTTTCATGAGAAAGACAGAGCACTTTTATGATTCCTTTTTTCGAAAAAAAAACTTTTGAAAAGTGTCTATAATTTTTTGATATATTATTGGGGCACTTAAAAAAAAAATAGTTAGCTTGTTTGCTTTTTTTGTTGTTTGTCTTTAAATAAAAAAACTGCACACCGCACAGCTGTTTTGTCAAACAGCTTAACAGCTTCTCTATTTGAAAAAACACTGCAAGAGCTGTTCTTCCAAATAAATTCATAAATTTTGTCACCACTCTGTAAAACAGCTGATTATTCCATCACTGCTTCTCCAGTCGCTGCAGCAGCGCCAAACAGAGCCTTAAAATGGATCATTGCTTTCAATTGGCTTATGTAACTGTAAATCATATAATTTTAATTACTTCAGTTGTAACACCATTTTCTCAAAAGTCAAAGATGGACCTTAATCATGTTCTACAACAATATACAATCACCATAATAATAAAAAAAACTTTTGTTAATTGACAAGTCTAGCTTCATGAATAGTTACTACAATAAACTTCATTTTACCTGAAATCAAGTTGGACGTGTCAGTTAATGTGAATATTTATTTTTGAGAGAACCCTAAATTATATGCTACTGGTATGTAAACTAGTCTACGTCTTTTCAAACACTTGTGACTATACTTTGTACCTATCATTTCTTCATATCTGAATTCTTGAACAGGAATACAGATACCAACAAATACCCATATATTGCATGTAAGGATTATCGGGTTAGTTGTGTTGCATATAACAATTGGGCTTGCTATTGCACATCGCATCACCGAGAATTTTGAAAGATGAATATACAATATTATTTAGTGTGGAACAAATTGAGCATATGATAAATACTGCTGAAATCAGATTGACTACCATAAAAGTAAACAAAAAATCTGGTAGCTAGATATGCTGAGTAATGGGAAAATTTGATGAAATGCCCGACCAAAGGGAGACAAAGATATTGAGTGAACTAATTTTAAAATCGAGACGAAGAATCTTGTGTAGGGTTCCTTCCTTCCCTTAGGAACCTATAGGGAATCCACCTAATTAGAGGCCTTCAACTCGCCATGACACAGGGCAGGCTCAAAAAGAATCTGTGACGACTAATGAAAACAACTATATGCACTAGACTATATCTTGCCTCGAAAGCATTCATCTTCAATGAATGGAGATGATTGCACTCTAGTGGGAGTGTTCAGGTAAGTTATATGGTAGTGGGGAAGAGGGGTTGTGGGGTGGAATGTTAACTGCCAGGGAAATGTTGGATTGAAGGCTCACGTCAGGAGGGAGTTTGAGGGGAATTGGGATATGGAGGAAATTAATTAGTGGTGATTTGTAAGGAAAAAAACATGCATAGTAATATTTAGATTTGTGAATGGTCTTCATCCTGAAAATAAGGAAGTATGACCATTTGAACCAGGGACTACAGATAAAGTTCCTCATAGAGCCTTAGAAGGGGGGAGAGAGAGTTTTTTCCCATTAGGAGCACTGTCAATCAGTTCCTTACTTGTAGGACGGGTGCCTCAATCTTTCATGTCAATTGTTGAACTTCCCCAATTCATCACACTCTCCACCAATACTTAACACTAAGGCTCTGTTTTGGTTGGGTTGTTGATGAATAAAAGCTGCTGATAGAAAAATTACTGATTCCAGAAAACAGAGTTTTGTGAAAAAAAAACTATTTGGATAAAATGGAGTTCGCAAAATGAAATTTTGAAAAAGTTGTTTGGAAACAAAACGGGGTTTTGAGTGATTTTTTTTTCAATAATAAACATTTAATTTTTACCAAAATAAAATTAATAAAATTTCACTAATTTTTCATTCAGACATAATTATGAAACCCCTGGCCTATGCTCATAAGAAAGTAATAAATCAGCTCATAACTCATAAGACAAATATTTAAATAAAAAATATAGTAAAAATCAGTCCGAAGATAAACTCTACAAACCCTAAAAATCAACACAATTCCAAGTACATAAACATTCGTCCGTCACTGAACGATGCAACCCCAACCACCCAAACAATGGAGAAAACAATGGATGAATTATTCAGGAAATATTACCTTATTAGTCGCCAAATCGCCGAGTCCTCAAATCCCGCTAATGCGGTTTCCTCGAGCAAACGGAAAAGGGGGAGGAGGCGAACTGCGATCGTCGTTGACAGGGGAGGTAAGATCGGGAGAGAAGCTGGAGCCTCACACGGTCATCGTTGACATGGGAGGCGAGATTGGGAGAGAAGTTGGAGCCTCAAGCGGTCGTCGTCAATAGGAGAGGCAAGATCAGGAGCCACTCGCAGCACTTGCCCTAACCAAGATCGGGAGCCGCTCGCATTTCATCGCAGCACTCGCCCTAAACTTGCGGCTTCAGTTGTTCACCGGAAGAAAAAAACACGGACGGGCTATAAAGGAAAACAGCGGCCTCAAATAAACACAGGTTTGGGAAACAGCTGAACCAAACGGCACTTATTATTAAAATTGTGGTGCGTTCTAGCCGCACAACAGCGAATAAGTCTAACCAAACACCACCTAAAAATGATTAATCCACTAGCATTTATAAGTGTCAAAGACTCAACAGTGAAAAAAGGTCCTCCTAATTAGCCATAATGCCCTCACTTGTCTAAGGTTTTGATACATTTCCCACTTCTGATCCAGCGATCATATTGTAGGTAAATCAGATGAATCATTATTTTTTAAAAATTCTGATAAGTAGTTGTTAATTATGTTAATTCCAGTATTGCACCGTTAAAATTGAAGAATAAATCATCTCAAGTTCATAGATGAAAATCAATTGTCAAAAAAAAATCTAAATATCAAGATCTGTCATTCCCTTGCTGGGATTTAGGCAATCCATGTATGAAATTCATAGAGATATCCTTACATTTACACTTAGGGATAGGAAGGGGTTGAAGAAAAGAGTTTTTTCCCATTAGGAGCACTGTCAATCAGATCGTTACTTGTAGGACAAGTACCTCAATCTTTCATGTCAATTGTTTAATTTCCCCAGCTCATCACACTGTCCACGAATACTTACACTAAAAATGATTAATTCACAAGTATTTATAAGTGTTAAAGACTCAACAGTGAAAAAAGATCCTCCCAATTAGTCCTAATACCCTCACTTGTCTAAGGTTTGGATAAATTTCCTACTTCTGATCCAGCGATCATATTGTAGGTAAATCAGATGAATCATTATTTTTTAACATTCTGATAAGTAGTTGTTAATTATGTTAATTCCAGTATTGCACCGTTAAAATTGAAGAATAAATCATCTGAAGTCCATAGATGAAAATCAATTGACAATAAATAAATCTAAATATCAAGATCTGTCAATCCCTTGCTAGGATTTAGGCAATTCACGTACGAAATCCATAGAGATATTGTTAAATTTACACTTCGGGATAGGAAGGGGTTGAAGAAAACCACCGAGTCTTTGACATTCTGCTTTCACTAACGCACAAGTCTGACACTGACTTACATAGAGCACGCCATCCGCCTTCATTCCTGGTAATGGCCAACGAAAATATGAACAATCAGTTGAGCATCCAAGAGGCAACTTGCCGACCATTTCAAGGAAACCTATTTGGAACGACTCCATTAATATTTCAGCTTTTGTATTACTAAAAAACAATCCCGTTTTTCACTACTTAAATATTTGTTTTAAAAGATTATCTTATATTTCTAATTTAAAAGGTTGTTATTTATTATTAAGGTTTCCTTTACTTATTTAAAGACTGTAGATTGATGAGAAGTAAATATATTCCTCTCCAAAAAGAATCATAAATCATAGTGTTCACTTTCATAGTTAACCACCCCGAAACTGGATTTAAACCATTGGTCTCCTGCAGCCCGCCAACCTCCTCCCCTTCGGGCATTGTCGTCAACAACCACTCCCAGATTATTGACATTACTGTAGGAATTCAGCACAGCAATAAGAAGTCAGTGCAAGCATCTCTTGTTCTGTAACCGGAGGAGAAATCGCTCGGGCTTGAGAGAGGAACAAAGTGAAATTGCTTAATGATGACATTGCTTTAAACATTGAATACGAACAATATACAATCGGAAGACAAGCTTCCACCAACTCTCAGAAGATGGATCATCCAAAGAGCTATCTTACAAATATGAGCCAAAATCCTAAAGGGTCCAAAAGATACCCCCAACACTCCTACTCCTACCCCTTATATAGATGAGAGAGAGCACAGTTAATAAGAAGATAACAAAATAATTTAATTAATATAATCAATATTAATTAATAATCATTAATTAATATTAATCATTTAATTAATACTAAAAATTAAAAAAATATATCTCTGCGTAAGAACATTCATGACGACTCCCAAATTCAAGTCTGCGTGACCGTAACACTAGTCTGCTCTGGAAAATCAACCTATCCCTCGAGATCTAGCCTCCAAGCTTTGTTGAGATCTTTAAGAATGTGAGGGACGTACAGCTAGTGGCCAAGGGGCGACGGTCGTCGGGGCAAGGAGGAGAAATGATGGGGCCAAGGACGCTAGAATGGAGATGGGTGGAACTTTGTGTATAATTAGTGGGTGGTGATAAAATTTAGTGGAAGCTAGAGTGGGTGAGGCGATTGGTAAAATGGTTGTTGCCATGAAAATATGGGGAAAAGAAGGAAATTTGGTAACTAATGAGGGAAATAAGACGGTTTTGGTGGGAAGATTACGAAGTTGATACGAGTGGGCACAAAAATAGGGAGACAGTCGTGGGGACGAGCGTTTGGCAAGAATGAATGGAGACTCCTTGTCCCTTGCCATAATTCTCCGGGTCGCTAGGGATACGGAGGGGGCAAGGATCGAGGGGTTGTAGTCCAAAAGCAGGGCTGTGATCTGCAGAAGGGGAGAAAATCAGAAGTGGATGGACACTGGACGTTAGCTAGGCGTGAAAAGGAAGGAGAGGATGTGGGAGGGGCAGGAGGCAATTTTATCGGAAAAGAGGAGGTTCGAGCAGAGAACCGAGCTCGAGCGGCGACGATAGCGAGGATGTCGGTGGCGAAGTCCTTGGACATGACCGGAATCAAGGAAACGAGGAGGGTTGAGGGTGTCAACTGCGACGGGTGTCCTCCATGAGTGACAAGGACTAGGCCTGCTCCCGTGGGTCAATGTTGAGGTGAGTAGAGGTCGTCCTCGGCAATAGTCGGGACGACCGTAAGCGCGTGGATGAGCACTTATTGGGCAGGGGTTGTCGGTGGATTGACATCGATGTTTCATCATCAATAGGAGAAGGGGACCCAACATGGGCGTCTCGCGTGCTGGTGTTGAGAACGGCATGGTGGTGGGGCGCCTGCAAGATGAGAGAGGCAGCTACGGTGGTGTCAATTATTACTTGTGACTGTTGGCAGCAATTGTGGAATGTGGGCGGCACTGAAAGCGACTATGACGTGTGATTGATGTGGTCAAACCGGGATGTCGTTACAGCAAAAGGGGGTGATCCCAAATGTTGTGTGATGCTATGAAGGAAGGCCATGATTGCATTATATTGGGTTGTGGTCTGATTGAAGTGTATGTGGAGGGCGACACTGGTACTCCAAGGTTAAAAGGGCAGCGGGCGGCAGGTCAGACAATTGTTACCGGCGAAGAAATCACTATGGTTTGAGAAAGGAACAAAGTGATACTGCTTAATGACGACATTGCATTGCACATTGAACACGAATAAAATACAATTTGAAGATAAGCTTCAAGCAACTCTTAGAGGTTGGGACCACCAAAGAGCCATCTTACAAATGTGAATGATAGGGATCCATCAGATCAGGCACCAGGAGGGGATCGCCGCAAGATGGGACCCACGTTTGTGTACTCGCACAGGAGGGCTGATTGGTTCGCTGATCTGACTCCGCGAATGCGTCCGGATCCGCGGCGCGAATCTTTTTCATATATTACTTTATTGTTTTTGCTTTTTATTTGATGTATAGGGGAGGCCTCACCTCCGGCCAATCATAATCGTCGATGGTGGGATGCCTTAGTTGTTTTTTTATTATAAATATGTAGTTAGTGGGCTGAATTAGGAGATTGCAGAGTTTGTAGAAGAGAATTCACGGATTCCTGCGATCCCTCCACGGTGCCGACTCCGTGGAACCCTAGGTGACGATTCCTAGGTGTGTATCTTCCCTCCTAAGGTATCCCCTAACACTAAATTCCTTCTTCTCCCTCTGAAACTCTCATCTGCATCGCCTACAACCCCCAAAATCGTTGGTCGACTCCTGTTCAACACCTCCTACAACATCCAAACCCCCCCCCCCCCCCCCGCTCCTTAACCTGAAGTCGCCCGCCACCCCCTTCCCCTCTCAGCAGTTACGCCAAAGACACGGCCACCCAACCCTTCCTCCGCCAGCATTGCCCCTCCCTGAAGTCGCCGCCAACCCCTGCCCCCCCCCTCCAAGCGCTCGCACAACAAATCCCCAACCCCTCTTTGCGGTCGGCCTCCCCCGCCCCCCCCCCCCCCCCCCCCCCCCGTAGAGCCACCCTCACAGCCCTCCCTTCCAAAACACTCCAGATCAGGACTGTCCAGCCCCAATCCACCAATTCCCTCACTCGTCCCTCATTCCCTAGCCCAGATCCGCTCTCAAATCATTGAATATATCCTCCCTCGCCCGGATCCACCCCTACGTAGCCGGATCTACTCGTTTTTGACCCGTTTCCGCCTTCCACTGTCAAGGACAGACACCTACGTCGTTTTACCGCCTCCGATTCCACATTTGATCGCGGTCAAAATGCATCTGTCTCCGAAATCTTCATTGTCTTGGTCATCTCACTATTGGGTGAGCCTTTTTTGTATTGGACTATTATTTTCAGCATCTTTATATTGGATTGTAGCTTTATTTGCTTGGATATTTTGTCGGGGGAAGTTTGTTTTGGTATGCTTGTGACTTGCAGGTAAGATTCATTCGTCGCACGCTTTGCCTTTGCCCTCCGAGCAGAGGAAAGTCATTGAATGTTTGTTTATTGAATGTTATTTCTTTGCTTTAATATATTGTTGTGTGGGTTAAAGATGTTATTGCTCGTATTAATTTGCCGCCGTCATCGACGGAACCATTGCATATAGATTAAGGTTAGTGTGCCCGATTTCATTTCTGTCCCTGGAAGTCTTGGATTTGTGCACTCCCTTAGCCTACCCTACATCAGTGAGTCAAAATCTAAAGAGTCCAAAAGATACCCCCAACACTCCTACTCATCCCCCTTATATAGATGAGGGAAGGCGCACTTAATAAGAAGATACAATAATATTTTAATTAATATAATTAATCTAATGGCTATTAATAAATAATTATTAATAATATTCATCAGTTAATTAATACAAATTAATTACAAAACATATCTCTACATATGAACATTCATGGCGGCTCCCACAAGCAGGTGTGTGTAAGTATAAGATGTTCTCGGTGCCGATCACATCTTAAGGGATGAAAAAAAGAGGTTTATTGTCCGCTTCAAGAACCATCAAGGAATCATTGAGAAACAAAGAAGTCTTGAATCTCCTGGTAAAAAAATCCACGGTACCACGTGAACTTGATAAACTTCAAAAATCCACGGTCCCGCTTTGGTCCCGTCTTGGTCGCGCATGTCGCGGACCTTTTTATCTAGTTCTATTTTATATTTTATTATGCGTATTTGATCATCCCTATCTAAGCCCAAGGAGGGAGCCAAGACTAGTAGGCAAGCAAAGTATATTTTTATATTTTTATTCCTCTCTCTCTCTCTCTAAGCCTCTCTCATCTCACGGAAAACACGCACCCCGAACCCTAGCCGCCAACTCCCGATCACAATTTCCGCGATCCCACTCCGCCATCTTTGCAAGTTCGTAGGTCGAACGTCGCCGCCTTCGCCATAGCTCGTCGGAACTCCTCCTCCCTCAAGGACTTCTCTCCTCTTCCCCCGTGCACGCGCTCTCGATCTAGGGCACGTAATAACTTGTATCAGAGGGAACAATCCTCCCCGTCGTTGAAACCCCGGATCTACCACCATCCACTTCGCTCCCCCCGGCCACTTCGCACCGCCGGCCCCGCCCCGATCTGCTTCGGCCTGAACCCCACCACTTCGTCCAAGTGCTAACAGTGAAGGGGGGGTCCGCATTGCACTGCTCCGGCCCGATCGGCCCTGTCCTGACCTGCTCCGCCCCGATAAGAACCGCCCCGCCTCCGCTGCCACGATCGGCTTCGCCCAGGCCCCTCTCCGCCAGCCCTACTCCCCAACGCATCCTTCTCGGCTCCTCCATCGACGGGGGCCCCTTGCTAGCTGCCTCTATCGGGCTACTTCCGTCGTCGATCCCTCTTTCCTCCATTCCCTATGGCGCCAACAACCCACAAATTTTATCTCATGCAATGGCCGAACAGCCCTCTCTCTCGCAAATTTTCGAGTCTCACGTCAAGCTCCTAGCGGATAACGACAACGCCCTCATTGTCGTCGTCATCACCCAACTAACGACTAACAAAACAAACCAACCGACAACGGGCTCCTCCAGTGAGGCGCCGATTTCGCCAACTCTGCCGGAGTTTTCCCTCCCCCGGCACGAGGGCAACGGGTTGCCACGATACATGCGGATGGAATTTCAAATATTCGACGGCCACGAAGACCCCTTATCTTGGCTCTCTCGTTGCGAGCAGTTCTTCTCCCACCAGCGCACCCCTTGGGAAGAGTATCTTAATATTGTTGCCTTCCACCTGATAGGCCCCGCGCAACTTGGACTTTCTCAACTGCAACAGGAAAAACCACTCTTATCTTGGGAAGATTTCGAGGTGAACTGCACCCTTCGCTTTGGCCCACCCCTCCACAGCAATACCTTGGGGGATCTCATTTCCCTCTGGCAGACCAACCCGATTGACGAGTACCTCAAACAGTTCCAAACCGACCTGGCCCGCACTACATCCGTTCTTCCGACACAGCTGGTGTCCATCTTCACGGCAGGACTCCATGAGCGCCTCCGCATGGACGTGGAATTTCAGGCACCCGCAGATCTGACCACTGCAATGAGTTTGACTCGTATCTGCGAGAAGCGTCTGCTTTTGGATCGCCCTCATCTACATCACCAGGACACCTGTCGTACTTCGTGCCCTTTTTCATCGGCCACAACCAGTCTCCTCGCACCTCTACAACCCCATATCCGGCGAGTAGTGGTCGACAGGAGCCAGATCGGCCAAAGCTCAGCAGTCCAAGTCCCAGGCGATCCAGGAGAAGGCGAGAGCTCGGTGACCTCCTCAGCTCGCCCTGACAAGGTGGAATCATGTGAGGGGGGAGTGGAGCAGGTCGGCTCGCACTCGAACCAGGAGCTCGGCGAGCAGCGGGCGAGTGGGGTAGACCGGGCCCGCACTCGCCCAGGGCCGGGAAGAGGCGGTGAGTGCTAGCTCCATCGAGCACTCATCGACCCCAGCGAGTGAAGATTTCAAAAGGGCACTCGCCCAGTCTCTTGTCATGTATCTTTACTATTTTGCCCCCGTTGGCATACCTATAGCCTATTAGAACAGCGGAGTTACGCTGTTGGCAGACCAAGTTGGGCTGCACATTGGTGTTAAAAACAACGGAGGTTGCCTATTTGCATGCCGTTTTCAGAAATGACCCAATGGGGTACCTTAGAAGGCATGCTTACTTGTGCCCCGGTCTTCTTGCGCTTTCAGAGATACCCTCAGCTCGGCATTTGGCTAGGGAGAGGAAGCGCTCTAAGATCTTCCGGGTGTGTGAAGGGTCCTCCACGCCGAGCCCTTGGGTCTGTCTCATGTTCTTTTTTCATAGTCGTTTGGCCCGCGAGAGAGAAGTAGGTGTGCGATCACCCTTTCCCCAAGGGTGAACTGCACAGAGACCGAGTTTTCGGTTTCAACAGCACCGGACCGCGGTACCGACCTCCCAACTACCATTCGTCGACTGTCGCCACAGGAGATGAGTGAGCGTCATGCCAAAGGCCTCCGTTACAACTGCAACGAGCCATTTTTTTGTGGACGCCATTGCAAGCGCCTCTTCTGATTGGAGGTAGCGACACGGCTGTTGAACGGGATGCTGACACAGACATGGGGGATCCGACGTCGTACGTCACCACAGACCAAGCTTGAGGGCAAGCTTGTCGTCGGGCTGGGTGAAGATGTTACGGTCCCGCCTTGGTCCCGCAGGTCGCGGACCTTTTTATCTAGTTCTATTTTATATTTTATTATGTGTATTTGATCATCCCTGTCTAAGCCCAAGGAGGGGGCATTTTGATATGGTTATTTATACTTGGTTGGGAGCCAAGACTAGTAGGCAAGCAAAGTTTATTTTTATTTTTCTATTCCTCTCTCTAGTTCTCTCTCTCTCTCTAAGTCTTTCTCACATCTCACGGAAAACCCGCACCCCGAACCCTAGCCGCCAACTCCCGATCTCCGCGATCCCGCTTTGACGTCTCCGCGATCCCGCTTTGCCGTCTCCACGATCCCTCTTTGTCGTCTCCGCCATGAATTATATTGACGAAGGACAAATCTATAGGTACTAATGGGATGCCCTAACCTGTTATGGAGGCTACCAATAACAAACAAATATGATTGTATCCACGATCAACCCTAAAATGAAGTTGTGAAGCCAATGAACAAGCAATCACTACATAAACTCCAACTCTAAAGCAAATGATTCAATCATGCGAATATTTTCGAAGTGTGATTAATCAAACAATGTTAATTATAAAAAACCCATGCAAATGTAACAATTGATCCTGTTAGATGATATAGGAAATATTGATGTAAAGGCCCATTTATAGGCTCAATTCCTTTCTCTTCTTTAGTCTCACATCTCTTGTATAGGATTATTTTTCCCTCTCTTCTCCTATATATTTGTACTATCTTTTGTATTTTACACATGAAGAAGGATCCGCAAGGTTTGTCCATTACTTTCTACATGGTATCAGAGGGACTCGTTGCCTCCCGCGGACTCCACAGTCTCTCCTGCGGCCTACTCTCCTGCGGCCACCCGCGGACTCCACACTCTATCCGCCTTCCTCTGATCTCATGCGGCCTGCGCTCTCCTGCGGCCTGCTCAGTCTATCCGCTCTTCTCTGCTTAGCTACCTACGACCCGCGGTCTTCTGCGGCCTATTTTTCTGCCTCTGCTTCCTTTTCATCTTCGTGGTTCCACCCTCCTCCTCGGGCTTCTTATAGCCTCCTCTCTCTGTCTCGTGGGGTACACTTCTCCATGTTGTTCTAATTCAGTCCGTTGCGAGCTCCGCCAGTCCGCTGCAGGCTTTCTTCCCCTCTTGCGGACTGCTCCTACTGTCCGCGGCTTCTCTCCTACCTTGCGAGCTTCTACTCGTCCAGACCAAGCTCTCTTCTCGCTCGCGGTCTCTTGTTATATCCTGCGCGGACTGCTCCTAACCGTTGCGGGCTCTCTTCTCGCATGTTGTTCAAGTTCCGTTGCGCTTCCCCTTCTTGCGGACTGGTCCAGTCCGCATCGGCCTATCTCAAATTGCGCCTTGCGGCCTGCCCTTTCTAATAGTTGTGGTCTGCTCCAGTTCGTTGTTAACTGCTCCTCCTCGCTTTTTGCTCTAGTCGTCGCGGCCTGCCCTTCGGGGTTCTTGCTCGCCCTCTTCCCAGCGGGCTCCTGCTTCAGTCCGCTGTTGCTGGCCGCTGTGGCCTGGTTCTCGCTGCGGACTCTGCTTTTGGCTGCGGCCTGCATCTTCTCCCAGGTGATCGCAGTTCTTTGTGCTTCCTCGGTTGTAGCCGCTGGTTCTGTCCGGCAAGCCGCTTACATCCTTGCCGACCGGTTTCTGTGCCTAGCCGCAGATCAGGATTATGGCATCCGCCTTGAACACTCCTGATGATATTGCTGCGTTGCGTGCTCAACTCCATCAGCTTCAAGGGGTGGTTAGTCGCCCCTCTGACTCCGTGGCCTCAATCTTCCAGGAAGGTGTATCGTGCCTCTCACACAGCTCTCACTGGATTGTGGACTCAGGTGCTACACACCATCTCTCTCCGCAACAGCCGCCCAAATATTTGGATACTGCTTACCCCAAGCACATCACTATGGCCAATGGTGACACGCTCCTGGTTTCTGGTGCTGCTAATCTGTCTCTTACTCCTTCTCTTTCCTTAACCTCGGTTCTTCATGTTCCGGACTCTCATTTTAACCTTCTTTCTGTTAGCCGTCTTATGCAAGACCTTGATTGTTGGGTTACTTTTTCACGCTCTTCCTTTGTGGTGGAGGATCGACTGACGCAGACTATACTTAGTAGAGGGCGACTGTCTAATGTGTTATATCTTCTTGACGTTCCTCTCATTGCTCTCACATCTTCTCTCACCTATGCTCTCACCTCTGTCTTCACCACTGATTGGCATCGCCGTCTTGGGCATGCCCCTCCCAATTCTCAAGAAAGCTCTTCCTATTATCTCTCTCCAAGAGTTCTTTTATGAATCATGTATCTTCGGTAAACAACACTGTCTCCTTTTCTCCTTCATGCACTCGGAGCGATTCTCCTTTCTCCCTAGTGCATTCTGATATTTGGGGGTCTTATAAGGTTCCTAGTATCTTGGGCCATCGGTACTTTGTTACCTTTATAAATGATTACTCGCGGGTTACTTGGTTGTATTTACTTTGTGATCGTACCGAACTCACGACTACGTTCTGTGCGTTTCTTACCGAAACACGCACTCAATTTTCTACCTGTGTCAAAACCCTTCGTACGGACAATGCTCGAGAATATACTGGTCGCACCCACTCCAACATGTGCGCTGAGTTCGGTATTATACATCAAACTTCGTGTGCTTATACGCCTCAACAGAATAGCGTAGCGGAACAGAAAAATCGTCACCTCCTTGATGTGGCTCGATCTCTTATGATCCAAATGCAGGTTCCTCCCCTCTACTGGAACTTTGTCATCTCTACTGCTTGTCATCTCATCAATCGCATGCCTTCGTCTGTCCTCAACTTTGTGGCGTCCATTACTCTCCTTTACTCATCCATAACTCTTCTCTCTCATGCCTCGTGTGTTTGGGTGTACCTGTTATGTCCACCACCTTGGTCCTTCCAATAACAAACTAGTCCCTCGTGCTACCAAAGTTATGTTTGTTGGGTACTCCCGCACTCAGAAGGGGTATGTCTGCTTTTATCCTAACACTGGTAAGGTGGTTGTGTCTGCTAATGTCTCCTTTCAAGAAGACCAACCATATCACACCAGCCCTTTTGATCCCCTTCTTCCTCCTTCGCTACCTCGGACCATCATACTCGCCACGTCTCCACTTCCACCACTTCTCCCAACCCCTCTACAACACCAGTCCACATCTCCTCTCATCCCAGTTTCCCCAACACCACCAGTCCCCTCCAAACCTCCTGTCATTCAAGTCTACACTCGTCGTCCTTCTCTTCCAGACGCCCTACAGCAGCCTCCCTCTACCGGTGAAATCTCGCGGCCTGTTGATCCGGCCTCCTCCTCGACAGCACATCCCATGGACAACTATGTCTCTCTACATCGGCTCTCTCTGCCTTTCCTTACCTTTGCTCTCTCTCTCTCTCTTCTCTATTTCTAGACCTACCTCCATGCAGGACGCCCTCCGGCATCCGCAGTGGCGGGCCGTCATAGATGAAGAAATGACGGTTATATGGGTAATCACACTTGGGATCTTGTGTCTCTTCCTCCTGGTCACAGTTGCGTTAGCTACAAGTGAATCTTCTTTATCAAACATGTTGCGGATGGGACAGTTGACCGCTTGAAAGCTCGGCTTGTGATTCGGGGTTTTACTAAACAATATGGCCTTGATTATGAGGAAACTTTCTCCTCGGTCGCCAAATTGAATTTGATTCGGGTCCTTCTCTCTTTAGTTGTTCATCGTCAGTGGCCCCTCCATCAGCTGGATGTCAAGAATGTCTTCTTGAACGGCAATCTTCTTGAAACAGTTTACATTCATCAACCACCCGGGTTTGAGACCACGGGGGAGTCTCGTGTATGTTTGCTTCGCAAATCTATTTATGGTCTCAAACAGTCTCTCCGGGCATGGTTTGGGAAATTCAGTAAGGTCGTTTGTGAGGTTGGCTTCAAACAAAGCTTGGCAGATTCCTCTCTCTTCACTCGTCATCAATCAACAGAGACCATAATACTTCTGATTTATGTCATCAATAAATCACGGGGCATGGTTTAAGTGATCACTGGTGATGACTCCATCGAGATACAACATGTGAAGCAACACCTAAACTCTATCTTTCAAATCAAAGATCTGGGAAATCATCGATACTTTCTTGGACTAGAAGTAGCACGACGACCCGATGGCTTAGTCTTGTCTCAGCGAAAGTATTGCATTGACCTTCTGCATGATGCTGGCCTTTCGGGTTGTAAACCTGTGGATACCCCGATGGAGGTAAACCACATGTTGCGTGCTCAGGGATTTGAGGAGGATTCTCTACTCCCGAATCCGGAATACTATCGCCGTTTTGTAGGAAAGTTAATCTACCTAACAGTTACAAGACCAGATATATCATTTGTGGTTGGTGTGGTCAGTCGATTTATACATACCCCCACGTACCTCTCACCTCCAGGCTGCGGAGCGTATTCTCAGATATCTGAAGACTTCCCCTGGGCAAGGACTTGTGTATAAGATCTTCCTCCCTTTCTCTTATTGCATACTCGAAAGACGATTATGCGGGCTCGTTGGATGATCGGCGGTCTACTACTGGGTTCTGTACATACTTTGGAGGAAATCTCATCACATGGCGGAGTAAAAAGCGGGTTGTAGTTGCCCGCTCAGTTGCCCGCTCGTCTGCTGAGGCTGAGTACCGTGCAATGGCGGCTGTTACTTTTGAACTAACCTGACTTGAAAGTCTCCTAGTAGATTTGGGAGTTAAATTGACCTCACCTTCAACCTTGTTTTGTGACAGTCAAGCTGCAATACACATTGCAAAGAATCCTGTGTTCCATGAGCGAACAAAACATATTGAGGTCGATTGTCACTTTGTTCGATAAAAGGTCCAATCAAAAGAGCTGAACCTTGAACATGTTCATGCGTCTAGGCAAGTTGTTGATATCCTCACTAAGGCTTTACCTCGCAAGTTATATTATCATTTCTTCTCCAAGCTTGGTGCCTACGACTTGTACGCTCCAGCTTGCGGCGGAGTGTTAGATGATATAGGAAATATTGATGTAAAGGCTCATTTATAGGCTCAATTCCTTCCTCTTCTTTAGTCCCACATCTCTTATATAGGATTATTTCTCCCTCTCTTCTCCTATATATTTGGACTCTATTTTGTATTTTACACATGAAGAAGAATCTACAAGGTTTGCCCATTACTTTCTACAAATCCCAAAGAATTCTAATTTAGGTTAGCAAATAATAATTCCAAATCAACTAAGAATGCATTGAAATTAGATGTTGGACAAATAAATTTTGTACATGTACTGAAATTAAGAAAGCCAAATATTCGAAGCAAAATATAACAAGAAATAAGCAAGTGCATACATACAAATGCGGAAATGAAATCAAAATTAGAAACTCAAGTAATTAGATCTGACGCGGAGAAGACGTTGCAGGCAGGTGACACTGTTATGTGAAAATGAATGTGCTGACACGCTAATGCAACCCTGCGTGAATGTGCGGAACGAATGCGAACAAGTCCAATCAAATGATATGTGCATGTTCTCAATTAATTATCCAGAATCAAATTATAGCAACGATGATTATACACAGCTAGCAAATCAACACAGTGTTCACAATAATTTTGGCGCGTGTAAGCAAACAATCATGCTCTTTTTTTAAACAAGTAATGTTTTCCACTATAACTAGGACAAATAAATATTATAGACTTAAAGAAATAAAGACAAAAACGCTAACAATCTCAATAACCAAACACATATGGCATGTCCATCCAAGATTCAATACAAAATAAAAGGAGTACAAAATATTAATACTCACAAACAACGATATATCCAGTGACGGCAGTCGGCGTGGCTCCACGTGGTGAAGGATACGACTGTATTGAGACAATCAATTTTAGACCTTAATGGGGGAATGACGAGAGGTGTTGTAGGAAGGGTAAATGAGTTTTACTGATATGAGTGGAGGAGATATGAATTCACTGTTACTGGAAGGAGGTCTAGACAGTGATGTACAGGGAGATATGTGGTTCTGGGGGAATTGAGAGGTGATGAAATGAAGGCTGGCTGCTGGTTGGGAGGAGGGAGGCTCACGGCTAGGCAATGAGGGGCAACAACCAATGTTGGTGGAGAGGAAGAAGGTCGATGTGTGTTGCCCTGCTTGTTAAAGGGGAGGGAGAAGCAAATCGTTGAAATGCTGCGTTGTTCATCGATCCCGTCGAGGAAAGAAATGAACAGGAGGAAGACGGATGCTTAACAGAGGAGCGGGCGCTGTTTGTGGTTGTTGGAGGATTCACGCACGGTTAGGGGTTCGCTCCTTTCGTATTCCATCGAGGAAGGAGAGGAGATGAATAGGGAAGCGAGATTGCAAAAATCGAGCGGCTCGGGAGTGGGGAGTTACGTGAAATAGAGTATCTAATGACTGAGATTGAGGGGACGTGGGAAAGGGGGAGAAAGGTCTCACGGGAATTTTAAAAAACTGAGCAGTAAAATCAAATATTGTAAGAAATGAATAGGAAAGCCGGGACGACGCACCCCGGGCTTGCGACGTCGAACCACGAGTGATTGTCGGAATTCTGGATTCTCTTACAAAACTCAGCAATGTCTGTAAACTGCAGTGTCCGCCCTTATTTATAACAAAAGGGGGTGGTTGGGTACCCGACGTGAACGGCTATGATCTTTTGTTACGCATGGTGTCCCAAAACAATAAATACACGCCAAAAAATACACAAGAAGAAAAAGTGATGCTCCGGACGCGTTCGTGATCTCGGGTCGCCGATCCGATCAACAAATCTCCACCAAATATGCAAAAATGTGTCCCACCGAGTGGTGGCCCGATCTCCTCCATCGAACACGATCATGCGGTCCATCCCCATCAGCAGGCTTGGAGTAGGTATGATGCAAAGGAACGAAAGCACGGTTGGTGGGGAACTATGAAGCTGGGAATTTCTAGGGTTTGGGAAATAGTGGGATTTGCAGAATTTTGAGATTTCGGGATAACGAGGATTTTAGGCTTTTGGACATTTTTGAGATTGAAGCTTCGGGAGGAGGGGGATATCGAAGGACTCGGCTGAGAGAGCAGTTCATGAATGATGCGGTTAAGAGAGGAGGGGATGAAAGTGGAAAGGAATTAATGGGGAGAGGTGGCATGGGGCTGGACGGATTTGAAAAGTGGGGTTGGAGGTGGTGGCGAGGTCGGGATAGGAAAGAGAAGAAGCTTGCAGTATCGAAGAAGCGAATGGGCGGTTGCGGGGTTGAGAGCGCGGGGAATCGATGGGCGGATGGATGGGGTGCCGGACTTGGATTAAAATGGTGGAGGGTTGCCGAAGTCGTAGAGGTGATGAGAGACTATGGTAGGGGCTGGTGGTAATGTGGGAGAAATCAACACCACATGTCTTGTTGGCTTCGGAACCAAGGATGACAGGCGGCTTGAATAGAAGTCTAAACGATCGATAATCGGGACAACTCTTGATGTAGACCCGAATTAGGGTTTCAAAATGTTAAATATTTTATAGCAAGATATTTTATTATTTATAAATAAAATCAGAGTTTCTGAAGATTAAGGGGATTTTTTTGTTTTGGAAAGAGGGCCGAGCGGGCCAAATCGAGATGTTCGCGTGTAAAACTGCTCTTACCGACAAACTTCGCAAAACCATTATTTGTTATTTAGAAAACTTTGTCAGTGCTAACGGTTCGAGCCGAGGCGGGATTTGGACGTTCACAAGCACAAAGCACAACAACAATTTATGAATTAAAACGGTAATTAAGGCGAGCGAGCGTTCGGGGCAAGCTCGTAATTATTTAATGGATGCATAAATTTAAATCGAACTATTAGGAGCCAGGGGTGTGTGACGTTACGACACGAGCACTATCTGGACCAAATCCGTAGGCGAAAGCAAAACCGAGGTCAACTGGTTGTCGTCTATCTCTGACTGTAGTCGGCTTGGGTCGTCGGCCGATCCCGTATGGCTGCAGTTGCAGGAATCGGGCCGTGGTTGTTGCAGCCTAGCAACGCTGATGAGTAGCAATCACCGGAAGTGGTGTCGCGGTCGACGGCGGTCGGCGTAGCGAAACAGTGGCTCGCCGAAGGTCTCCTTGCAATTTGTTGGCAGGATGAAGGTCTGGCGCCGAGAGACGGTGACCCGCCGGAAGCAAGGTCGCAGTCGACGGTGGGTCGGGAGGGCACGACTTGGAGTAGCAGCGATGTTGGGGAAGTACACGAGGTCCAGCGGAGGAATCAGATGTATCGGGCTTTGGGGGCCGGCACTGTGGAGAGAAACGATGAGTCGTCTCTCTCTATTCTTGTCCAGGCTACTCTAATCAATGGTCGGCTCCTTCTTTTAATAGAGTTAATCATGAATTGAATTTATTTCTTCCTTTTTATTTTCTTCCATGTAGGGAGACCATTCCAAAATGATAATGATTTTTATTCTCCCCTTTTATTGTTTTTCCAAATTAAGCGAAATGTCACAACTTTCTAAAGTTTAAATTTCCCAGATTTAAATTTATGGTTTTTTTCCAAAATGATTTCATATTTAAATTTATGAGTTTTAAAATAATCTTAAGCTTGCCCGTTACGTCCGAGCGACCAGAATTACCGGACCTATTTAACAAGGGACCCATCGGACGGTCAACCCGACGAGCCGAGCAATTTCGAACAAACAAGAGTACGAAGGAAATACATGAGAAAAAACAAATAAATGCGTAAATAAAAAGTGTGATGCCTAGTGACGTCAAGTAATAACTGATGTGACGGAGGATGCATAAACTCTCTAAAATCTATACTCGAGAGCCTCCTTTGTATGGTACCATCCCTGATGTTACTCCTAATAATCATCATAATAAGACAAGTCCCCCTACCATAATTGGATCGAGATGGTAGGTTAGCACAATGGTATGAAGATTTCCTACAAGGAGCACTTTGGAGTCGAGCATAAACAGACACAGGATCCTCAAATAGAGTAGTGGCGTAGCAATGATATCCTGTCATAAATGAACTTATAGAGTATACTAATGTGTATCGTAATCAAAGCCCGAACTTGTGGCTCTGATCCAATTGACGCGGGATAAATCTATAGCAGACCGACGAAATGCTTTAACTCTGCATGAGTGCGAAAAATCATGCGACAAATGCAAATGGATCTACGACCAACCCAAAATGAAAATGTGAAAGAACGCAAGCATGCAATCCAATAAAAAAAATAACCAAAACTTAATCCCAACACTAATACAATGTAAAATGGTTTAGTCGTGCAAGTGTTTCCAACACATAATAAATTAAGTTGATTTTAAAATCTTGTGTGAACGTCACAACTGATTACAAATAGTTCTCTCTTAGATTAAAAAATAATGTTGAAAGTGGACCCACCGACCAAATAAAGGTCAAGGCCGACCATATAAAGGTCAAGACCCGGGCCCGCAGCCAGACTATAGTCAGTGCATCCCAACCCGCTCTCCGCCTTGAATCTAAACCGTGTGGCGGGTTGTTGAGGCCAAGAAACGATCCCAGTAGCTCCTTTATAAAAGGATTTTAACTTCTCTCATACCCAACTGAGATGCAGCTCAGTTGGGCATGAGAGGAGAAGATGTGCAGCTCAGTTGGGCATGAGAGGAGAAGATGTGCAGCTCAGTTGGGCATGAGAGGAGAAGATAAAATCCTCCTCTTATAAAAGAGGTTCTGGGATCGATTCCCGGCCTCAACAACCCGCCACACGGTTTATATCCAAGGTGGAGGGCGGATTGGGGTGCACCGACTGCAGTCGGGCTATGGGTCCAGAGTCTTGACCTTTATATGGTCGGTCTTGACCTTTCTATGGTCGGTGAGCCCACTTTCAGTAGATAATGATTGCAAATTAACCGAAAGTGATGGAAAGTAACCGCATGGAGAATAAGTATTGCATGTATGTGGAAAGAGAAATCGTCAAATTAAGTTGAGCGGAATATTACTAGAAATATAAAAGTGCACCCACCATACAATGTAAGGAAAGAAACTAAAATATAAACTTACCAAGTAATCAGTGTCAGTCGTTAGAGATGTGTTAGGCAGGCTTGGGACAGCCATAGGAGCGATGCATTGGTTTCAATGTTGATGTAAACTGAGGTGGGGTGTAGTTTTTGAAACAAAGTAAAATGCGATCTTTTTAAAATAATTGTGGTGCGAGAGAATTCGCAGGCCATTTTGAACGAATAAACAACCTAAACGGCGCTCGCGAACGTGAGACTACCGCACGTGCATGTTAACGTTATGAAATCACGATTGCACGGGCATAGTATTCAAGAAAGTGGCAACCACGGATATGTAACGAACGATATTTACGAGACTTAATTAGCCGAGCAAGCTCTAATTTAATTACCAATTCGTTTCAAATATTAGCATAAAACATCAACTGATGGTTCGCAAACGAGGGAGGTAGAGAGGTATACCCGGGAGAAGAGGTAGTGGCTGACAGGTCCTCGTACCGGTGGGGAGTGGGCTGGAGATGGTGTGGAGGAGGTCTGGATGTGCCCAAGGAGAGCTCTGGCAGCAGAAACAGAGATCGGCGGAGCTCTACAGGTGGTCAACGGGAACAAAACAGTGCTGTCGACAATGGCGAGGGCTGAAGTGGCGGCGTCCAGCGCTGGGAGGGGAGGAGAGCATCGGGCTCACGGGATCTGGTGGAGTACAGGGCAGGAGGGGTCGTCGGAGCTTAGGTATACTCAGGCGAGCTCGTCGGTGGCTGAAGAGGGCTCCCATGAAAGCTTTGAAGGGCTGGCGCAACCGGACGGGGAGGACGCCCTGTAATCCTCGGGGTTGTCGACGGAAGTGGCAGGAGTTGTCGCCAATAGCCAATAGGGCCTCCGACGGCGATGACATAGTCGGCGAGGAAAGGAATGGTGGTGTCGGGCTTCTGTCGAGCAGGAATAGCCATTCGAGGCTGGCGGCGCTGGGGAAAAAATCGAATGAAACCGAACGGTTCGTTCAATTCATTCCCAGCCGATTTTTGGAGGAATGAATGGGGGGTATTTTATATGAGAGATTAGGGTTTCGTATTTGGAGGGCTTTGGCTATAGGCACACACATGAAATTGGTTTAATGTTTAGAGGGTTTTTGTTAATGACACACATATGAACCTCTATAAGGTCGAAAAATGTGGGGGCGGGGTTTCAAGGTGGGGTCGGCGATGAGCTTAGGGGAGCATTACATTTTGAAATAGTTAATTAAATTAGGCTTGCCCTAAACTAACCCATCTCCTAATTAACGGACCTATACATTTAGGATCTCGTTGGCCGGTCACACCAACGAGTCAAATAAAATTGCGCGAACAACATGCACGAAAGAAAATAACACTCAAGTGCTTATAATACGCGCAATACAACTCGACGCTACAAAACAAAGTCGAAATGCGCGAAACTACGCGCTACAAAAATAACGGACAGGTACACTAATAATAAATAAAAAGTTGCGACGCGGGTTGCATCAATTCTCCCGGGGTTGAAAGAGCTCGACCCCGATGAAACTCGAAGCAACCTGTAAGTAGAAAGTCCGAGCGTCGATCGAAGAGATGATGCATACTATCTTGCTGATGTCGTGGTTGCAACCCAAAACCTGCAAGTAACCTCTCATCCAAAAAGCTCGCAATCCATTAGTCAAAATTTCATGTCAAATATTTAAATTAACAGTAATTATTAGAGCTTTCATGTCTGTGGGGAAAACATGTGGCAAGAGAGAGAATATGAAGCAAGTGGAATCAGCCCGTGGAATCAATAACTCATAACGCAACGTACGCTTGCCCGATGGACACCTCTATGAATGTCTGTTGGACACGGATCAAATATCGCCCTAATTTCGCCTGATGAAATTCCGCTCGAGTCACAAAATTTTAAACAGATCCCAAATTTATCTTGTAAAATTTTTCATAAAAAACCTTTGAAGCGAGTGTCTCGATGAGGAGTAAAATATCTAAGTATCGTATTGACTCCCTCAAGAATACTAAACCTAGAAGTGTCAGAAAGAAAACGGTAGCGATGTGGTGGTGCAACATGCTCTCCTATATCCATAAAGAAGTGATGTGAACAAAACACGTGCTCGCCAAAAACAAGGTCAATATAGGGTGGTGACTGTAATGTCACTAGCAAGTGTTCACCAAGCACAACGTCCGTGGGCTCAAGGGTTTGTGGCGGTAGTGCGCTAAGAAAGTCAGGACATATGACGAACGAGTCTAAGTCACCTAAGCTGAGGATCTCATCACTAGGCAACTCCTCCTCGGGGAGAAGAGAGAGCGACGATGTGTCATCCGAGTGGAGAAACTGATGTAGCCTCAATTTTAGGGTGTGGAAAATACTTAATTTTTTTATTTTTAAAAAGAAAACTACTTTTAATGATAATAGAAAGTAGGGTTTCGAATTTGAAACAAACACAAGGGCCGAGGGGTCAAATCAAATTTTCACACGTGTATTTCAATGACGTCGCTCTGAGCTTTGAGAAGTTCATTAATCTCGCTTGAGTGGTTCTCTCACGTGTTCACGAGCGAACCTTCCTCTGAATCCACACGGCCACGAGCAAAGTTTGCTTTCAAATAACTAATAAAATAGCGATATTATCAGTAGTGCGAACGTAACGACAAGCCCATGAATTAATTTAAAGAAACATAAATTTAATACTAACGCAAGGAGAGGCGGGTCATGTCATCGTCCTCTCGGAGGTCGAGGCGAGACTGCAGGACTAGGAACTCGTTTGTGTACTCATCGACAGATAATTTGTCTTGACGTAGATTATGGAATCTACGATACAGGATTTGCATGTAGTCAGACGGAACGTTTCTCTTACGCAGTTGAGTTTTGAAGTCATTTCAGGTTGTGATCGGGGGCATACCTAAATTGAACCTAAACCGTTCTAATTGTCCCCCACCAAACTAAAGCAGATCCTTTAAGTCTAAGTGTGGCATACTCAACTTGCCTAGCTTGGGGTAATTGCTTCCAAGCCAGGAAACGATCCATCCTTTCACACCACTCTAGGCAACTCTCGGGCTCTATTCGCCCTTCGAAATCACTCACGTCCAGCTTGATTCCCACATCCCAACGGGGTTGGTGTCGTGGTTCGTTATGGGCTTCCGGATCGGGGTGTGCGAGTTCCCGAGGTCTATGGTCAGGGTCGATTTCGACCACTGGGGCAGGTGTTCGGTTGACGTGCAAGGTCGCTTCGATATTATTCACCGAAATGTGTAGTCTGTTCATGATATGTGTGACACTACCCATACCGGTGGTGAGCGTCTCGACCATTTTCATTAAATCACTCATGCGTCGAGTCAAGTCTCCAACGTTATTTTCTAATTGATCGACCCGTTTCTCCATCGATAAATTCAAAATATCTTTTTTTTTAACAAAATTTTATTTTAAAATAGAAAGCTCCTGAGCGGGAAAAAAAATTTCTTTTTTAAAAAAAAGAAAACAAATTCTTTTTTTTTGTAGAAAAATTAAGAACAAATTTTAAATTAAAATTTCTCTTTTTTATATATATAGAAATTAAGATCGTCGGATCGTCCGTTTCACGATAGAAGTGAAGCGAACCATCTGATACCAAACTGATGTAGCCTCGATTTTAGGGTGTGGGAAATACTTAAATTTTATATTTTTAAAAAGAAAACTACTTTTAATGATAATAGAAAGTAGGGTTTCGAATTTGAAACAAACACAAGGGCTGAGTTGCCAAATCAAATTTTCGCACACGTATTTCAACGACGTCGCTCTGAGCTTTGAGAAGTTCGTTAATCTCGTTTGAGTGGTTTTCTCACGCGTTCACGAGTCAAACCTTCCACGGAATCCACACGACCACAAGCAAAGTTTGCGTTCAAATAACTAGTGAAATAACGATATTATCAGTAGTGTGAACGTAACGACAAGCCCATGAATTAATTTAAAGAAACATAAATTTAATACTAACGCAAGGAGAGGCGGGATTACCCAAATCAAAGCAAAGAAGTGGATTTCCCTTATCCTTCAGCGCACGGGTAGAAGGCTAGCAGTCGGCTCCCGAAGAGGGTGAACAGGACACGGCCGGAACGGAAGTCGTAGTCGAGGGCTTGATGTCCACTCCCAGCTGCCGGAATAGGGCACTGAGGTCGACAGCGGCCTGGCTAAGTCTCATGCTGGCGCGACGGACGGTGCAGAGTGACGTGCGAGGGCTAGCGGTCGGCGTTTTGGACGGAGCAGGGAGACGCGCGAGACTGGATTTCACGCCGACGCTGGAAGGGAAGGTCGGTGTTTGGGCTTGCGGGTTCCGCCGGCAATGAACAGAGAATGAGGAGGTTTCGTTCTTGTTTTGTCTGGGTTGCCTTTGTCTCCATTAACGGGGGCTTAAATAGGTTAAATTCCATCCATTTCTTTCCATCTATAACACATGAAATATATTTGATTCTCTTTCACATCTAAATGAACTTCCCAAATTTGATGAGATTTTGAAATTTGAAATTTGAATTTGAAATCTATGCTTCTGTAATTAATTTTGGGTTTGCCGTTATCGTTCTACTACTAGTAATACCGGACCTCTTTATTGAAGTCCCAACGGTCGGTCATGTCGATGAGCCGGAAAAATGCATGAAACAAAGTGCATAAAATAAAATACAAAACAAGATAAATGCATAAAGTTTATGATGTGTCGCAGGGCGCATCAGAAACACACCACTAACAAGTTCTTCTGACGGGGGGGGGCTCAGAAAATAATTCAGTTGCTAACATAGGTGTTGTCATAGTGGCAAGTGGATCCACGATTTCAACTAGCATGATAAAAGTAGGAGACAACTCTTCTTCTTGGAGCAGGGGCTCGGGAAGAAACTTCTTGATCGAAGGGGTGCTATAGTGGAGACAAGGATGTCACGACTTCAGTCGGGGTGATAAAGATAGGATAAAGCTCTTCTTCCTAGAGTAGGGGCTTGGGAAGAACCTCCTCGACTGAAGGGAATGCCACGATGGGGGCGAGTGAGACTAAGGTGCTCGTCGTGAGACTAACAAGGCGAGACAGAGGACTATCGAAAGACCTAACCTCGGGTTCCACTATGTCGTATGAAGTGTGGAGGTATGCATGAGCAACATAATGCGTGCGCACTGTCATCTCTAGGTTGTGAACAGAGGTGCACAACCCCCAAAGATTCTGCTCGAGTTCTGCTGTGAAACTCAACGGCTTTCCGCAAAGATTAGATATGTGCATCTAAATCACCCATTTTTAAAAAAAGAAAAAAATATCTAAACCTAGAATTTGAAAAGGACCGGCGCTCGGCTATCCCACGATAGGAGTGAGATATCCCAGCAGCCACACCAAACTGATGTAAACTGAGGTGGGATGTAGTTTTTGAAACAAAGAAAAAAGCGATCTTTTTAAAATAATTGTGACGCGAGAGAATTCGCGGGCTATTTTGAACGAATAAACGACCTAAACAGCGCTCGCGAATGTGAGACTACCGCATGTGCATGTTAACATTATGAAATCACAATTCCACGGGCATAGCATTCAAGAAAGTGGCAACCACGGATATGTAACGAACGATATTTATGAGACTTAATTAGTCGGGCAAGCTCTAATTAAATTACCTATTTGTTTCAAATATTAGCATAAAACATCAACTGATGGTTCGCAAGCTAGGGAGGTAGAGAGGTATAGCCAGGGGAAGAGGCAGTGGCTGACAGGTCCTCGGACCGGTGGGGACTGGGCTGGAGATGGTGTGGAGGAGGTCTGGATGTGCCTAAGGAGAGCTCTGGCAGCAGAAACAGAGATCGGCGGAGCTCTACAGGTGGTCACCGGGAACAGAACAGTGCTGGCGACAATGGTGTGGGCTGGAGTGGCGGCGTCCAGCGCGGGGAGGGGAGGAGAACATCGAGCTCACGGGATCTGGTGGACGGGCCAGGAGGGGTTGCCGGAGCCTAGGTATGCTCAGGCAAGCTCGTCGGTGGTTGAAGAGGGCTCCCACTAAGCTTCGAAGGGATGGCGCAACCAGACGGGGAGGATGCCATGTAATCCGTCGGGGTTGTCGACGGAAGTAGCAGGAGCTGTCGCCGACAGTCAATAGGAACTCTGGCGGCGGCGACGTAGCGGGCGAGGAAGGGACGGGCGGTGTCGGGCTTCTGTCGAGCGGGAACAGTCGACCGAGGCTGGCGGCGTCGGGGAAAAAATCGAATGAAACTGAACGCTTCATTCAATTCATTCCCCGCCGGTTTTTGGAGGAATGAAGGGGGGGTATTTTATAGGAGGGATTAGGGTTTCATATTTGGAGGGTTTTGACTATAGGCACACTAAAATTGGTTTAATGTTTCGAGGGCTTTTGCTAATGACACACATATGAACCTCTATAAGGTTGGAAAATGTGGGGGTGTTCAAGGTGGGGCCAGCGATGAGATTAGGGGGCATTACATTTTGAAATAGTTAATTAAATTAGGCTTGCCCTAAACTAACCCATCTCCTAATTAACGGACCTATGCATTTAGGATCTCGTTGGTCGGTCACACCAACGAGTCAAACAAAATTGCGCAAACAATATGCACGAAAGAAAATAACACTCAAGCGTTTATAATACGCGCAATACAACTCGACGCTACAAAACAAAGCCATGAAACTACGTGCTACAAAAATAATGGACATGTACACTATAATAAATAAAAAGTCGCGATGCGGGTTGTATCAAATGTGCAAGTAGCGGAGATAATTTTTATATGAATGTTAGGGATTGCGGATTTGTAGAAATTGAGGATTTTGGTTTAGTGGAGGGATGTCGAGGGAGTAGATGGGAGTGACGAGTGATGGTTCCTTCATGGGTACCAAAGAGCAAGTGGAGATAGATATATGGAGGCTACAAAAGGAGGGAGGGTTGTATGGAGGCTGGAAAAGAAGGCAGACCGATGGCAGCAACGTCAAGGGTTGTGGGAGGGTTTTCCACTTTTCTGACAACTGGAAGAGGACGGGATGGTTCCCGACTGCAAGAAAGAGGATGGTGTTTTGGGACTGGGAGTGGAAGTGGTGACTGGACTGGTTCTTGGGAGGGGCATGGATGTTGGGAGGGAGGAATATGGGTAGTCAGCTGTAGAGGGGGGAGCCGGGAGGGTAGATGGTTGCCAGATGGGGGAGCTGGGAGGTGGTAGTTGTAAGGCGGAAGGGGGCGGCTTATTCGTGGGCAAAATAGCGGTAGACGAGGGTTTTAGCACCCCGGGGCTGGAATCGGCAATTTCAGCACTGCATCGGATCTGAGACGTCGCACAGAACGACTCTTATCAAAGAAGCCAAAACTCACGATCCCTTCTTATTTCAGTTGCTACCAATGTTTTAAAAACGGACAGGACTGGCCGATTCAACCGGTCAGACCGCAGACCGGTGCACTATGAGGTCCGGTCTAGGTTCTGAAAGCGCTCCCACCAAGAACCAGTCAAGAACCGGTGAACCGGTCGGTCCACCGTAAAATCGCAAACCGAAGCAGGTTTAGCTCAACCCAGCAGGGGATTAGAATATTATTTTAATTTAAAACTTTAAATTAAATAGAGGCCAGGATAGGTATGATTTGTGTGGGGTTGCTCTCTGTCTTTTATAGGGATGTTTATGCTGCCTATATTAAATCATGCAATGTGAGACTAATTTAAGGAGTGGATTTAAATATTTTTCCAAAATATTGAGCAAATATTAAACACCACCAAGATTCGAACCTAAAACCTCCTAGGAGACTCCAAGAGGCCCAACTAATACACCAAGCGGCTAATTGCCTAGTACCGAACAAAATTTTATATAATATAATAGTATTAATATTAATTGATATAAAATTATTCATTTGATGTTAATTTGATACATACAATTAATTATTTTTTTGGATTATATTTTATTTTCAAATTAACTTAAAATTGTTTTATTTTAAAAATATTAATATATTATTTTTATGCAAATATTTGACATAACGTTGATTGTTTTTTATTAAGTTGTTACGGTTCGACTTTGGTTGATTTAATGTTTGAAATAAATATGTCACAACTAATTTTTAATATTTTTTTGTTGTTAAATATCTTATGATCTTATGTAGTTACTTATCTTAATTTGTTTTGCATGAATATATATCTCACCGTCCAAGCATATGTAGTTAGACCCAGTTCAATACTAGTTCAACTAGTTCAACCATGAACCTCTCCTTTCGGTTCAATGTCCGGTCTGATTCCGAAAACCTTGACTACTACTATGATATAAAGAGGGGGGATTTATGTTAAATCATTTGAAGGCCACAAAAGCTCGATCAAATAATTTAACCTAAATCACAAAATACAAATCTGAAGAACATAAAAACATACATTAAACTACGAAAAAAAAAGTTGATCACAAACGCTAGTCCGATTGTCCAGTTATCAGGAATTGCTCAAGGTCTACTTTCAACGCAGACAGATATATGATCGCTTTCAGGACAATTGCAGTCTGTGACATGTTCAAAATATTTTTTTTATAACTTTTGGCATTTGTTTTATTTTTTTATTAGTATTTTTGTCATTTTGGCTGGTGCAATGATCGAGTAATCTAAACCCTTCATGTCATTTGGCAAACTTTCAGCTTGTTATAAAAAGGTGTCAGCGTGAATTGGTAGGGGATATAGAACAGTTTCAAGAAGTTCGTACCAAGAACGGTTCAGCCATCACGCTCGGTGATGAAATGGCGTTGCCTTCCACAATTTCACCTTCGTGGTGCGAACGCTAGGGAACACCCCCCTCCTTTCAATCATGTGATGTAAAGCCTCCACCCGTCTTCACCTCATTTGTTCACCAACCGGATCTTCCCATTATTCTCATAAAAAGACAATCTGCTACGGATCCTTCGTCAGTTATCTTGTATTATTATTATTATTACTATTATTATGCGGAGTCGAGCATTGTATCGAGTCGCATTGTATTGAGTCATAGTCGTCATAGCGTTTAAGTGTTTTAATATTTGATGTATGTTTGTGTTATTTGCGGTTATGTCATCGGCGCCTATATATATATAGAGCCCTTGGGGTCATGTATTATGCAAGAAAATATCAAAGTTCTCTTTCTCTCCGCAAGCTCTTCTTTTCTCACCCCCTCCCTTCAAGAGTTTTCAACTTCTCTCACCTCCTCCACCATTTCAAGGGCTAACACCCTTGTATCTCCACCTCCATCTGCACCTCCGGCTGCCATCTAACGAACCACTAACCAGGTACGTAACACAATCCCCCACAACTACTGATCGCATCTCTTTGTCGCTCATGACCTAGCAATCAATCCTTATCATAGTTATTAAAGGCATAATGAGCACCAAGGCTCAAAGGGGTCTCAGAGCCTAAGCTCAAAGCGCAGGCGCGCACCTTACGAGGGCAACCACATCCATTTTATATAATCGACATCAAATATCAGTTCATCTTCTTGATCAAAATTGTTATATATTTTTCTCATTAATCATTCACTATTATCATTTATATCTCTTAAAAATAGAATCAATCTGGTCACTTGTATATCTAAATCTCAATATTCGATTATGTTTCACAAACACTAAATCATGCAAAAATTATTGAGATTCTTTCATTATATATTTTTTACTTTGAAAATAAAAATTTGCAACAAAAATCTCACCATAGCATGTCATTATGCTCTAAAGGCAAAAAAAACGCACGAAGGCGCAAACCTATAAACTTGGTGAGTCTTGAGTCTTAGGTGCATCTAAGGCATGCCTTCAACAACATAGCCGATTCTCCGGATCACCTTCTCCGGATCACCTGGAATGGGTTGTCGTATTTGGGATCCAATTTGTTGTAAGGGGTCTTGGCGGACGTCGTCTAGCGGTAAGAGCAACGTTTAAGCCAAACCCATTCATGAACAACAAATGAGAACTTGTTGCGGCATGCAATCTCCATACGTACTCGGGGTTGGAGGAGGCACTTTCGAGAGGCCATCAGAACCAAGTCACACTCAATGAGATCATTATCAACAGCGTCGATGAGAGTGGTGTCCTTATTATATGTCAATAGTCGAGGAGGATCCCTCCCATATATGAACCAAAAAGGTGTCGTCTGCCGGGCGGTGTGGTAGATGTTGTAGCAATATTGCACTCATAGAAGCCAGCAAACCCAATCCTTGGGATGATCGTCAGTGATGCACCAGAGGTACATCTCCACATTGAGGTTGACCACTTCGGTCTACCCAATCTATTGTGGGTGAAATGTTGTAAAGAAGGCCAGCTTAGTGTTGCTAAGAGTGAAAAGGTCCTTCCAGGACCTGCAGGTAAATACCTAATCTCGGTCAAACACGATACTCTCAAGTAGTTCGTGTAAAGCGAAACATCTGCTCGAAGAAAACCAGGGTAAATCCTAGAACCAAGGGGCGAGCTAAGGGTATGAAATGTGCCCCTATGGAGAACCTGTCAACGATCACCATGAGAACAGATCTCCCCTTAAAGGTGGGTAACCCTTCCACGAAGTCCACTGACACATCGACACAAATTTGGGTCAAAATGGGTAACAACTGTAAGATACCGGTCGAAAGGAGGTGGTCGCTCTTATTCTCCTGGCAGACGAGACATCTGGCGATGAAATCCTAAACATGTTTCTGCAACCCTTACCAAAAGAAGTCTACCTAGATACGTTGGAGGGTCTTGTGTAGCCCTTCATGTCCCCTACCACGGTACCATTTAGGATGGTGGGTATGAGGGAGATGTTGGCTCCAAGTATAGACGACCCTTGTAAAGGATGAGACCATTCCGTGCAGCTTAACAGGAAGGGAGACGTCCTTCCCAAATGTGATGGTGTAACACTGACATTGCCTGGATACTTGGATCTCGTGACGAAGGGAAGAGAGCAACTCGATCGTGATTCGGGAGATAGCGAAAAGAGTCACCTCTTCTGACGATCCCTAAGGGACAAGGCATTTGCATTCAAGATTCTCACCTTATACTTGACGCGAAAATCAAATCGAAGAAGTTTAATGACCCAACATTATTGTGGAACTGTGTTGAGGCCCTAATTTAGGAGACATTTCAGGCTGAAATGATTTGTTTGGATCCGAAAACTATGCCCACGGAGTTATGGTCGCCAGTGATGCACATCCTTAGTGAGACTTATCAACTCCTGCTCATAAGCAGGTAATTTATGATGGTGAATGGTCGTTTTTCTGCTAAAATATGCAATCCACTGCAACACTACCCCGATATAGTGGCCCGAGGCGTCACACTTCACCTGAAACTCTACGAGAAGTCGGGGAGGCGGAGGATGGGTGTGGAGACCAAGGCCTCTTGGAGGTCTTGAAAGGCTCCTGTCGTCGTGTCCTCCCAGACGAAGGCATTCTTTCATATTAAGGTCACCAATGGTACTCTAATCACAGATGAAGCTACAATAGAAACTGATAAGGCCGAGAAACTTGCGGAGCTCACGCGATGATCGAGGTAATGGCCAGGCGATCACAAACTGGATCTTCTCGGGTCTAATGGACCCCCTGACATTGCACCACGTGCCTTAAGTAGGCCACTCTATCCGTACTAACCAAGTATTTCATAGCTTCAAGGATGGCAGATTAATTGGAGAACTGTGTGAAGGTGCTCGAGGTGCTCTTCTCGAGTGTTAATGTACAATGGAGTATCATCAAAGAACACAAGCACGTAACATCGCAGGAGCGATTGAAACACCTCGTTCATCAATGCTTGAAATTTGGAGGGGGCGGTGGTGAGCTCGAACGATATGACGAGGACCTCAAAATGTCCATGAAAAGTTCGAAACGCGGTCTTCTCCATGTCGGTGGGGATCATGTGCACCTGATGGTAGTCAGAGCAAAGGTACAGCTTCGAGAAAAAAAAGGTCCCGGGCAACTAATCCAGAAGCTCCTCGAACACTATTATAGGGAACTGTCCTTAATCGTCTTAGCATTCAGCTCATAACAGCCCACACAGAAATGCCAAGTAGTATCCTTCTTGTGTACCAAGAGGATCGAAGAGAAGCAGGGAGAGAGACTGCGGCAGATGATCCCTGTTACAACATATCATTGTATGGACGTTCGATCTCTTCTTTTAGGAGAAATAGGTAGCAGCAGGGATGGAGCACCATAGACGGTGTACAAGGAATGAGCCATGCAATGATCCTGACGATGGGGTGGAGGAAGCCTTTTTGGTGGTGTCAGGGTAACAATGAATTCCCAAAACAAGTGGTGTAGCTCAGTCTGGTTTGGATTTGGGGCAAGGGACTTCACGACTTTTATGGTCAGAATATAAAAAGAGGAGGTTGTCGCCTCTAGGGTGGGGGTGGGGGCACTCATGCCACTCCACCATTTGGGTTCCTTATTGCCAACACATTGTGAGAAGATCAAAGTCCCATGTCCAGGTCCCAATAATCATAGACATCTGACATGCAAAACCATCTTGAATCCTTGGAGATCCACTACTAGGAGATCAGCATGGAAATGATGTCCCTCCACCACCATAGGTACCTAACAACAGATTCTCGGGCACGCAATCTTGCTTTCGCTAACCACTGAAACTTTGGCGCAGGAACACGTTATAACAAGTTGCAGATGTTGCGCAGTGGCTTGTTGATGAAGCTATGCGTGCTCCCGGAATCCAGCAGTGCGAGTAAGGGTTAAGTGGCGAGTGTGACAAACATATGAATAGTCATCCAGGTGGAGACCAGCCCCGACCAGGTCGGCGAAGAAGTCCCGACGCCGCACCAGTCTGGACCTCAATCAACTCTATGTCTTGCATGTTTTATTTGTGTCATTTATTGTGTTGCACTTTATTTTTACAAATTTTATATTGTCACTTTTAGTTGTCGCACGCCTGTGTGCATTGTCATGTTGTTGCACGCCTGAGCTCGTAGACGTATTTGGAGTATTATTTTCTTTTATATATACATATATATATAACTATTCCTATATGGATATATATGTATATATATAGGCACACATTTACACACACACATATACATATATATATATACTTATTAATATATATATATATATATATATGTTAAAGGGATAAAGGTACAGCCGGTCAAGCCCCTGCCGCAAGAGTCAAGTCCCGATCAGAAAGCATTGTTCATCTTCCCAGATTCATTAGGTAGGTTTCCTCACATGGGTTCCTGCACGCAAGAGCACATTTCTCGGCCACGATTCCTCCACGCTACCCGTCGCCGACCACGACTCCTCCAAACTGCTGCTGTGTCCACTCCTCCACGACGCCGCGGGATCAGCTCCATGATCACGGTGATACCGCCATGGCCGCACCTGTTGAGGGTTTTTTATTTTCTCTGTTATAACCCTATAAAAAGGGGGCTTTTGCTGTAATTTGGGGGGGGCATGAAATGTTGAATATTGAAACTTGCTGTGAGGTTATTTTCCCGTGTGAGGGATGATGAATAGTAAACATTAGGTTTGAGTTTGCTGTGATAGGAGTAGATGGTTCTATAGGATTGACTGCTGTGAAATTTTCCTTGTTGTAGGAGTTAGACGAGGATATATGATTTTCTTTTTACTGTTGTATGTTTCCTGTGAATCTATAATTAGTGAAGAAAATGAACAGTAATTTTATTTTTACTGTGCTTGTTCTTTGATTCCCGATTGAGGGGGGAGGGGGTGTTGATTACTGTGCTTGCCGTGAGAGCTTATTGTGTTTCCTGTAGGTGCTAGGCGTGAAGGCTGTGTGCTTCATGTTAGAGTTAGGAGAAATCAGTACGTTGATTTGCTCTGAGTTAGGAATAGGGAAGTTGGATATCATATTGCGTTGGAGATTCCGTGGTGTCACCTTGAGTGTTTGAGATTACGTGGATCCACCTTGAGTGTGAGAGCGAGTGAATTTTAGGAATGTTAGTTTGTGGCTTGCTTACTTTGTGAAGTGATTCCGTGGAACCACCTCGTGTGAGGGAGAGATTTAATTCCTTGGTGCCCGTGTGCGATAACGGCCGACCTCGAAGCAGAGATCGAAGGTGACGAGGAGTTTCTCGTGTGATCGCCCTCGACTTCGAATACGGAAGACGCCTCTTCCGTGGGTAATTGTTCCTTTCTTTTCCTTTGTGTGCGCCTCTATATTTTCTCGTAGGATAATAGACTCTTGCCGGGTTTTCGCCTGAGTTTCGTCAGCAAACGCTACGACGAAAACTCCAAACGGAAACGTATTTGGAGTTCACGATTTCCGTTGTGCTACGTCAAAGGGAACGGAACGAAAGTTGCGAACTTCCTTCCCGGATTTAAATTGAATCATTTTATTTAAGAAAATCATTTTTGAAACAAAATAGCAATTTTATGCTTTATAAAAAAATAGTTGCCTCATTTCCTAAAGTCTGTGCAAATTCCGTTGTAAAATTTGCAAAAAATTAATTTAATCATCGCATGAATTTAGGGTTTCCTAGGAAAAGCCGACAGGCGCGTAAACCCTACGCGTCGTCCTGCATCAATTTGGTATCAGAGGGAGGTTCCAAAAATTTTCTAAGTTTTGGGATCCGCCCTGCGTAAAATAGGAACCCGGATATCATTTTAAATTTTTTTCAAAAAAAGAGTTTTTTTTTATTATTAGTGCATAATCATATATTGCATTTAATTTATGTGTTAGCATGTATCTGCGAAGAGAAAGGATGCATCGTGTTGGACGTGGTCAACTGAGTCGTGGACACGAAGGAGAACAACCACCACAGTGGTTTTTACCTTTCGCCCACCAAATGACGGCATTAACTGAGAATACCTGTCAGTTGCGTGAAAGGTTAGCACACCTAAAAGGTAGGGTGAGTAGATTAGAAATACCCCCTCGAGCGACAATTTCACCTCAAATTCGAGATGAACATTTTGTCCGTCCACATTACGATGTTTCACATCACTATGCAGAAAGATCTACATTTAGGAGAAATCCTTTATTTGAGGATCACGACTACCCTTACACTTACACCCATAGTGCCCAGTCACGGAGATCTTTACGATACCACGATGATTATACTCGAACACCATATACCACTTCCTGAGATCGTGTTGACTCATCAACACGTTCACAATATGTTAGGGAGGATCAGTATGATGACTATCATTGTTATTATCCTCGTACTCGAGTGGATCCTAGTGGTCATTCGGCACCATATTATGAGGATAGAGTTCAGTATTCCTCTAGTTATCGATACCACACGTCTCCTTTATAGAGGAATCTGAGATTGCATATGTGCGACCACCACCACACGTTCGTTGGACTTATGATCATCCACGAGCACGACATGATTATGACATGCACACTCATCATGATTACCCTCGAACTACCTATAGAGGTCACTATCGTCACGAGTACGTCACACCTAGCGATCCTCCTAGTGCTCCGAAGGTGAACATGATGATAGACGTTAAGGGTCAACAAGAGCATCCCACTGCCCACACTAGGGAGACATCACCCACTCTATCTGATGTTCTAGTACAAGATGTGTGGAGTCAACCCCCATATGAGTCTGCTCCACTGAATGACCCCGTCCGTGATTCTATATCTACTAGCTCTCCTTTGAGTGTAGACTCCTTACACACTTCACCTTGTGGCGCACCGAGTCACATCATCACACCCGATGACGCGTCGAGTCACATCACCACACCTGATGGCGCACCGAGTGATATTACGATCGGGAGTCGAGAACATAGTAGTGATCTCGAAGTAGTCACTTCTACCCTATCTGGGAGTATGACCCCTTTTGATGGTTCATTTCTGGAGGACCATCATTCGACTGATGGGTCACTTGACGACCCTCCTATTGAGCCTCCACATGAGCCACCACGTCCATGTGTGGATAAACTTATTCTGAATAGTACACTTGCGAATTTTAAGACAGGGATACCTGCTCCATTGTCTTACTTGATGTTGATAGTGCTTGGGCATAATCATCTGGTTGCTCGAACTTTATATAAGTTATGGGACGTACCACCTGTTGACCATCGTATTTGCGATGAGTTTTTTTATGTCACACTTGGTGAGCCTCCTGATGCCTCACTTTCCCCTAGCACCTTTCTTACGGTTGTCACACTTCGTGCACATTTATATGAAAGCACTCCATCTATGTTTGGAGCCTACGTTTGCAGGCGTCGCATTTGCGACGAATTTTACTATACCCCTCCCGGCGAACCCCCAGATGGAAAACTTATGGGTTCACCGCACAATTGGGATATTTCCATCTTTAGTGACACAGTCGAGTTTGAGGGTGCGCTCACTGATTCGTTGAAGTTATATCTTGTCACGCACACTTGCAGAGACAATCCGCACACCATGTTGACACATTTGGTTACTGTTGTCTCTGATTTGCACTTGAGTGATCATTGCCCCCGCGATGAGTTCTTTTATGATCCACCCTCTGAGCCTCCTGATCATGTACCACTTTCAGGAGTTGCTCTTAGTATCTGAGACCATCGGTTAGCGGCGTTAGTCGTATTAGTAGTTCATTTATGGCATTTACATGATTTGCATAAAAGGTTTTGAGCGGAAAAATGCATAGTATTTATGATTTTTATGCAACTCAATTTTAAAACAAAAGCATAAAAGAGCTACTAGTTTTAAAATGAATGACTTGGTTATGGCTCGACTAGATCCGGAACGGTTACCATCTGGTACCGTAAAAAAGCTAGCTACCGTAGAACTAGACCCTTTCGAGTAGTAAATTGGATTGGGCAAAATGCGTATGAACTTGAAATGCCTTCCGTTTGGGGAGCAAATCATGTTTTTAACCTAGCCAATCTGACTTAATTCTACGATTACTCGCATGAGCCTTTAGAATTTCCATTGCCTTCTCCTCCAATTGTTTCTTCTGGGTTGGTGAGTGAGAGTGAGGAGTCACATTCAGGACATACCTTTATTCATTTCGCTACTAACACTTTCATTGTAGTTCCTTCTGTTTTTCACTACCAGTTTCAGGTTGAGCATGAGACGCCAGGAGAATACTCTATTACAGTTCCCGAGCATATGTTGGACAGTGACCACTACTGATAATGGTTTTAGAGATCGTTGGTTCATGGGCATGGATGTTGATTTCTCTCGCACTCCACTCGGACCACTCACCAGAGATGAGTGATTTCGAGAGGGGGAGAGTTGGTGGAGACCAGCCCCGACCAGGTCGGCGAAGAAGTCCCGATGTCGCACCAGTCCGGACCTCAATCAACCTTATGTCTTGCATGTTTTATTTGTGTCATTTATTGTGTTGCACTTTATTTTTACAAATTTTATGTTGTCACTTTTAGTTGTCGCACGCCTGTGTGCGTTGTCATGTTGTTGCACGCCTGCGCGCGTAGACGTATTTGGAGTATTATTTTCTTTTATATATACATATATATATATACATAACTATTCCTATATGGATATATATGTATATATAGGCACACATTTACACACACACACATATATATATATACTTATTAATATATATATAATATATATGTTAAAGGGATAAAGGTACAGCCGGTCAAGCCCCTGCCGCAAGAGTCAAATCCCGATCAGAAAGCACTGTTCATCTTCCCAGATTCATCAGGTAGGTTTCCTCATGTGGGTTCCTGCACGCAAGAGCACATTTCTCGGCCACGATTCCTCCACGCTGCCCGTCGCCGACCACGACTCCTCCAAACTGCTGTCGTGTCCACTCCTCCACGACGCTGCGGGATCAGCTCCATGATCACGGTGATTCCGTCATGGTCGCACCTGTTGCGGGTTTTTTATTTTTTCTGTTATAACCCTATAAAAAGGGGGCTTTTGCTGTAATTTGGGGGGGGGGGGAATGAAATGCTGAATATTGAAACTTGTTGTGAGGTTGTTTTCCCGTGTGAGGGATGATGAATAGTAAACATTAGGTTTGAGTTTGTTGTGATAGGAGTAGATGGTTCTATAGGATTGACTGCTGTGAAATTTTCCTTGCTGTAGGAGTTAGACGATGATATATGATTTTCTTTTTACTGTTGTATGTTTCCTGTGAATGTATAATTAGTGAAGAAAATGAACAGTAATTTTATTTTTACTGTGCTTGTTCTTTGATTCCCGATTGAGGGGGGAGGGGGTGTTGATTACTGTGCTTGCCGTGAGAGCTTATTGTGTTTCCTGTAGGTGCTAGGCGTGAATTAGGCGTGAAGGCTGTGTGCTTCCTGTTAGAGTTAGGAGAAATCAGTACGTTGATTTGCTCTGAGTTAGGAATAGGGAAGTTGGATATCATATTGTGTTGGAGATTCTGTGGTGCCACCTTGAGTGTTTGAGATTACGTGGATCCACCTTGAGTGTGAGAGCGAGTGAATTTTAGGAATGTTAGTCTGTGGCTTCCTTACTTTGTGGAGTGATTCTGTGGAACCACCTTGTGTGAGGGAGAGATTTAATTCCTTGGTGCCCGTGTGCGATAGCGGCCGACCTCGGAGATCGAAGGTGATGAGAAGTTTCTCGCGTGATCGCCCTCGACTTCGAATACGGAAGACGCCTCTTCCGTGGGTAATTGTTTCTTTCTTTTCCTTTGTGTGCGCCTCTATATTTTCTCGTAGGATAATAGACTCTTGCCGGGTTTTCACCTGAGTTTCGTCAGCAAACGCTACGTCGAAAACTCCAAACGGAAACGTATTTGGAGTTCACGATTTTCGTTGTGCTACGTCAAAGAGAACGGAACGAAAGTTGCGAACTTCCTTCCCGGATTTAAATTGAACCATTTTATTTAAGAAAATCATTTTTGAAACAAAATAGCCATTTTATGCTTTATAAAAAAATAGTTGCCTCATTTCCTAAAGTCTGTGCAAATTCCGCTCTAAAATTTGCAAAAAAATAATTTAATCATCGCATGCATTTAAGGTTTCCTAGGAAAAAGCCGACAGACGCGTAAACACTACGCGTCGTCTTGCATCACATCCTCTTCGTTATCTTCGACAGAAGGGTCCCTCACTTCCATCAAGAAGAGGCGTTTGCATTTGTGTCCCGATCTCTATTAGCCATCACGATTGAAATAGAGGCCCTTGGCAAAACGATCGGTCATCTCGGGGATGAGAGCCTCCATCAGATTGAAATGGCTTGTATCCATCCCCTTGGTTGAAGTAGTACTAGGATGGGGTGCAGGGTTGGTAAATTCCAAAGAGGGCCCTGCCCCATCTCGCCAGCCACTATGTGATCTATCCATGAGCAATCGATTCTCGCAAACACGTATGAGGCTTATTATGGCAGTGAACTATCCCTTAATAACTGGAATTTCACGTCGAAATGCAGTGGCTCATGGAGGCATGCAGTGAAGATGTGCACATATTGCTTCGGACTCACGGAGAGAGCATGAGCTAAGAAGTGCTCAGAACCTCTCCAAATACTCATCAATGGAGCCCATTTCTTTAAGAGAACGAGGTCACTGAGAGGATTTCAGTGAAGTTGTGATCTAAAACATAGATTGCATGTCATTTTAAAATCATCCCGCGTTAAATGCTTGTGTTGCAATTGTCGGAACCAAATATGTGTGGATCCCAATAGGTGAAAAGAGGCTATGTTGGTTCTGTCCTCCCATGATGTTTGTTGGTTCGCGGAGAAGTGTCTATCTCATGTGAACCATGCGAGAGGATCTTCGCAGCCATCAAAAATGATAAAGTCCATTTTAACATAGCGAGGTGCGCCGCTCACCTCTGGACAGTGGTCCGGAGAAACGTAATGGGGTTGGCCTAATGGTCCATCATGGGAGGAGCCTGTTGCGACACTTTGACAGGACTTATGTAGTCAAGACGAGCAAAGAGAGCGTCCATCCTGGCGGGGTTGATCGCCATCATTTTTAGAACATCTCCATGACTTGAGAGAGTGTGAGACCTCCTTCCTCCATTGAAGTGTGTGGTGGAGTGGGCGCAGTAGGAGTTGGTAAGAGGCCTGCATTGCAATCGCTAGAACTTGTGGGTTGTTGCGGTTGAAGGGATCGGCGGTTGTATTGTTGGGCTCGATCACTGGGTGCGTGGAGGGAATCAGGCACACGGCAATTGTTGAACTCGCACGGCTGCACGGGAGGGGAGAAGTGTAGGAGTCGCGTGGCAGGGAATACGGGTGTTGGATGGAGTGTGGCTGGAAGGAAGAGTTGATGACATCGTTCGACTCTGATACCTAGTTGTTGTGTTCCCCTGATTGAGATTTCGTGTTAGGGCGAGTGAGAACGAAGTCCCGGAGAGGGTTGAAGCTCCCTTTCTTAAGCTGGGAAAAGCTATGGTTGTTGCGGTGGAGGAGGAGGCGGTGAGTTTCGGGAGAGTAAAGCAAGCGAATTTCAGTGGCATGTGCATGATACAGAGAGAAGAAATCCTTCTCGGGATTTCTAATAGATGAAATAGAGAGAGACAAGATGAGACAGAGAAAACGATATGAGAGAGGGAAGGAATCAATCCTTTCATAGATGGAACATAAACATAATAATCAAGTGCACAGTAACAGCAAAAGATAGAATCTAAACTTGAATGAGCAACGAGAAGGTCTTGTCAATAGATGAGAAATAAAGAAATATATTACAATGTCATGACAGAGTTTAATACAAACTGATTGCCAATAAAATCATTATGAATAGAATAAGGAATAGCTTACTTTGTGAGCCCCAGCAACCACAACAAACGGGACAGCATGCCTTTGAGCAGCAAGGGCAACCATATTTATCCCAACGGGTGCTATTACACCGCCATTTGCCATTATTGCATGAGCACCAACTATCACCTTTAGGACAGATATTAAGATATAGATTTGGAAAAACTCAAACAAAAATAGACAATGCAGATTCTGAACTAGCTTACCATATTTACTCGAGAGATCATGGCAAAAACAGCAGAATCTGTGATGACAGTAGTTTGTAAACCTTTTGCAACCAGCTCTTTTGCAAGAACATGTCCCTGATACCTGGTCATATAGAAAGCCACGGATTACAAGACGAAGTTGGGAAAAAGAACCCCAAGAATTACAGCATTACACATGCCGAAGTAACTGCAAAGCCAAGTGGCTGGCACCAATTTTTTAAGAAGTGGTAAGAGCAACAAACCAACCTTGGCGCACCCTCTGCAATGAAGACACGAAAAGATCGTTTCTTCTCATTTGCTGCAAAAAGGAACTCTTTAACTGTTTTTGAACGCCCCAAAGTCAATATCACCTCACTGGGAAACATAAGAAAATCCACATACCAAAATCCCATTAAAAAAAAATAAGCGGAAAAGCATACATCCCACTAAGTTTGAGAAACAAAAATATCGAAAAATATTAGTTCACTATCTAAAAAAATCCAAGGTTTTGAAAACCGGACCGGGCATCGAACCGGCGGAGGGAGAGATTCAAGGTTGAACCGGTTTAACCGGGATTGAACCAGGGTTTTATATATATATATATATATATATATATATATATATATATATATATATATATATAATATTGGAATAAATGAAATACACGTTTCCAAATGTACACGCGACTACGCGAGACTCGCCAGCCATGAACGCACGTGACAGCGGGGCGGCCGACGAGCGAGGTTCGCAGCCGTCGGCGGCCCCTTGTTAAAAAAATTTGCAAATTTTTAACAACCATTGAAATAAATAAATAAATAATAACATAACTTCTTGTTTTTAAGCAAAAATATAATTGAAAAGGAATAAAAATGAGGGAATTTGTCATAATTGATAAATTTGTTTCTTATATGCATATGTGTTTTAATTATATAGATTATTCTTTATAAATATGTATATAATATATTTTAAAAATAATCATCAATAACTAAGTGGCTGAGTGGCTTGCTTCCATGCTAGATTTCGAACTGGTATGGGTTCAAAACCTGTCGCCCCCCTCATTTTCACTATTAAATTTTGGGTGTCATGGCCCGCCCAGTCATTGGAAAACTAGCCCGGTTTACGGTTGGGCGGTTTAACCGGCCGGTTTTCAGGATTTTACCTGGTTCTGAGCGGGGCCGGTTTTAGAGGCCTGACCGGACCGCCCGGGTAGCCGGTCGGCGGTCTGACCGGTTGAACCGGCCGGTCCGATCCGATTTTTAAAACCTTGAAAAAATCTAAGTTTTTTTTGCACTTTTACATCCATTAATTTTACATGCCACATGCAATTAAGCAGCTCTCATCTCATTAAAAACACAATACAATCTTCACCTTGGAAACTGATGGGGATCCATCAAATTATGCACCTAAAGGGGTTCGCCGCAAGGTGGGACCCATGTTCATTTATTCGCACAGGAGTACTTGATCGGATCGCCGATCGGACTCCGCGGTTACGTCTGAGACGTCGCCGCGAGTCAAAACACTATATTAGTTTATATTTTTTAGTTTATTATTGATGTATTTTAAGGGCAGAACCCACCTGCCAATCATAGTTGTTGATGGGAGATGCCCTAGCATTTCTTTTCTTATAAATAGGAGTCTTGAGGGCTGAATTCAGGAATTGCGGAATTTGGAGAACCCTAATCCCGGATTCCAGCGATCCCTCCCCGGTGCCAACGTCGTGGAACCCTAGGTGACGGCTCCTAGGCCTTCAAACTCCTCCCCAAGGTAATCCCTACCTCCACCTTAGTTTTCCACCCCTCAAACCTCACCTCCCACCGCCGTAACCCCCTCCAAAACACCCTCACAGCCGCCGGCCTGCAGCGTCCAGCAAACCGCCCAGCCGACCACCCTCACCCCTAGTTCCGTCGCCCCCTTCCTCTCCAGTAAAGGTCGTTGGCCTCCTTGCCCTCACCCCAGCCTACCGTCGCCCCCCCCCCCCCCCCATACCAAATCCGGCCACTCCAAGGGCCCCTTTGCCCTAGCCGACCATCCTCCTCATCCCCCCTCTGTGGATCCACTACCAACTAGCCTCTTTTCTCTAAATCACGCTAGATCTGAGAATTTCAGCCCTCGTTCCGACATTTGTCTCCACCCTTATTACCATTTTTGTCTGGATCCGCTCCTACACATCGGATCTACCCTCCCCCGGCCCGGATCTACTCATACGTGGTCGGATCCACCGTTTTATTGTCCGTTTTCACTGTTTACCGCCGAGGACAGCCACCGCTACCGTCTCCTCGCCACCGGTTCCATCTCTGATCGCCGAACTACACATCCGGACCTCAAACTCTTCAGTGTCTCGGTTCAGCCCTCTACTTTGTGAGCTTTTATAGTACTGTCTTATTTGATTCGACATTCTCCATTTATTGATTGGTTATATTTTCCTGTGACTCTTGTTTGTGGAAATTTGTTTGGGTACACTAATAATTTGCATGAGAAAACATTTGTCGCGCGCTTCGCTTTGGCCCTCCGAACGGGGGAAGCCATTATAATTTGCCAAAATAAATATTTGTTTTCTATTTAAATATCTGTGGTGCTGAAATTTGCATTGCTTTCATTTATTTGTCGAAACATCGATCATTACTTGCATGTAGGTTTGGATTACCGTGTCACCTTTGCACTATCACCTAGAGTCGTAGGTTTTGTGCACCCGTAGTCTACCCCTACATCAGAAACCACTATGTATGCAAAACAAGGATACCTCCTAAAGTTCACCTCAATAATCATTGTAAAATTAACCATTATTAATACAAAAATATAGAAAATAATGTTGTTCCCTAATGCATCCCAACAATAGCCAAATTACCTTATCATGCCCAAACTACTACTGAATACTGATGCTAATGTAGCTTCAAGCCTTCAACTACTCACGATGGCAATATCTTTCAAGACGTATGAAAAATCAACAAAAAAACAACCTAAAGGTACAAAATGGCATGGAAAATACTTTTGATGAATGAGCCCCACGGCTTGTTCAGAAATTTGTTCATGGCAAGTTTCAATGTCTTGAATCAATTCATTGATGGCCTCAATGACATCATGTTTCAGCTTCTTCCTTTCAGCAGCTGTGAAAATAAACAAAAAGTACAATACAAAAATAGTTATTATTTTATAACATTAAGTAACATTAAAAGTGCTTCGTCCCTAAATTTGTATAGCTACAATATTGAGAGATGGGATTGTATGGGAGATACATTTACTCTTTCCTTCAGAATCGCCCCCAGATGATGAAGGACGAGGAGCCAAAGCAGACTCGGGTAGCCCTTCAAGAAGTGTCTGCAATGAAGGTGCACGAAGAGTGCTTCTTGCAGCAGCAGCAACGGCAGCAGCAGACAGAATTGGGTGGTCATCATGTTCAAAGTTGTCATCATCGTCACTGTTAGTAGATAAACCCAGCCCATCCACTGCAGATGCTACGGATGTTAGGTCTTCCTCTCTAATAATGTGCAATACACGTCTAACAATGTTGCCAACAGCAAGTTCTGTCATCCAAATTGAAGAATAAGTCATAAGATGCACAAAACTAGCAAAAGACATTTGCCAGAGGTGTTATGGACAATATCAAATGATTATGTTAGATGAGTCTTGCAGATGTGTAAAATGTTAATACAATCTAATAAGTGAAGTACTTGTACACAAATCAAATAAAGACGTCCAGTTTAGCTTGAACAGATACCTACATTGTGATAGTATTTCATAATATTAAGTAAATATAACCTCCTGGTCTTCTGTACTCCCCCAAAAAAAATTCTTTCTTAGCTGACCATGTGCAAGTGGTCAATCGTATTATTTCTATTTTTCTTTGTCACCCGCTGAAGGGGTATTTTAGTCTTTGTGGTTTGCACTTACTCATATATGTGAGCAATAGGATTGTTGTCGAATTAATGCATTACTTCCCCTCTTTCCATTTGGTATCAGAGCGAGCCCAAATTGTGTGCTTCCTTTCATCCCGCTTCACCTTCCTCGCACCGTTCCCCTTGCAACCGTGTAATTCCCAGCGGCGGTCCTCCCACTGATTCGAGCAACCCCTAATCTCGCGTCCGCGCATGTGGTACATCGATGAGGTCGATCCCATCGCTGAAGAGGACGACATCGCTATCTTATCATCACGCCACAGTCTTCCGTTGTTGCTTCTTCGCTGGACGTCGTCGTTCCCGCTGTCATTGTTGCTTTTCATCGATCTCCGCAAGATCCCTTTGTCGATCTCTTTCATTGCTTTTTTGTTGGCCCTGACTTCCTCCAGATCTAATTAGCGATCCCATATGGAGTTCCTCTGCTCTCCCTGTCGACGACCAGCTTTTTCTTCCATTGTTCCTGCCCAGAGCCAGCAGGCTTCCGTTGTTCCTGCAGATCCTCTGTTGATTCTTCCCTGCTCCAGATCAACTCTTTTTCTTCACATGGAGTATGGTGTGATTTTTGTTTTCCTTGATTGTGTTTGGACCTTCTTGGTTTGAGGTCATGGGGGGATTCTTCTGTCTCCTCGCTGAGTATGATGATGCCACATATGAATGACCCCTCGTGGACTCATGGCCACTCTTGCTCCTTGAAGATCACCACTGTGCCTCTCAATGGAACAAACTACCTTGAATGGTTTCGTACTGCCATGTATGTGATATGCAACCACCAGATGTTTGGTTACATCGATGGGACAATCAAGGCGCCTTCCAAGGACGATCCCTCTTAGAAACGTTGGTACTCAAAAAACTGCTCTCGTTGTTTCCTGGCTCCTGCACTCTGTCACCCAAGGTTTATCAAAGCTTCATGTTGATGGATTATGCATCTGAGATATGGACTCGGGCACGGGAAGCATACTCATAGATCGGTAGTTCTACCCAAATATATGAGCTTACTCGTCGCGTTTTGAAGTTGAGACAGGGATCTATGACGGTTGCTTCCTATTTTTCAGAGTGTGAGCGATTTTATCAAGATTTGGATTATTTCGAGCTGTTTACTCCTACACTGCCGATGTTATTATGTTACAGGGCGTTTGTTACCATCTCTTGCTCTCGCCGCCACTTCCCATCAAGCTGCAGACCTATTCTGATCATGCCCAACCACCTTCAAGCCTCCAGCTTCCATCCTTATTTCCACTGTCTGACCCTTCCTAACACTCATACCTGGCAATCCCAGTACGTTGTCCCTCCCAGAGAATCTCGGCTGCATTTGTGAACTTTTGTGTAAAACTCTCCCTCTCTTTGATCATAATTGTTTGATTAATATTTATGCTAAATATTTTATAATCCTGAAATTCAGAGCTTGCATTAATTATTTTTTATCATGTTTGTCGTTAATTGCAAAATTACATGGCTTTACTTTCATTGTAATGCATGTGGATGATTTATTTCATATTGCGGAGTCGCACAAATGTTAGGCTTTTATGAGTGTCTAGCTATTCTTTGATTAAGTGTCACATGAAATTACCTGTGAAAGCTTGTTTGCGCCACAAAATTGAAAAAGATCTCATTTTTAACGCTTAAATGCAATCTTAAGAATTTTGGAATACATGACCCACCAAGCAAATAAACAGACATCCCGTTCTAGGTGGGGGATGCGATTTTTATCAAGTTTCACCCGTACCGACAAACTTCAGTGGCAAACTGTCCCTGTCTCAAGTTATTCGCCCGCTTCCATAACCAGTTTACAGCGACCACTCGCATCGGCAAAGTGTCCTACCGCCTTTGCCTTCCTCACCACAGTCGAATTCATTTGGTATATCATGTATCCCAACTCAAACAGGTGGTGGGCGGTCACCCCATCAAGAAGACCTTGTCGCCGAACATCGCATCGAATGACTCCACCGTCTACCTTCCAGAAGCCATTTTTGGACCGCAAAACTATCATAGTGGATGATCGAGTTCAAAAACTGGTGTTGGTGGCGTGGCAACAATGCCCTCATTCCGACACGACTTGGTGGGACCACGGCGACTTCCGCAACTAGTTCCTTGAGTATTTTCATGAGGAGGTACATTTTTCAGCGGGCGATGAAGTATTGTTACGGACGTGGGCGGCGACACGGAGTTCGAAGGGGCATCAACAATGTGGTGAGTCTACTCTAGGAGAAAGAGGTCTGCGGAGGAGACACCGGCATGAGGATTCCTAATACACAAACCCTCTCATATTCTAGTATGCTTAAAATTTTGATGAAAGAATGGATCTTTTTGGACTCATTACAGTACAAACCTTAGGAGGGAAACACCTATTTGATGGCCAAAAGGTTTTCCTTGGCTTTTCTCTTTGCCCCCCTCATTTTTCCCGATCTGGAGCGGTGAAACCTTGAGGCGGTAGCAAATGTGTAGTAGACAATGTGGGACATATCAACAACACGAGTCACCGGGGATAATCCGCGAGGGAAATTTCACACATGGGACGGTCCCACACGACGCAACCCCAACTGAAGCAGTCCCGCACGACGCGGACCTGCTGGAATTAAGCCACCGACACGCCCTCGTTGCAAATCAAACCAGCATTCGGTTACCATCTAAGAAACTCGCACTTCCATCACAAAACTTCGAAGCGATACAAGGAATGGGAAGGGGCTTATAGGCACATGCAGGTGATGCGCGGTAGGCGATATAGGAATAATGAACAATACGGGCCACCGAAGATAATACACTGGGGATAATCCGCATATGAGGCAGTCCGACACTCCCACACAACGCAATCTGACACGACGCAGACCCGCTAGAATCAGGTCAAACAACATGCTCCCGATGGATCAAACCTCGCTCAGATACAATCTAAGAAACTCACACTTTCATCACAAAACTCTAAAGTGATAGGAAAAATTGGACGGGGCTTATAAGCACAGACGAGTGATGTGTGAAAGACAATGTGGGAGGAATCAGCAACACTGGACACCAAGGATAATCCCCAAGAGATAATCCAAACATGGGGCGGTCTCACGCAATGCGGTCCCACACGATGTGGTCCCACACGATGTGGTCCCACACGATGTGGTCCCACACGATGCGGTCTCACACGATGCGGTTCCACATGATGTGGTCCCACACGATGCGGTCCCACACGATGCGGTCCCACACGATGCGGTCCCACACAATGCGGTCCCACACAATGCGGACCAACTGAAATAAGGTAAACCAATATGATCCATATATTATCAATAGTACGTATCATTTTATAAACTAAAAAAAATGTAAAGGTGAATCTAATAATTTTTGCATCATATGGTAACTTACAAAAATTACTTATTCCCAAATCTACAGAAAAGATGCATGTTATTTTGTTCGATCTAAGACATCACAGAATAATGTTGTAACTTGTTAATTAGTATAAAATAACTCTTTCATATTGGCACGAAGATGGCATGTAGCTTGAAATTGCAAAATGTAATTCCTAACATGGAGTAGAAAGACAAGTTTTAGAGGACCTAGAGTAACAAAAAGGTAAACAGTAGTCGTGCTAAAAATTAATTACAATGCAACTTATAGTAGTAGAATTTACCGATCCTCGAATTTTCTTTCTAGAAAATACCAAAGCTATCTTCCACGTAGAATCATTTAAAAACACTGAATACAGTGACACGGTTTGCGGCAAAGAGCATGATCACAAGAATCCCTCCTCTCATAAGTATGTACCTTAGTAATATGTCCATTCCTCTCAAAGCGCACTCCTTACAACAACTTTGACCATGCACATTTCTATCTGAAATGTCCCTTTCTCTTTCTTATATGCTATCACCATACCATGACATTGACACTTTAATAATTTTTTGTTTACATGGTAAGATTAAATTTTTTTATTTAATCTATATAAAAATAGAAAATCAAGAGCATGCCTCCATATAAGACCATCAATTATCATTGTTACTAATAACTACACCAAATTTCAGTTTCGTATTTAACTGGAACAAAAAATGATTACGTCTTTGAAGGGACGATTATTCAATATTTTCTACAACAGTAATGATCTTCATTGAAGCCTGGAGGGAACATTATTCATTTTTTTCTCTTTGGAGGGAAGTTTCCCTACATTTCATATTGCATGCCGGCATGGGAAGCAATTCAATTGTCCTCTTACAAGATTATGTCTAACTTTAAGCTCAACGAACATCAAGCACTTTGTATGGTAAGAATAGTTTGTGTGAGGGTACAATTCGAACAATTACAGCTCAACAGATCTCCATAGCTGTCTAAATGCATGTATTGTTGTTGGCATCCCAGAATTGGGTGCAGAACTAAAGTTCCTAATATTTTTAAGGCTATAACTTTGTACAACACCGTGTTTGCCGAGTGGGTCCACCAGGCAAGACGAGCGGATCAAGGCAACCTGTCCGCGCCAGAACATCATGTGGGCGGGTTCAGAACAGCCAACTCGCTCCCGCCAAAGCTAGGCAAGCGAGCTACGCGAGCCAGACCAACCGGCCCGCGTCCGCCCGGGGTTCGTCGAACTGAATCGGGTTTTTGTTGAACGGAGCTCGTCGTTCGTCGAGTGGGGCTCGGCGTTCTTCGAGCTGGCCTCGGGAGTTAGAATCCTAGATTCGTCGAACAAAGCTCGGCGAACTCAAGTATTCTAGAATTCCATTTGTAGTACTAATAATCCCGGACCGCCCCGGGCGAGTGAAGGAATCAAAGGGCTACTCGCCCAACTATTTTGTGAGACTTCGTCCAGACTTTACCCCCGTTGGTGCCCTTCTGGCTTTGGCGTTGAGTGATGTTGCTCCACTCAACGCTCTCGACGCCCTTCTGGATTTGTCGTTGAGTGACGTTGCTCCACTCAACTCTCTCGACGCCCTCCTGGCTTTGGCGTTGAGTGATGTTGCTCCACTCAACGCTCTCGACGCTCTCCTGGCTTTGGCGATGAGTGACGTTGCTCCACTCAACGCTCTCGACGCCCTCCTGGCTTTGGCGTTAAGTGACGTTGCTCCACTCAACGCTCCCGACGCCCTTCTGGCTTTGGTGTTGGGTGATGTTGCTCCACTCAACGCTCTCTACGCCCTTCTGCCTTTGGCGTTGAGTGATGATGCTCCACTCGCCCAGTCTCCTATGAGGTGTTTTTCTTTACCATTTTACTCTTGTCAGGGGTGCGAATAGCTTAACAGAACGGCGGAGTTACGCTGTTAGCAGACCCAGTTTGGCTGAACATAACTGTTCAAAATAGCAAAGGTTGTCTATTGGCAGGTCGTTTTCAGAAATCTATAAATAAGACTCAATGGGCACCTCAGAAGACACGCTTATCAGTATTCAGATCTTCTTGCGCTTTCTGAGATAGCATTGGTTTGGCCATTGGCTAAGGAGGAGAAGCGCTCTAAGATCTTTCGGGTGTGTGGTGGGACCTCCACGCCGAGCCCTTGGGTCAGTTTTCATTTCTTTTTGTTGTTTGTCTTGCAAGAGAGAAGTAGGTGCGCGATCATCCCTTCCCCAATGGTGAACTCCACAAGAGACCGAATTCTCGGTTTCAACAAACTTAACGATAACCATGTTTCCCCTGAAAAGGAATATGTAAGATTTTTCATCTTTCCCTCCCCTAATCCTATTATCAAACAAACTGCCAATGACATAATTGCAGATGCTTTATTAATCCCCCTTCAATCAACATATCTAAATATGAATCCACTTCCATCTCGCTCTCCAACCTCCACAAAGGAATCCAGTATACCCGGTTGTTTCTACCTCTGATAAATCATTTGGATGATAAAGTGTTATTTCTAATTTGATCGCATTCTCATCACTTCAATGTTCTGTATGACCAATGGGAATTGTAAGAGAAAGTTACATCTAGGGGACAAGTATTAAAAAAGGTCAATAACTGCTCAATTCAAGGCAAGAAATTTTCATGTTCTTGAGAGATTTTGTTGGCATGCCCAGAGAAGACTTGAAGGAAGAACTGAGAATAACCTACCTACAGGATTTGCAGCGATCAACTGTTCTCCAATGTCCCTCACGGCATCTAAGAGCGCCAGTGCTTGGTTAGTATAGGGCAACCGCTGATGGGAGACCACAGCTCGCAGCAGCTCAGCCGTTTGCCTCGCGGTCGCTTGTGACCCTTCAATCTTACTGTTCAAATTGTAGGGAAAAGGTAAATTGGACGGAGATTAATAGCCTGAACTGAAATGACGCATGGGGGGAGAATTTTACCGCCGCTTGAGCTTGAGAATGAAGTCATTGACGAGGGCTTGAATGTCCGGCATGTCTCTGGTTATCTATACCCACTGGATGGAGGGCAAAGGAGTGATCGGAGAAACCTGATCACGAATTGCGCCGACTGGGTGAGGACGGGTGCGGGTCACGAGAAAGGTTAACCGCAAGGAGGGAGGAAACGAGGAGGGTGCGGCTGGTTCGACAGTTCTCCTTGCAGATCCGGTGAAAGCCCTAGCAATAACTAGGCATGAAGAAGGTCGGCTCCTTCGATCTCACTCCCGACGGTAGTGGCGACTAAGGAAACCCGGCGGCCTTCAATCATCGGCGACGGGAAGAGGTGCGGGAGATCAGGGCTTTGCCGCTCGATTACGCGAGAAGAGACGGAGAAGAGATCGGGAAAGGGGGGCGGCTGATCACGCGAGAAGAGACGGAGAGATCGGGAAAGAGAAGGCCGCTGATCGCGAATGAGAAATAGAGGGAGAATTGGTTTTAGGAAGCTAAACGTGGGGGTGGGGGGGGGGGGGGCGCCGGGTTCCACTCCGGTTTGAGGGGGGGGGGGGCGCCGGGTTCCACTCCGGTTTGAGGGGGGGCCGCCGGGTAGGGGAGGGTAGAGAGAGAGAAAAAAGGGGAGAAAAGAGGGGGAAAGAGAAAAAAAAGAAAAAGATAAAAAGATAAATATAATTAGTCATCTATTACAAGCAGAGAGACACTCAAATATCTCATTAATTGCTAACTCAATGTACCCTTAAAGACTGACATCTCACATCTTAATGCACCTACTAATTAATAACAATTGCATAATTATATTCAAATATAAATTGAAAGATCTAAATTCTTTAAAAAAAATTTAATTTAGCGCAATTGTTTTTTTTCTTCATTACAATGTTCTCCCTACATGTTAAAAATATCAATAATTGCAACAAAATCCTTCTAAAACTAACCAGAAAATGAGAAGAGATGTATAAGAAAACCAAAGAGTAATGAATGGTGAATCTTAGCAAATCAAATAAACAAATCAAATAAATATCCATTACTCGATTTTTTCGCCTGTTTTTTTAATAAAAAACACAAATTTTAGATTTTTATTTTTTGTAAAAAAACTTTGATCAACAGGCAGCATCATTAAACTAGTTGTACAACAAACATAGGTAAATGCATACAACACACATATTTAAATGCATACAACATAGGTAAATGCTGCAACAAAGTTTTTCTATAAAGCGTTGCGAATAATTACAACATTTTTTGTAAGAAAAAAGCACCGCGAATATCACGTCACTTTTAAAAAAATATGATCGACACAACACTACAAAAGCTTGTACCAACGACAAAAATTTATAGTGGAAGTCATTTTCAGTCACTCATACATATAAAGAATGAAAATCACTTTATCATATCTCTAGCTCGTTATTCCTCATTTCGGCAAGGAAATACATGACAAGTATTAAGAAGATGTACGTATCCATGACAAATGTTAATTCTTTAATCAGCAGATTATATTCACATTAACATCACAAAATTATAATATTTATAGCCAAATATATACAAATTAGATCACTCAAATGCCTTCTTTTGATTTTTGAGTTGCTCCTCCCTAGATCTCTTAAAAGTGACATAGTCCTGTTTGTATGTAGTCAAATTTTATCCATGCAAATGGAGGATATCTGTAGCTACCTGAAGAAATAAAACAATATTAATAGCATATCTGTAGCTACCTGAAGAAATAAAACAATATTAATAGCTCAACTGAGAAGTTTTAACTTCGTACATCCTTCTTTGTATAAAACTATAACAAAACGAAGCATAAGGGACATAAACTGATAAATGACGAGCATATATCGTATCGAAGAATATTGTAGCAACAAAACAACATGAAGATCAAACATCATTCTTGAACCACTACAACAAAATTGTTATATAATAAAGTCATATATTGCCCTGACCTTAAGACGACTGAGCATGACACGAATCTTAAAGCATGTGTTATGGCTTATAACAAGCTAACTCCCCTAACATTTACAAATCTGAACTCCAAGCAATAGAGTCTGATCATTAAGTTAATCACAACTGTCTGATTCTAAAGTTCTCATTATCCATGTTATATAATATATATTAGAAAGATAAACATTATATCATATAAATAATGTCAACATCTTTGCAATATATAAATTTTGGTTGGGATATATCTGGCACGCAATTTCTGCTGACTGTTGATTGCTAATTGTTGATCGATCATGAATGGAGGATGCAATCCAATCGCTAGCAGTAGGCATGTTGGCCACAACAGGTTCCTCCACCGTCGTAATGACTGCAGAAGAGGCCGGTTGATTTGAATTCGGGGTGGTCGGAGATGCGGCTGGAATTGAAGGTTTGACCGGCTGCGACGGAGGAATGTTGAGGGAGCCTGGATAGCCGTGCTGGTGGGCCGCCTCGGAATTCAATTGTAAATGGGAATGACGACCTAGTCGTGCTGATGTACTAATTTTTTAAGAAATTTGAAAAAACAAATAAAAGAAATAACTTATAAATTATTACTAAAAACAAACTTTCAGATGTCATACTACAAATCATGCATGATTTAGAATAGAATTCGCATAAGTTGGATTGGAGTATGCAAATTGGACAATAAAATCTTTGTTATGATCCTGTTTCAAAAAAACGTTATGGAGCTAAATTCTGAAATAAGTATATGTACTAATTCTGCAACTAAGTGATCCAGAAGGTTATGCTAAAGATTATGGGGGCTCGAATAGGCAGCCAGAACAGTACAGAATTCCAAAAGAATACAATAACACAGGCCATGTTTCCACCAGAATTTCAATATTTTTGCTACCTGATTTAAAGTTGTCCTTAAATTTAGGGTTACTCCAATTCAACCTTCATTTACATCCAACCAAAGAGTGGAAACAAATTATTAAAGACTAAAACCAAAAGGCACAAAAAATAAATCAATCAATTCTACTTGTATTCTCCACATGGATTTGGAGAAAGATTGAGAGATTTTTAGCTCTCTTCTTCTCATTCAACACTGATAATAATCAGCAACATATTTAAGTGAGGAAAAAAAAGGCTAAGAGTTGAATAAGTGGGGTAATAATCAACAACATATTTAAAACTCTTGTATTGTTTATAAGTGGGGTAATAATGAATATGACGAGTCCTATAAAAAATTTATTGGAGATGTCAGGCACACATATTGTCCTATAGTTATGAAAATAGTCAAAATATCATGTCTTGCTATCAAACATTACATATTAGATGTCAATAACATGATTAAAATGATTCCACTTGAGTATCATTGACCACAACACGGCTGCAAATGAAACAATAATTCCCACATCGAATCATCGAATTTGGCCTTCATCCATTTTACAAGCACACATATTGTCGTTTTGTCGAAACTCATCTCAAAAACTATTACTCTAGAAAATTACCGGTCCTTATTAAAGCATGAAAGGATTAACTGAACTCATAGATATGAAATTTTCAAAGAAAAGTTCAACTCCCAAGCAGAACACAAGAATTATCTATCCAAGCCTTATGCCCATTTTTATTCTAAGATTTACAATGTAGAAATCATTAAGAGAAACTATAGTTCAAGACATTTCAAGAAACCCCATTGAATGCCTCGAGAAGAATAAAATCAATGTAAAAACTGAATCTTATAAACACCAAAAATATATAGAAAGTTTGAATTAAACTTGAGCAGCCTAGCACTAAACCCAGTTTAATTGTTGAATCTGATTAGCATTTGTGGTCTCATATACAACGCATGCGTACTTATTTATCTCAATTAAGAACTCAATCTGGGTTCACTGTTTGAAGGTATATTTGTGAATGGAATATGTAAGGAGGATGTCATATTTAAATAGAGGAACATGCCATGCTTGTTAGCTTGATACACATAACCTCCCTTTAAATTTAAAAAATTCTATGGATTCTGCATGAGCCCTTATCACAAAAATTGACCACATATGTACTGATGCCAATTTTTTTGAAAGTATATATCATACAAAAAAAGAAGAAACAACTTTCCATGATTTCGCCAGTCGAGCTCGACGCTAAGCTCGCTGGGGGGTTGCAACGACTGGAGGAACCCCGTTGTAGTCTCTTGTTTGTGAAACAACTAGACAAATTTAAAATAGTATACCAAGCAGAAGTGATTAATATATAACTAATCAAATAAGAATCTTATTCCATTAGGTGCTATAAAAATTCTATTCTATGAGGCATTATGATTACATCGTTACTTTCCTATTCTATCTAACAAAGGCACCATTTTACAGTCAGGGAAACATAGAACCAAATAAGAATCGGGAAATAGGAGTTTAAAATTGGAAATTTTGAATCAAACTGAAAGTCTGAATATTTTTTTCTGCCCAAATGCTGAAAGCTAGAATGAGATTGATTTGGTCTGAAACGGTCGACGCCTGAATAACTTCTTATTTGAATGAACAATTTCACAACTTGACATTGTGATAATCTGTAACAGTTAATAGATTGGACTGTGGATGTTATTACTTGAAGCTAATCATATGATACAGGCTTAAACTAGAGCCTATTATTTTTCAACACATTCATCGTGGAAGCAAATCAAGAAAACCTCCATTAATCAGAAACTGGAGCAGGAAGCTGGAAACAGAAACAAAAAAATGGATCTGAATGAGTGCATTTAGAGATGGATACCTTGTACTAGATGGGATCTTGAACAGAAAACTGGATCCGAAAAATTGGTCGGAACTCGAAGCTTCACCAAATCCAAATACAGAGTTAGCAACTTGAGCACGAAGCTGAAAACAAACAAAAAAATGGTTGAAACACAGAACGAAGCTAGAAGCCTTGAATGCAGACAGAAATGTTAGCACAACACCTGTTCTGCTCAACAGCTCTGCTTGCCTGCTAAGAGATGGGGACGTCGTGGGGGAATGGAGAATCGGCCACACGCCTTGTCATCCGCCACTGACGATAAATGGAGAAAGGGTATTTCCGCTTAGGGTTGGAAGGGAAGATGCCGTGTGGGAGAGTTTTATCGGGAAGATGCGGTGCGGGATTTCTGCTTAGGGTTGGGCGAGCAGAGAGGAAAGCCTCCGGAGAGTAGTGGCTCGCGAGACGTGGATGCATGTGTGAGAGCACCTGCTGTTGAGAGGGCAAACGAAGGGGAAGCAGTGGAAATCGAAGGAGTCGAAGGAAGAGAACGACGCTAGTCGCTGTGGGGAAGAGGAGAGAATCACCGACCATCGTTCTCCGCTGACTATCCCTAGAAAATCGGTGTTCAACACGCCGACGAGCAGGGAGAGAAAACGCGGGGGAGCTAGGACGGTGCTGGATTTCAGAAAGGAATATGACGTGCGGGAGAGATTGCGAGAAAGAAGAGCCACAATTTCTTCTCATGTAATGAAAGCGGAGGGTATTTCCGGAACATGCCGGCGGTGAGCTTGCTCTGGAATTCTTTCGTCGGGGAAGAAGGAGGCCCGAACGGTGCGGCGACTGGAGGAGACGCCGTCGAGCAACGGGGGGAAGCCGGAGGCAGCAGGCGTCGGGGGCTCCCGTCGAGCAGGGAGATAGCAAGCGGGAGGTGTGGGAGGTGCGGGAGATGAATGCGGAGAGGGAGAAACTAGGGAATCAGGAAAATAGCGAGGGATCAGGAGGGTATTTTGGGAACAGCCTAACTTCAGTCCGATTCAGTCGGACTGAAGTGAGGCCCGACCGGGGGGGGGGGGGGTCGGAGCTTCCTAAAAAGAGGGCAAAAAGTGATTTTCAGATCCGCGATTTTCATAGGGTCTGTTTGGGACAGCTCTGCCGGATTGAAAATCTCTTCTCCAGCCGCCAAAGCTGTTATTGCCGCTGTTTGGGACAGCTCTTAAATGAAATCGCTTTTCGAAGAGCCGCTTGTTGAAACCGATTCCTCGATCTCCCGTGGAGTTCGCCCTTGGGGAAGGGGTGGTCTCGCACCTACTTCGATCCTGCAAGCAAAACAACAAAGAAGACGAGGTGACACGGACCCAAGGGCTCGGCGGGGGAGGTACCACCACAAAGCCGGAAGATCTCAGAGCGCTTCCCCTCCTTAGCCAGAAGCCGAGCTAAGGTACCCTCAGAAAGCACTTGAAAATTGGAGCAGGAGAGCACAGGGAAGAACCTGCTTTCTGGGGTACCCCTTGGGTCCTATTTATAGTTTTTAAAATCTGGACTGCCAATAACCAAAAGAACTGACCTGAAATTACCAGAAAACCCTTTGTTGGGTCTGCCAACAGCCAAGCTCCGATGTTTTGAAGGGCTATGGGCAGACCAGCTGGGGCAACAGTAAAAAGTACCTCGTACATCCAGGTGAGCTGGGGCGCTTTGACCACCTCGACATGTTCTGCTCGCCTACGGCTGCCGAGCTCCACTACGAGGACGCGAGTTGTGTCTCGCTCGGCGAATGCCGAGCTCGGGGTCGCCGATCGTCGATCTCTGGTCGACGGATGCCGAGCTCGGGCTCGCCCCCTTTACTGCCGAGCTCGCCTATTGTCCTCAGCCCGATCTGCCTAGACCCTGGTGACCTTGCTCGCCGGACACGGGGTTGTACACAATCCCCGCTCTTTTCGAGCTTGTCAAAGCTCGGAAAGAAACATCCAACCCCAAGTGTGCGGCGAGCGCTGGTTGGCGAGTTGGAGGGAATCTTCTGGTGGGGGCCATCTGCGGCTATATATATGTGCACCTGCCCACCTGCCTGACTCTTGTCATTCCCTTTGCTGCCCTGCCAAGATGCCTCTTCCTAAGGAGATCCAAGAGCACATAGACCGAGCCCGCCAGGCCTCCGCAGCTCGCGTTGCCGCTCTGACGGTGGTCCCCGCGAAAGCTCCGCAAATCGATTCTGCCGAGCCCAGTTCCAAGAGGTCAAATCCATTCCCTAAGGCGGCTGAGCCCATTTTCAACGACCTGAGGGCTACCCTGGCTCGCGAGACCGGCTCTTCCACCCGAACTACTCTTGAGAAGGATAGATAGGTTGTCGTAGTTGGCGATGACCTGGACGGTCAACCAGATGGCGAGGGCGTCGCGCCGCGAGAGCCCACACCGCGAGGCGAGACCACGCTCGCCAACTCGCGATTCTTTGCACCGGACAACCATCCCCGGGAAACGCCTCTTCTCTTTGGGATCCTGCCTGTGAGCTCGCAGAGGCTGAATTTGCCGGTGGGCTCCCCCCTCCTCACCAAACCGACATGGCCGCAGGGGCTGGTCTGGGGACCATTCCCACCCCGGGATTCGAGCTCATCTCGCCGGGGGCTCGCGGCACAGGTCGCGGGAAGGATCTGAGGTTCATCCCTCCTCATACCTCACTTGAGCTGCCGAGCTCGTCTGGTCAGTCCTGCTTGACTCTTTGTTTCATGAGTTTTTTCTGCCTCTTTTTGCTAACACATGTCTACACAGCTCTTCCCAGTCAATCGGCTGCCGAGGAATCCTCGCGGGCAGCCCACTATTCTCCCCTCCCTTCCCCGAGGTTGATCAAAGCGAGTTGACGAGGAGGGAGGTCAAGCTCCTAAAAAAGCTGGTGTGCGGGCTACGCGAGGTGCAGGGGGTCAACGAGACGCTGCAGCGCGACTACGCGCGTCTTGCTGAAGAGGTGCGTCGTGGCCAAGCTGGCGAGCTGATGTCCCCCTCCCGGCTCCTGGACGAGATAGATGACGGTCTCTCGGTTGCGCAGAGGAATTCCGGAAGGATCCGCGAGCTGCTCCGCGCGCGGCAGCCTAGGGGGGCGGGGGTCACGAGGCCGGGGTAGGTAAGTGAGCGGCTCCTTTGCCGAGCCGACCGGTACTCGCATCCCGATGCCCTCCCTGCTTGCGTGCCCTGCCTTTTAAATCCTGAACTTCATTTCTGTAATAAATAACTCTTAAAATATTCTTGATCATGTTACTTAAATAAAATGATGCAATGTTCGACTTAGCCTTGGTGGGGATGCGTCGGAAGTCGGCGAGCCGGGGCAGCGAGCTGGGGTGGCGAGCTAGGGCGGCGAGCTGTGTTGATTGGACAGCCTGCCCCAAATTTCTTTTCCTATAAAAAGCCCCCCCCCCACCTACCCCGTACTGTGCCTTTATTGCTTTTTTCCTTCTCCCCGCGCTTTTCTGTTTCCTGCTCGTGCTCTACCTCTGCCTCTGTGAACATGGGCAAGGCGAATCCAGATGCCGACGGCCGCTCCAAGTGCGCTCAGCACTTCACGGACTATTACTTCTTCGAGGGGCACACTAGCGAGGAGGAGCTCGCTGAGTTTGTGGCGGAGCGCGTGCCACCGGGCTTTGATTCTCGCAGGCCGAAACAGGGGGAGGCCATCAATACCTTTTATGAGGACGAGCTCCCCTTCCCCCTTTCACATTTCGAGGTGGGGTTACGCCTCCCCTGTGGCCGGAGATCCGGCAAATCTTAAAATATTACGGAGTCGTGCCTGCGCAGCTGAATTCCAACGCCATCGCGATGATGGTGGCGTTCGCGAGTTACCTCCGGCGGGAGAGGACCGAGTTCAACCTGACGGTGTTCAGGAAGCTCTTCTCCTACAAGGCGACGCCGGACGGGGTTGCCTACTTCGGCGGCTCGCTAATCAAAGTTCGCGAGATCGCGAACAAGCATCATACCTGGATGACCAAGATCGCCTTCATCAAGGGCAATCTCGGCAACATCCCCTACTCGCCTCAGCAGAAGGGCGAGGAGGTGTACCGCCCGCCGGCCGTGTCCGGCAACGACGCCGAACTCCACAAATACTTCCTCCATAAAGATTTCGAGGTCGCCTTCCCGCAGAGGGGCCTCGACGTGCTCCCCCCCCCCCCCCCCGTTCTGCCTGGCGAAGGTATGCTTCCCTCCTCATCTTGCCGAGTTCGCCTGACCGCCGAACTCGCCATATCATTGCTAAATTCCTAACTTTTTCGAAGTATTTTCCTACAGGGGAGCGAATAATCCCCGTGAACCCACCGTTCGCGTATCTGGGGCTCCATACCGACCCTCTTGCTCGCGAGAGGGCGGAGGCGGCGGCCTGCCAAGATGAGGCGGCCCTCTCGCAACCCCCTTCCAGCAAGAGGCGACCTGAGGACGCGGGATCGAACCCGCCATTCGGCCATCGACAAATAAAGAAGATGCGGAGAGCCCTGCTGGCTCCGCGGGGGAAACAACAACAACAGCCCAGCCCTAAGTACATCAGCTCGTCGGAGACCCCTCCCGACGCGTCGCCAGAGAGCCCGCTGAAGGAGATAACCAGCAAGGGGAGGAAAGGTGGCGAGGGCCCCCCTTCTACGACGGCGATCTCCCCTCCTCCATCGGCGAAGAGGGCTGCCCGCGAGCGAGCGCCGCCGAAGCAACACCCCCTCTTCAACTTCGGCGCACGTTGGAAGGACTCGGCGGGCGAGCCCATGCTACAGTGGGACGAGCTCGCTCATCGAGTCTCCGTCCCCACTCTGCACCCCTCCTGGCACGACCACGAGCCTGCCACCGGTCACACCTACACCCTCGGCTTCGGCCTATATGGTCGGGAGGATGCCGAGGCCTACAAAAAGATGACCCTCCGGCAGCTCGGCCATGAGGGCCTGCAGTCCCACCTGCGGACCCTGGAGCTGCATCACATGCTGGCACGCCGCAGCTTTGCCCTCAGCCACCAACTCGAAAAGGCTGAGCAGGCTCGCGACCTCGCCAAGGATAAGGTCACCGATCAGGCGAGGCAGCTCGGCATAGCGGGGGGTCTACTCGCCCAAGCCGTCGGCGGGCTGGTAGGTGTCACGCGCTATTCTTCTTTTTTACTTAGAATATTTCGTGTTGCTGCTAAATGGACTTTTTACCAGGATGTCAAGGCCGCTGGGGATCTTCAGGCTCGCAACACCGAGCTGGGGGAGGAGGTCAGTCAGCTGCGCGCACTCCTGGTCGCGGATGCCAAGGCTGTAACGCACCCGGTTTTTCTGCGTTTTGTTTGATCTTTGGTTGGCGTTACGATTGTGTATTTTCGGCTTTTTGCCGTTGTAGAGCGTGGTCTTAGCTCTTAGGGTTCCCTGTGTAGCCTGTTTGTAGGCTGTTGGCAAGATTCCCCAGCTAGCCGGAGTCTGTTTGAGGACTCAGTTGGGCCTCTTAGGGAATGCTTGTGTTTTGGCTTCGGGAGGTGTTGTCCCGGGTTTTTGTTTGTCGAATGCTAATTTTGACTTCGTAGTTGCGTTCGTAGCGTGGTTTTTTAGCTGCGGCGTAAATTTCGTCTGTTTCCGAGGTGTTTCGGGTTTCGTGTTGTTTTGATATGGGTGTAAATAATTATTATTAGGTAATGTTTTTTACTATTAAAAACTGATATATATATATATATATATATATATATATATATATATATATATATATAGTCTTGGGTCAGTTTTAGGGCTGGGTTTCCTCTTGTTCTTTTCCTGTTTCTCTTCTTGGTTGAAGTCGTCGCCCGTCGCCTGTTCGAGAGGAAGAGCATCGCCGGCCTACCCTAGCCTTTGGACGTCGTTTTCCTGGAGTTTCGCGGTCGGATTTTGGTTTCGAGAGTGGATCTGGACTGCCCTCGCCTGGATCTGCACTCTTTCTGCTCCTCAGCTGGTGCTCTGCGGATAGATCCGAGAGTGGGGGTTGCCGCCGGCCAAGCTTTTCTGGTATTGAGGCAAGTGGTGTCCCCTCATCCTTGCCAAAGCTGATCCTTGTCTTTCTTTTGAGCTAGTTTTTATTTCTTTCTTGTTTAGATCTTAGGTGTAAGCTAGGGTTTGTGCCCGATCATACTGCGGTTAGTGTAGAAAGTTCTAGTTAGATCTCAGTTTTCCGAGGGATTGTGTCTATTAGGGACAGTTTTGGGTTCGGTTTGAGACGAGTAGCTGCCATTGCCGGTGGATGTTGTACTCTAGAGAGGGTATTCTCATCCTCGCTTCTGGTTGGGTGCTGGTTATGGCGGCCGAGGCCAGTCAGGGTGTCGACACGTGGTGTCGACACCAGTCTGTCAGGGTGTCGACACGTGGTGTCGACACCAGCCTGTCAGGGTGTCGACACGTGGTGTCGACACCAGCCTGTCAGGGTGTCGACACGTGGTGTCGACACCAGCCTGTCAGGGTGTCGACACGTGGTGTCGACACCAGCCTGTCAGGGTGTCGACACGTGGTGTCGACACCAGCCTGTCGGGGTGTCGACACCTGCCAGTCGGGGTGTCGACACCTTGGTGTCGACACCCGCAGCGGCAGTGTCGACACCTTGTGTCGACACCGGTCGCAGTGGTGTCGACACTTGGTGTCGACACCCGCAGCGGCAGTGTCGACACCTTGTGTCGACACCGGTCGCAGTGGTGTCGACACTTGGTGTCGACACCCGCAGCGGCAGTGTCGACACCTTGTGTCGACACCGGTCGCAGTGGTGTCGACACTTGGTGTCGACACCCGCAGCGGTTGTGTCGACACCTTGTGTCGACACCGGCTTGTCGTGGTGTCGACACATCGCGTCGACACTGGGTGTTGCCCTTGTTTTGGGGTCAGGGAGACTCGGGGTTGGTTTTGTTTAGGCGTGCAAGGCCGCATCGGTTGGACCCGACGTTTTTGCCTTGGGTTCGTGTGTTTCCTAGGCCTGTTAGTGGGACTTTTCCCTAGGAGGGGGACATTGGGTGCTCGGCTAATTTCTGCATGCCGACTCTTGGGTCGTGGCAGGTGGTGTAGTTTTTGGTGGCCTCTGGAGGGGTGGTTTTATGTGGAGAGCTGTGGCCACCGCCTTTTTGCCCCGGTTTGGGTTGGTGTGTGTGGGACCCTAAAGCTGCCACTATATGACCCCTTAGCCCTTTTTGGGTCTGATTCTGGTTATGCATTCAGACCCATGTTTGACCACTGCCACTTACCCACGTGTTAGGACTGTTAGTCCCTTCCTGTTCATGCTTCCTTTCTTTTGGCTTATGCATATGTCTTGGTGCTGTTGCAGGCTCTCTCTTGGTAAGGCATAATGGTTTTATTGCTCGCACTTGGTGTGCTCTGCGGTGTTTTTTTTACAGTACTCTTTTTCCTTCTGTCATTCACTTCTCTTTTACTTATAGCAGTTTGTTGCCGGGTTGGTACCCCTTATTCTTATTTGCTCAGTAGCCAATTGCTTTTTTTTACTTCTGATTGTTTTCTTGCTGAGGTGTTCTTTTCTTGAATGTCTCAGGTCCAGGTTGTAGCCAGTTCAGCAGCTAGTTCTTTTGGAGGGGCTGTTGGTGGCCTCTAGGGTTGCTGGGGTAGCTGATCCCCGTTTTGTTGTGAGGTAGTTCCTTACTTTTCTGTATAGACATATATACTCGCCGGTGGGTTCGTGTCAGGTTGTTGACGCCCACTGGTGGCATCTTGTGGTGCTGGATATGAAATTAAACTGCTGATTTTGCCTTTTGTGGGTGGTTACTTGCTTCTGGGAAGGATTTATGCTAGGCTGCATGTTAGATATTTTAAAACCTAAAAGTATTATTATATGTACTCCATGCATAACATGTTTCTAAATCAAAGACACTACTTTTCCTCAACGTAAAACATTATTTTTCATACCTATGATCCTTAGAGTCATGCACGTAATAGTCGTCCCCCGGGGACACTTATGCTCATTTAGGGTGTCAATTTAATTGAACCAAAGTATTTTCTGCTACGTATAAATATAGTTTTAACGGTGGACTAGCTGATCCACCGGGCCGAGGGATACGTCCATTCAACAAAACTGATTTTCTTTCATACTAAATCAACAATTTTCCTTAAAATCTAACGTCTGGAGTTTTGTCTGAGCGTGTGCGGTTATCCCCTGCACGACGTGACATCACGTCACGTGTTTTCTCTTACTCTGATACGATTTTGCCGTTGAGAAAATGCGGGTTGTGACAGTTGGTATCAGAGGGAGGTTGCTTGACAAATGGTCGGGCAACCTTTCCCTTGTATGCATTAGTGTTTAGCATCATACCATTCACACACCGATATGTCATCGGCACGTCTTGGCCGAAGCACGAACACTACACTCATGAGCATAAAGAAGTATACAGGGCATATTATGTAGTATGTGATGCATAATATGTGTTTGTATATGGACCCACCATAGGAGGCAACATGTGAGGGTTATGTAGTATGGGATGCATAACCTCACCACATGAATGCAGCTAGTACGTTTTCTTTTTTCGTTACATGGGAATGTTATGTAGTATGGGATGCATAACATTTTCATGTGTACGCCGCTCATGGCATGCACTAAGGCCTCTTTTTAGAATGCATAGCACGTCATGCATAACATAACATTTCATAAGCACAACGTGCCAAGCTAAAGACTTGTAAGATGACATATGTACACACATGGTTTTGAGTCAAAAAGAATACAAATACATGCATTCATGGCCTAGGCACCTGAGTTAGTATGATGGTGGTGAACCATCTTAGGTTAAGCATAACATCATCATGGTAAGGATAACTCCCATGACAAGTTTTGCAGTTTAAGTTCATATTTAAGTGTGTTTGTCTGTACCGGGTAGTTTCGTTCTAGTTGATGGGCTAGGATTTGTCTAAAGTTTGTGCGATTATAGGATGGTGAGACGTCCTGCGATGAGATCCACCCCACAATCCGAGGGTGAGACGTCAGGAGCGCAGAGCGATGCGTTGGTAGAAATCCTGCGGTAGAGCAATGAGGAGTTATCGAGGCAAGTAGTGGCTATGCAGGCTCAGATTCAGTCCCTTGTAGCAGTGGTGGAGGGACAGCCCCCGAGAGCTCAGAACCCCACAGAGGGGGTAGCTGTTCCTGTCCCTCCTGCTCCTCCCGTGCCTTTGGTTGTGGTGCCTCCGGAGATGGCGTTCATATCCCAGTTTCAGCGGCTGAGACCCCCTACCTATGATGGGCAGACAGATTTCATGATTTTGGATGACTGGCTGATTACCATTGAAGAGATGTTCACTTACTCAGGGATTACGGACGATCAGAGAGTGATGCTCGCTGCCTACCAGCTCAAGGGCTTAGCAAAGAATTGGTGGCTGAGAGAGAAAGAGAGCTTAGTGGCAGGTTGCACTTGAGAGTCATTTAAGGTGCTTTTGTTAAGTAAGTTTCTGCCTTCAATCGAACGGGACCGGCTAATGAACGACTTTCTTCACTTAAAGCAGAGGAAACTCACGGTTAGTGAGTATGAGATTGAGTTTAGTAAGTTGAGTCAGTTTGCCCCGGGTCTAGTGAGTGCTGAGGCAGATCGAGTTAAGCGATTTCTGGGTGGACTAAGAAGCGACATTCAGCAGTTAGCGAACGCCTACGGAGCAGTCAGTTATGCCAGCGCGGTTGAAGCTGCTTTGAGAGTCGAGGCCATTGAGAATGCCAAGAATAGAGGCCAGCAGTTAAGGAAGGATAAGCGGAAGTCTGGTGGAGGGTGTTAGAAACCAGGCCGGGGTAGACTACAGCACCCACCGGTCCATGGCCGACTGCAGTCGAATGGCAAGGCATCCCCAACCAAATCTCCCGGGGGTCCACTTTTCAGGTAAAGGCCCGGGTAGGTTGTTGAGGCCCGGGGCTTGATCCCGGACCTCCTTTATAGAGGCGTCGTAGCCAACCTCTCATACCCAACTGCACTGCAGTGCAGTTGGGTATGAGAGGTTGGCTACGGCGCCTCTTATAAAGGAGGTCCCGGGATCAAGCCCCGGGCCTCAACAACCTACCCGGGCCTTTACCCTGAAAAGTGGGACCCCCGGGAGATTTGGTTGGGGATGCCTTGCCATTCGACTGCAGTCGGCCATGGACCGGTGGGTGCTGTAGTCTACCCCGGCCTGGTTTCTAACAGAGGGAAGAGCCCTCAGGAACCTGATGCTGTCTCGAGAAAGAAGGTCAAAGAGATTTGCAGCTTTTGTGGCCGGCCAGGCCACCCCTTTGAGAAGTGTTTCAAAAGGTTGGGAGCGCAGAAGAAGGAACAGGTGCACGCGATTCAGGGTGTTTCCAGGGGAGACTTGGTGTGTGCCTTGTGTGGAAGGAAGGGGCACGAGGCTGCCCGTTGTTGCTTAAAAGATAAGATCTGTTTTCAGTGCGGCCAGAAGGGTCATCTCAAGACAAGGTGTCGCAGACCAAGCCTATTCTGCAGCCAGTTCCCCTCCAGGCCTTGCCACCGCCTCAGCAAATGGATAAAGGAAAGGGGAAGCTAAATGTGCTTTCGGCAGGCGAAGCGCAGAGCTCGACCCAGGTTATCTCAGGTTCGACTCCTCCCCAGTCGTTTCGTTGCGTTTCTTTTTTTGATTGATTGCAGTTTTTATTTTAGTACTTGTTGCCTTAGATGCGTGTGCAATTCGTAGGGCGATTTAGGGTAAAGAACCGCTGGGCGCGCGTTCTCTTCGATTCCGGCGCTACCCACTCGTTTGTGGCTAGAGCCTTCGTGGAGCGGTTCGGCTTGGGCCTAGATCGTGTTGATGGTGCCTTCTGCGTTAAGTTCCCCTCCGGTGACTCTGTGGTTACGGACCTGGGTGTCCTAGATTGTCCGATTTTGTTGGGAGATTTTCTAGCCAAGGCAGACTTGAAGGTGATTGACCTGGAGGAGTTCGACGTTATTTTGGGCATGGACTGGTTGTCAAGGTACGATGCTGTGATCCAGTGCAAGGGTAAGCGCTTGGACTTCATCAAAGACAACGGTCAGCCAGAAAGCGTTTATGGATATTCTCTCCAGGAGTCTCCAATCATTTTTGCGGTGCGTGCTCGGAAGTTGCTTGTTTCTGGCTGTTTTGCCTGTATGGTTTCCCTGGTAGGGTCGATTGTTAGTGAGCCCCGTTTGGAAGAGATTCCTGTGGTGTGCGACTTTTCTGATGTGTTTCCAGACGATCTTCCCGGTCTTCCACCCGATCGAGATGTTGAGTTTGTCATAGATTTGGAGCCAGGTACGCGACCTATCGTAAAGGCGCCGTACCGGATGTCCCCGCGAGAACTGGAAGAGTTGCGAATTCAGCTAGATGAGTTATTGGCAAAAGGCTTTATAAGGCCGAGTTCTTCGCCTTGGGGTGCGCCAGTGTTGTTCGTTAAAAAGAAGGATGGGTCGATGAGGTTATGCATTGACTATAGAGAGCTGAACAAGGTTACTATTAAGAACAGATACCCTTTGCCGCGAATCGACGATTTGTTTGACCAACTGCGTGGTAGTGCCGTGTTTTCCAAGATAGATCTTCGCTCGGGCTATCACCAGTTGATGATTCGGGAGTCAGATGTTCCGCGGACGGCGTTCCGCTCTCGTCATGGGCATTTTGAGTTTTTGGTTATGTCATTCGGTTTGACTAATGCGCCCTCAGCTTTTATGGATTTGATGAACATAGTTTTCAAGGATTTTCTAGATAAGTTTGTGATTGTCTTTATAGACGATGTTTTGGTGTATTCTAAGGATGCGAAGGAGCATGATCAACATTTGTGGCTGGTCTTGGCGACTCTGAGAGACCATAAGTTGTACGCCAAGCTGAGCAAATGTGAGTTTTGGTTGCCTCAAGTTTCCTTTCTAGGCCACGTGATTAATAAGGAGGGAATATCGGTGGACCCAGAAAAGATCGCTGCTGTTATGGAATGGGCGAGACCTGTTACCCCCAAAGAGATCAGAAGCTTCTTGGGTTTGGCTGGTTATTATAGAAGATTTGTAGAAGGCTTCTCTACCTTGTCCGCGCCGTTGACCAAGTTGACGCAGAGGAATGTAGCTTTTGTATGGGATAGTAAGTGTGAGAAGGTTTTTGAGGATCTAAAAAGGAGGCTATGCTCGGCTCAAGTTTTGTCTTTGCCTACGGAAGGTAGTGAATATGATATATATGTGGATGCGTTGCATGTCGGTCTGGGCTGCGTCTTGATGCAGGACGGGAAGGTAATTGCGTACGGGTCGAGGCAGCTAAAGACTCATGAGAGGAACTACCCTACGCATGACCTGGAGTTTGCAGCTGTGATCTATACGTTGAAATTGTGGAGGCATTTGCTGTATGGCGCGCAGTGCAAGATTTTCACGGATCATAAGAGTCTGAAGTATGTCTTCACTCAGAAAGAATTGAATCTGCGCCAGCGGCGGTGGTTGGAGTACGTGGCCGACTATGATGTTGAAATTCAGTATCATCTAGGCAAAGCAAATGTGGTGGCTGATGCCCTGAGTCGGAAGTCAGGTAAGATCTTTAATCTTTCCGCCGAGCGTCTAGTGGAAGAGTTTCTGTTGATGGACATTTCTGTGGGAAGCTGTGATTCGCAGAGTAGCATAGCTGTAGCAGAACCTTCGTGGATTACGCTTACGAGACTGCATCAGAAGGACGATCCCGATCTTCTGCATTTGTATCTTCGAGCTGAGAAGGGTGATTTACCAGATTTCTCTATAGATGATGCGGGTACCTTGAAGTACCGTGGCAGGTTTTGCATCCCCGCAGTTGGAGATATCCGGGGTATGGTGTGCAGAGACGCCCACAGATCTAGTGTTGCCTACCATCCAGGGTCTACCAAGATGTATCATGATTTAAAACAGATTGCCTGGTGGTACGGTATGAAGAAGGACATATCCAGATTTGTTTCAGAATGTTTCACTTGTAGGCGTGTGAAAGCCGACCATGGGAGGCCTGGTGGCAAGCTGACTCCCTTGGAAATTCCGATGTGGAAGTGGGAGAGTATCTCGATGGATTTCATTACCGGCTTACCGAGGTCGCCTATGGGTCATGATTCAGTTTGGGTAATCGTAGATAGATTGACGAAGAGCGCTCATTTCGTACCATTTAAGATCGATTATCCGATGAAGAAGATAGCCGAGCTGTATCTGGAAGAGGTTGTCAGATTGCATGGTGTACCCGTAAGTATCATATCAGATCGAGACTCCAGGTTCACGTCTCGTTTTTGGAAGAGCCTTCAAGAGGGATTGAGTACAAATTTGAGATATTCCACGGCTTATCATCCGCAGACCAATGGTCAAACAGAGCGAGTAAATCAGATTGTGGAAGATATGATCCGATGCTATATTCTAGACCACGGAGAAGCGTGGGACGAGCGCTTGCGGCTTATGGAATTTGCATACAACAACAGTTATCAAGAAAGCTTGTAAATGGCTCCCTTTGAAGCTTTGTATGGGAGGCGCTGCAGGACTCCTTTGTTTTGGGCTGAGCTTGGCGAGGGACCTTTGTTGGGTCCAGAAGCGCTTGAGGAGATGGAAACCGTGGTGAAGCTTATTCGGGAAAAGCTTCGGATAGCCCAGGAGAGATATGAGAAGAACGCCAATCGGCGTAGATCGGACTTGGAATTTGCGGTGGGGGACTCGATGTTCTTAAAGGTCTCCCCGTTGATTGGAGTCAAGCGGTTTGGCAAGAATAGGAAGTTGGACCCGAGATACGTGGGGCCGTTTCCGATTGTTGAGCGGATTGGGGGATCAGCCTACAGGCTGTCTTTGCCCGCAAATTTCCCTGGCGTGCATGATGTCTTTCACGTCAGTCAGCTACGTAAATGTGTGGCAAATGGCAGGCAGGTTTTGGATTCTGTGCCTCAGCTGGAGCCGAATCTTTCTTATGTGAAGGTGCCTGTTCGCATTTTGGACTCTCAAGTTCGGGCGTTGCGGAAGAAGACTATTCCTATGGTTAAAGTTTTATGGAGGAATCAGGATGTGGAAAGCGCGACTTGGGAGTTGGAGTCGGCCATGAGGGAGGCTCACCCTCATCTGTTTCCCTGACCTTGTGCCTGGTATGCTCTGTTTTGTTCTTATTTGTTTGTAGCCCTTTTCTGGCTCTTTCTCTCTCCTTCATTATGGGAGTGTTGTGAGTAAAGTTTCGAGGCGAAACTTTCTTTTAGGGGGAGTGGTTGTAACGCCCCCGGTTTTTCTGCGTTTTGTTTGATCTTTGGTTGGCATTACGATGGCGTATTTCCGGCTTTTTGCCGTTGTAGAGCGTGGTCTTAGCTCTTAGGGTTCCCTGTGTAGCCTGTTTGTAGCCTGTTTGCAAGATTTCCCAGCTAGCCGGAGTCCGTTTGAGGACTTGGTTGGGCCTCTTAGAGAATGCTTGTGTTTTGGCTTCGGGAGGTGTTGTCCCGGGTTTTTGTTTGTCGAATGCTAATTTCGACTTCGTAGTTGCGTTCGTAGCGTGGTTTTTTAGCTGCGGCGTAAATTTCGTCTGTTTCCGAGGTGTTTCGGGTTTCGTGTTGTTTTGATATGGGTGTAAATAATTATTATTAGGTAATGTTTGTTTACTATTAAAAACTGATATATATATATATATATATATATATATATATATATATATATATATATATATATATATATATATATATATATATATATATATATATATATATATATAGTCTTGGGTCAGTTTTAGGGCTGGGTTCCCTCTTGTTCTTTTCCTGTTTCTCTTCTTGGTTGAAGCCGTCGCTCGTCGCCTGTTCGAGAGGAAGAGCATCGCCGGCCTACCCTAGCCTTCAGACGTCGTTTTCCTGGAGTTTCGCGGTCGGATTTTGGTTTCGAGAGTGGATCTGGATTGCCCTCGCCTGGATCTGCACTCTTTCTGCTCCTCAGCTGGTGCTCTGCGGCTAGATCCGAGAGTGGGGGTTGCCGCCGGCCAAGCTTTTCTGGTATTGAGGCAAGTGGTGTCCCCTCATCCTTGCCAAAGCTGATCCTTGTCTTTCTTTTGAGCTAGTTTTTATTTCTTTCTTGTTTAGATCTTAGGTGTAAGCTAGGGTTTGTGCCCGATCATACTGTGGTTAGTGTAGAAAGTTCTAGTTAGATCTCAGTTTTCCGAGGGATTGTGTCAATTAGGGACAGTTTTGGGTTCGGTTTGAGACGAGTAGCTGCCATTGCCGGTGGATGTTGTACTCTAGAGAGGGTATTCTGGTCCTCGCTTCTGGTTGGGTGCTGGTTATGGCGCCGGAGGCCAGTCAGGGTGTCGACACGTGGTGTCGACACCAGCCTGTCAGGGTGTCGACACGTGGTGTCGACACCAGCCTGTCGGGGTGTCGACACCTTGGTGTCGACACCTGCCTGTCGGGGTGTCGACACCCGCAGCGGCAGTGTCGACACATTATGTCGACACCGGTCGCAGTGGTGTCGACACTTGGTGTCGACACCCGCAGCGGCAGTGTCGACACCTTGTGTCGACACCGGTCGCAGTGGTGTCGACACTTGGTGTCGACACCCGCAGCGGCAGTGTCGACACCTTGTGTCGACACCGGTCGCAGTGGTGTCGACACTTGGTGTCGACACCTGCAGCGGCGGTGTCGACACCTTGTGTCGACACCGGCCACGGGGGTGTCGACACTTGGTGTCGACACCCGCAGCGGTTGTGTCGACACCTTGTGTCGACACCGGCTTGTCGTGGTGTCGACACATCGCGTCGACACTGGGTGCTGCCCTTGTTTTGGGGTCAGGGAGACTCGGGGTTGGTTTTGTTTAGGCGTGCAAGGCCGCGTCGGTTGGACCCGACGTTGTTGCCTTGGGTTCGTGTGTTTCCTAGGACTGTTAGTGGGACTTTTCCCTAGGAGGGGGACATTGGGTGCTCGGCTAATTTCTGCATGCCGACTCTTGGGTCGTGGCAGGTGGTGGAGTTTTTGGTGGCCTCTGGAGGGGTGGTTTTATGTGGAGAGCTGTGGCCACCGCCTTTTTGCCCCGGTTTGGGTTGGTGTGTGTGGGACCCTAAAGCTGCCACTGTATGACCTCTTAGCCCTTTTTGGGTCTGATTCTGGTTATGCATTCAGACCCATGTTTGACCACTGTCACTTACCCACGTGTTAGGACTGTTAGTATCTTCCTGTTTATGCTTCCTTTCTTTTGGCTTATGCATATGTCTTGGTGCTGTTGCATGCTCTCTCTTGGTAAGGCATAATGGTTTTATTGCTCGCACTTGGTGTGCTCTGCGGTGTTTTTTTTACAGTACTCTTTTTCCTTCTGTCATTCACTTCTCTTTTACTTATAGCAGTTTGTTGTCGGGTTGGTACCCCTTATTCTTATTTGCTCAGTAGCCAATTGCTTTTTTTTTTTACTTCTGATTGTTTCCTTGCTGAGGTGTTCTTTTCTTGAATGCCTCAGGTCCAGGTTGTAGTCAGTTCAGCAGCTAGCTCTTTTGGAGGGGCTGTTGGTGGCCTCTAGGGTTGCTGGGGTAGCTGATCCCCGTTTTGTTGTGAGGTAGTTCCTTACTTTTCTGTATAGACATATATATACTCGCCGGTGGGTTCGTGTCAGGTTGTTGACGCCCACTAGTGGCATATTGTGGTGCTGGATATGAAATTAAACTGCTGATTTTGCCTTTTGTGGGTGGTTACTTGCTTCTGGGAATGATTTATGCTAGGCTGCATGTTAGATATTTTAAAACCTAAAAGTATTATTATATGTACTTCATGCATAACATGTTTCTAAATTAAAGACACTACTTTTCCTCAACGTAAAACATTATTTTTCATACCTATGATATTCACCTTAGAGTCATGCACGTAATAGTCATCCCCCGGGGACACTTATGCTCATTTAGGGTGTCAATTTAATTGAACCAAAGTATTTTCTGCTGCGTATAAATATAGTTTTAACGGTGGACTAGCTGATCCACCGGGCCGAGGGATACGACCATTCAACAAAACTGATTTTCTTTCATACTAAATCAACAATTTTCCTTAAAATTTAACATCTGTAGTTTTGCCTGAGCGTGTGTGGTTATCCCCTGCACGACGTGGCATCACGGCACGTGTTTTCTCTTACTCTGATACGATTTTGCCGTTGAGAAAATGCGGGTTGTGACAAAGGCTGCGGGGGAGCTCCAGGCTCGTAATGCTGAGTAGGGGGAGGAGATCGGCCAGCTGCGCGCACGCCTTGCCGAGCTGGAGGGCGCGAACACGAAGCTGAAGGGGGAGAATCAGCACCTCCTCAGCGAGATCCGTCGTCAGGCGGAGATCTTCTTCCCGCCTCACGATATTGACCCCACCCTCCCCTACAAGAGCCCGCGGATCTTTGGCGAGGCCGACCTCGTCGAGAGATCGCGGATCAACTATATCCAAGCCACCGAGTGCACCCTCCAGATGATGAAGGATTCTGGGGTGCTGGTGGAGGGGTGCGAGGGGATCTCGGCTCGGGACCTGATGCCGAGCCTATTCCCGGCAACGCCGCCCAACGAGAAGGAAGACAGCCTGGACGCGATGTTCGGGAAAAGCTTCCAGGATCCTTCGGGCGATGGCGAGGACCAGTCCGGCGGAGGGGGCGAGGCCTGAGGGTAGCAAGTATTTTTTTCCTTTTTTTCCCTTTTTGTTCACTCGCCGAGGCGAGCCCCCTGTAATTACTTTTTGTAAACAATTAATGAAAGTTTTTGACCATTCCCGTGCGACTTCCTTTTCTTTTCTTTCTTTACTCTGTTTGTTGTGCTCTGAACATATGCGAGCGCTTCCCCACGCGATCTCGCCGAGACAGGTTCCGCGAGTAGAGTAATTATGAGAGCGCGCCCGCGAGTGGATGCGTTTTGAGTGTTCGCCGAGCCCCAAGCGATTGGGGGGAGAGTTGCTGTCTGCCCTTGTCATGCCACCATAACTCGCACGCGAGCCATCCAGGTTGAGCCCGAAAAAAGGAAAATTTTCCAAGTCAAACGGGCAAAGGGGTGAGGTGTCCCGGCCTGGCTCGCCCTCCTTTGGCGAGGCCCGGGTCCGCGACCTACTTGCCAATGCCGAGCCGGGAATGACGAGTCCATACTCGCTCATGCAGAGTCCTCCAGCCTGGCTTGCCTTCCTTTTTGATCTTGTCGAGATGGATTTGCCGAGCACGAGCTCGCCTTGACAGAACCCCTTTCCCCTTGCTCCCTGGCACTGAGACTTTGCTCTTTATCTGACGATTTCGAGGCCGACACCATCGAGTGACTTCCGGCCCTGTCAGCTAGGTGAGCCTGACAGTGGGATCTGCTCTAGGCCAAGGATGACACCGAGTGACTTCCGGCCCTGCCAGCTAGGTGAGAGCCTGAAAGCGGGATCTTCTCGGGGTCCAAACACATTCCATCGAGTGACATCCGGCCCTGTCAGCTAGGTGAGAGCCTGACAGCGGGATCTGCTCGAGGCTAAGGATGACATCGAGTGACTTCCGGCCCTGCCAGCTAGATGAGAGCCTGGCAGCGGGATCTTCTCGGGGTCCAAACACATTCCATAGAGTGACATCCGGCCCTGTCAGCTAGGTGAGAGCCTGACAGCGGGATCTGCTCGAGGCTAAGGATGACACCGAGTGACTTCCGGCCCTGCCAGCTAGATGAGAGCCTAGCAGCGGGATCTTCTCAGGGTCCAAACATATTCCATCGAGTGACATCCGGCCCTGTCAGGTAGGTGAGAGCCTGATAGCGGGATCTGCTCGAGGATGTTGGGTATATTGGAATATATGTACCTGATTTGAAGAAGCCTCACCCTACTCAATGATATACGTTAAGATGTATTTGATGTGTTTTGAGTTTATGTGTGCAGGTTAAGTAATTACAGGGAAAGCAGAAAAGTTTCTAAGTCCATGTGTCGACACCTAGAAGAAAAGTGTCGACACTTAAGAAGGCTTGTGTCGACACCTAGAGAAGCAGTGTCGACACTTGGAGTAATTGTGTCAACACTAGGAAGGCAGAGTCGACACCAGAAGGAAAGTGTCGACACATACAGGCAGTGTCGACACACAATGAAGAAATGTCTACATAATCAGTGTCGACATTTAGAAGCAGTGTCGACATGCAGAGAAACTTTGTCGACAGCAAAAGTATCGACACTAGGAGGCTGTGTCGACACTCAGCAAACTTCAACAAAGATTAAGTACAAGTGTCTACACAAAGAAGATGTGTCGACACTCAGCAAAGTCTCAACACATTAAGAATATGTCGGCACAAAGGAGTTGTGTCGACACTCAGCAAAAGTTTCAACACAGAAGGCATGTGTCGACACAAAGAAGATGTGTCGACACTTAGCAAGTTTCAACACAAGGAGTTGTATCGACACAAAGGAGTTGTGTCGATACTTAGCAGAAATTAACTAAGTATTGAAGAAGAAGGACTTGTGTCGACACACAGGATCAGTGTCAACACATTCTGATGAAGTAGTGTCGAGAAGCAGTTTCTACAACACAAGGAGTTGTGTCGACACCATGAAGGCTAGTGTCCACACTTAGCCTACTTGTGTCGACACTTGGTCTATTTGTGTCGACACATAAAGATTATCTGTCTCGACACTTTCAGACAGTGACAAAGATTTCAAGAAGTGACTGGATGACTTTACAGCTGCCATTTCAACCGGTCAACTGCTACTGTCAGAGCTGTCAGAAGGTTGTTAAAAACCGGATCAGCCGGTCACCATGAAGAAAGCTTATATAAAGGCTTATTCCTTTAACGAAATTGTATTGGATGAAGAAATCATTGAAGTGAAAAACAACACAACAAGAAGAAGACCTTCAAGTGAAGATCTAAGAAGTTGGAGAGAGAGAGATCCTTCTAAGAAGACAGCTATTGAACCAGGCTGATAAGTAAGTTTTAGATTGAGATCTGATTCTCAAGTCAGCAGTTGATTGAAGATCATCTGCATAGAGATACAACCCTACTGTGTTCTAATTCAAGAAGCTTTGAAGAAAGCCAAGGGAGGTTGATCTCTGCAAAGTTCTTTCAAGAACTCATCAAAAAGTCAGTCAACTCATATTTCTCAATCAGAGTTGTGGTTATTAATCTTTGTACTCTTTATTTTCTGTAGGATCTTAAGGGATCTGAGTTGTAAGCATATATTTATAAAGGCTGAGTGGTAGGGCTTGTGTGCCTGAGTGTAGGAGATACATTTATCTGAGTATAGGCCTTGTTGGAGGCTGAGTGTAGGCCTTGGTGAAGGCTGAGTGTAGGTCTTGGTGAAGACTAAGTGGTAGGGCTTTGTGCCTGAGTGGTAGGAGTGGGATCACTCTGAGTTGTAGGAACCTGTTTGAGTTCTGAGCTGTAAGATCTGTGGATCTGAGAAGTAGTGGAGAAGTTAGGCCGAATCTAGTACACTACTAGATAGGCGAAGGGGGAAAGTGGATGTACCCAGACCTTGGGGAACTACTATAAAAGCTGTGTGTACTCTGTGTGTGATTTATTCTATGATTGCTGTGTTATCTGTGCTGAATTGCTGTAAAGAATTGCATAAACAGGTCTAATAATTCCGTGTTTTTGCCTTAAAAGTTAAAAAGATTAAGTGCACCTATTCATCCCCCCCCCCCTCTAGATATTTAGGCACTAGTTCTTTCAAGTGGTATCAGAGGGAGGTTACTCAAAAAAAGGACATAACAGTCTGAGTAAAGATCCTGTAGGCAGAATCAGCATAATCAAGATTCAAGAAAATGAGTTCAACTGAGAATCACAAAGAGCTAGGATCCATGAAATTGCCAATCTGCAAGACATTTTTGGCATATGGAAAGAGAGGGTTAGACTTTTTATGGAAGCCTCTGACCCAGGAATTTACATTACAGTCAAAGAAGGGTCATATGTGCCAATAAAAGTATCTGTTCTAGATGCCAATCAGAGAACTCCCAAAGACTATTCAAAAATGACCAAGGATGAAATAATTCTGGCCACTATGGACAAGAGGGCCCAGAATATTATTGTATGTGCAATTGATGATGCCACATTTCAGAATCTAATTCATTGTAAAACATCAAAAGAAATGTGGGACACACTGATAGTCTATATGGAGGGATCAGAAGAGGTAAGACAAGACAGGAAGTCTTTATTAAATCAAGAGTATGAAAGCTTCAGACAAGGCAGGTCTGATAGCATAACTGAATGCTACAAGAAATTCTATAGGATAGTCAGTGAATTGATGTCCTATGGAAGAGAGTTCAGCAATTATGAGTTGAATGATAAGTTCTTGAGATCCCTGACAAAGGACTGGGACACCAAGATTTGTGCCATAATGGAAATGGCCAAATTAGCTGACATACCTCCTCCAACTTTGTTTGGAAAATTGTTATCTTATGAGATGCAGTTAATGGTAAGGAAGGAGGAAGAAAAGACTACTAGGGTGGAGCACAAAGAAAGAGTTGTGGCCTTCAAGACTGAAGCCACTAGGAAATATAAAAGCAAGTCTCCATCTCCACCTCAAAAAGTTACTGAGGCTGAGACAGATACTTCAGATAGCAAGAAGTCAGAAAGCAGTGAAAGTGATGAAGACTTTGCTGCATTTACTAGGCACTTTCAGAAGTTTCTAAAGAATAAGCAGTGGAGGTCCAAACCATCCACTTCACAGACAAAAGATGACTATTATCAGAACAGGAAGTCATCAAGGAATGACAGGAGAAAGTCCAAGTCTAGTAAAACTACATCCTCAAAAATAGTATGCTATTGTTGCAATAGATAAGGATATGTAGTAGCTGATTGTCCAGAAAAGAGAAAAGAGAAAAGAGTCCACTGACAAGAAGAAGACACAGTTCAAGGGCAAAAAGAAAAGGTCCTTTGTTGCCAAGAAGGATAAAAGTCTGACTGATATGTCATCTTCAGAAACAGATTTAGAAGCTGAAGTCTATATTGGCTTGTTTGCTGAAGAAGAAGAAAATGAGTTCATGCAGCTAATGAACTCAATTTATGAGTAGGAGAACAATCAGTGCAAGGGACTGATGGCCTTATCAGAAGGAGACAAAATCCAGAATCAGCCTGCACCTAGTCAGGTACAAATTTGTTCTTATAGTTCAAGTTTGAGTGCTGGATCAGAATCAGATACATCAGCATCAAGTGATGTGAGTGGATCTGAATCTGAAGGAGACATTCATCAGTTGATTGATGAATATAGAGTATTGTTGCAGGCTTTAAAGAAAAGCAAACTCTTGGCCAAAACTCAGGCTAAGGAGATTGCTAGTCTCAAAGTGGCTGCAACAGATTTTGACAAGTTGCTTGATCAGAAACTAAATGAAATAGCCAGGCTGAAGAACATTACTGTTATTCAGATGAATACTATTATATTCAAGAATGATCAAATTAGAAATCTGGAGGCTAGACTTCAGAAGGAGAGAGATATTGTAGCAAGTTTTTCTAAACTAAAATCAGTTTTACCTTTGATAGATGAGTTTATTCCTCAAAAGGGTAAGACTGGATTGGGGTTTACAAAACCTGGCAGGACAGTTAGGTCCAAGTCTAAGGGCAAAGCCCCAGTACTCAACAAGAAGCCTGCTGTAGATAAAACCGTCAGGGTTGTACCTAAACAAAGGTACAACAGATTTGAGTGCTGGTGTTGTGGCAAGATAGGCCACTTTTTCATAGACTGTTAGCACAATTCAAGTGTCAAGGAGAGTAACAAACTGCCTGCTAGAAGATCTACAGGTAGTTTTGTTAAAAGTCAAACTAACCTGCACCAAGAACCAAAGAATTATTTGGGTTCTAAGGTTATGTAATCTGTTTTGCAGGTGAGTCTAAGTGACCATGCCCCTATATGGTACTTGGACAGTGGATGTTCCAGACACATGACTGGAACTAGGGGATTGCTGAAGGACTATACACCAATCAAGGATAGTCCTAAAGTTACCTTTGGTGGTTCAGAAAAAGGAATCATCAAAGGCTTTGGTAACATTTCTAGCAACCTAATTACAATTACTCAAGTGGCTTATGTAAAAGGTTTGAAACATAACCTCATTAGCATAAGTCAGCTGAGTGATTTAGGATATGACATCTCATTTGTCAAGGATGGTTGTCATATCAGTAGGTCAAGTGATCAAAAGATCATTCTGACAGGATATAGGAAGAGAAATGTCTATTGTCTAGACATTATGTGTGAGAACATTATTTCTCCTATCTATCTTGTAGCTGATGAGAAAGTATTACATTATGTTAAATGGCACAAGAGGCTGGCTCATCTTAACTATAAGATAATTGGTCAACTCTTTAGCAAAGAGTTAATGAGGAATGATTCTCAGGTTAAGTGTAAAAAGGATGGGATATGCTCAGCTTGTCAAAAGAGCAAGCAGACCAAATCCACATTTCATAGCCTTGAGAACAAAGATGCTGTGAGGTGTCTTTACCTATTGCATATGGATCTTTTTGGTCATATGCAGTTCACAGCCTAGGTAGGAAGGTCTATACATTTGTGGTAGTTGATGACTACTCAAGGTATTCCTGAGTGTTCTTCCTAAAGCAAAAGTCTGAAACTCCAAGCATCTTGTACAATTTTGTTAAACAAATTCAGAATGAATTAGACAGTACAATGGTCAAAATCAGAAGTGACCATGCTACTAAATTTCAGTCTGAAAGTATGACAAAACTGTGTGAAGAGTTTGGTATTTTCCAGGAATTTTCCTCACCAAGAACACCTCAGCAAAATGGTATTGCTGAAAGGAAAAATAGAACCTTGATTGAGGCTGGTAGAACCCTGTTGAGTGACACATCTCTCCCAGAATATTTCTGTGCTGAGACAGTTAATACTGCATGTCATGTAATTAATAGGGCTACTATCACCAAGAGCCACAATAAGACCCCTATGCGATTGTGAAGGGCAGAAAACCAAATCTATCCTATTTCAGGATCTTTGGTTGTAAATGCTATATACTTAACAATGATAAGTCTTATTTAACCAAGTTTGCTGCCAAATCCCAAGAGGGGATCTTTGTTGGGTACAGCAACAACAGTAAGGCTTATAGGGTCTACAACTTGATTACTCAAGTTGTAGAAGAGTCAGTTCATGTAGTTTTTGATGAATCTAGACTCATTAACAATAAATTGTCTATAAGTGTTTGCAGCTCCACAAGTGTAACTGAGAAGATGGACAAGCTTACTATTGCAGAAGGTCCTACTGCAAATCAGCAAGTGGAAGATGGTGGCTGCTATCCAGGGGGCGTACAAGATACTCCTGTTGCTGAAGAAGACCAAGAGGAGCTACTGAATGAAGAAGTTGAAGGTGTACAACCAGAAGACAGGCTGCCTCCAGCAAATAGGCATTTAAAAGATCATCCAGCCAATCAAATTATTGGAGATCTCAGACAAGGAGTACAAACAAGGAGCAGGAATCTAAGTTCAGTTCTCTACTCCAGCTTTCTATCCCAGGTAGAGCCAAAGAAATTTGAAGAAGCAATCCTAGACCCTCATTGGATTGCGGCAATGCAAAAGGAGCTGAACCAGTTCAAAAGATGCAAAGTCTGGGAGCTAGTTCCTAAACCAAAGGATCACAACATAATTGGAACTAAGTGGATCTTTAGGAACAAGTTGGATGAGAATGGAATTATTATAAAGAATAAAGCTAGACTAGTTGCTAAAGGATATAGGCAGGAAGAAGGTATTAATTTTGATCAAACCTTTGCTCCAGTAGCAAGACTGGAAGCAATAAGGATGTTCTTTGCCTATGCAACATTTCAAGGGTTCAAGGTATACCAAATGGATGTTAAGTCAGCTTTTCTGAATGAAAATCTGAAGGAAGAAGTCTATGTAGAACAGCCATCAGGTTTTGTTGATTCTACTAAACCTAATTATGTTTATAGACTTAGGAAGGTTTTGTATGGGTTAAAACAAGCCCCTAGGGCTTGGTATGAGACCCTGTCTAGTTTCCTCATTGAGAATAAATTCATAATGGGGAAAATAGACAAGACTCTATTCCTTAGGGAATCCAGAGGCAAGATTATCTTAGTCCAAATATATATAGATGACATCATATTTGGGTCTACAGAAAGTAGTCTTTGCAAAAAGTTTGCAAAACTTATGCAAGGACAATTTGAAATGAGCAGTATGGGGGAACTTAAGTTCTTTTTGGGTCTCCAAGTTAGACAGACCGAGTATGGTTTATCCATATGACAGTCTAAGTTCACCCTAGAATTGATAAGGAAGTATGGAATAGAATCATCCACTACCATTAAAACTCCTATGGGGTCAATAATGTCTTTATGCAAAGATGATGCAGAGAAACCTGTAGATGAAACTTTATATAGAGGGATAGTTGGCTCCCTACTGTGTTTGACTGCAAGTAGACCAGATATCATGTATGTTACATGTGTCTGTGCTAGGTACCAAACTTGCCCTAAAGAATCTCATTTGACAGCAGTCAAAAGAATTTTGAGAAATCTTAAGGGCACACCTTATCTAGGCCATTGGTACCCTAGGAATGGAGACTTTGTACTGACAGGATATTCAGATGCAGATTTTTCAGGCTGCAAGGAAGATAGGAAGAGTACAACTGTAACCTGTCAATTTCTAGGTGGAAGGCTGGTGTCATGGAGTAGCAAGAAGCAAACCAGTGTGGCTATCTCCACAGCTGAGTTAGAGTATGTTGCTGCAGGAAGCTGCTGTGCACAACTACTATGGATACAACACCAGCTAGAAGATTATTGGATTCAAGTAAGTAGAACACCTTTATTTTGTGATTCTACTAGTGACATTTCTATTGCAAATAATCATGTCTCTCATAGTAGGACTAAGCACATAGAAATAAAGTACCATTTTTTAAGAGAACATGTGGAAAAAGAAGATATTTCCCTAGAGTATATAAATACAGATAATCAGTTAGCTGATATGTATACTAAGCCCTTAGATGAAACCAAATTCAATAAATTTTAAATTGAATTAGGAATGATAAACTTAGAATAGTTTACAAAATTGGCTAAGTAAAATGGTGTCGACACACAGAGTTGTCTGTGTCGACACATAGTAGTGGTGTCGACATTTCAGAGAAATGGTGTCGACACATCTAGAAAGTCTGTGTCGACACTTCAGAGAATTTGTGTCGACACATGCAGTGTTTGTGTCGACACATCCAAAGTGGTGTCGACACTTAGGAGTTACACAGAATTAGTCTAATAAAGTCTCGACTAAGTGTCGAGTTGAGTGGTGTCGACACATATATAAGTATCGACATATATATTCTATCGACTATACTTGTGTCAACACATAGTTGTCGAGACATTAGCAGTTGTGTCGACACTTTTCAACAGTGTCGACACAATTCAAGTATTTTGACGCGCCTTTTCACCTTCGATTCTAGAAAGGTATAAATAGGTTTTCCCTATTGTTTGTCGACACGCTCACCAAAGTTTCGAGACCAAACTTGTGTGTCGACATCTCTCTTCTCTAAATTCAAAATTTCTTCAAACTCTAATGGCGCCCAAGCTAGAAGAGAACATTAACAAAGGATATGAGCTCGTGCGACACGCCTTTGATGATGCGGAACCCAAAATCAAAGGTGTGATAACCCTAATTGCCGAGACTGGATTGGAATACCTTGTATCAGAACCAATCAAGATCTGGAAGAAGGAGGTTCTTGAATTTTTGAGTGCAGCTTCAATTGATGATACTGGACTCAAGATTAAGTCCAGAGTTCATGGGACCAAAGTCAAGGTCACACAGAAAAGTCTCAGGAAGGTACTTCAACTACCAAGAACAAAAGAGGAAGAAGATGTATCTGCTTCTAAGACTAGAGAGGCATTGAGATGGTGTGAACTGGATTCAAACCTGAAAATTGGATCTGTTTTCAATAGAAAAGGGATGAACATCCAAGGAAAATTCATGTCTGAAATAGTTGGCAAGGTCATCCTAAGCAAGCCTAGAGGACATGACAGAATTTCAGCTCATATGTTCAGTTTGATGACAAGGATTATCTTCAAACTTAAGAATGACTGGTCAGTAGTTCTGTTTGATAAGATAAAAGAGGGTCTGAAGAAGCCCAACCTGGGTAGAATTCTGAGTCTATACCTAGCAGGAAGTATATCTGAGGTGATGAATCAAGCTGTTGGTTCAAAGATAAACCACATGAGGAGAATGGATGTCAGAATTTTCTCAAGATGGGATAGGGTGCTGACAAAAGAACTGCCATCACCAGTAAAGGACATACCTCAAAAGAAGAAGAAGAAGAAGACAGCCATTGTGGCTCAAGAATCCTCCATCAGCTCTGAAGAGCAAGTGGTCTTTACTTCTGATGATGAAGAGATAGGAAATGCTGGACAATCTCCAGCAAGACAAGAAGATGCACAGAGGCAGGGGGAGCTACCCTCAGCAAGCCCAATTCACCTGGATCCACTCTAGCAGGAGCCTCTACTTGTGGAAGAGCCAACTCCTCTAGAGAGTGAAAGGGCTACCCAAACCATTCTGGAGGTTATCACTGAAATTAATCAATTAGATTTCCCTATTGAGGATAAAGTTTTGACTGATTCATTATCTGCTGTTCATCAGCAAACACAGATACAACCTCAACCACAAGATGTTGTCATGGATGACACATCAGTTGCTGATAAAGTGGTTGATGAGATCAGAGATTCTCCAGCCCATTCTCAACAGGAATTTACCTTAGAGGAGCTATTCCCTGATCTTGTACAGACAGATTTTGAGAGAGAAATAGCTGCTGTTGAGGGGGAGAAGGCCCATATTGAGTGGGAGCATATGGAGAATGTAGAGAAAACTGCTACACAAGAGACTGAGAAGCCAAAGGATGCTGAGGAACCACAAATGACTGAGAAGGAGTTACCTCCTAGTCCTAAGGATAGAGTGGACATAGTCATCACTTCTGCTTCAGAAGATGAAGAGGCTGCTAGAGCCAAAAAGAGTAAGTTCTAGGTCTTCAAAAGGAGCCAGAACTATAAGAAAGCACTACAGACCATTACTCCACAGCCTGCCCCATCTACTGACTATAGTTCACTGATGGTGGCTTTGCAGATTAAGATGGATGAGCAAAGAAAAGCTTTGGAAAAATATATGGATGAAGGGCATAAATCCCTACAATTTGATCTGGCACAAGACATCAAGTCTATCAGATTTGAAGTCAATCAAAACAAAAAGGAAATGACTGACTGCTTCCATAAGGGAGAAAATGCAGTAGTCTATCTGGCCACTCATCAAGAGAACATCAAGAAACAAGTTGATGAAATTGCACTAAAACAAGGCTATGTTCTAGAAAATTAGCTGAGAATGAATGATAATTTGACAGCTTCTCATAATGCCATAGTCACTGAAATGAAGAATATAGCAACTGCCCAGATTGCACACAGTGTTGCTGCCAAAGCTGAGTTTGATAAGCAACTCCAAGAGAGCCTACTTGCAGTTCACTCTGTCATCCAGGATTCACAGAAGCTAATCACTGACAAGCTACAAAGGTTGAAACCTTTTTATAAAGATGGAGTTAACTATCTGAATGCCCAGATCAGGTTTCAGAAAGATGATCTGAGGGATCACATAGAGAGAGAAGTCATAAAGGGGGAGAGGGTATTAATCAAGGCAGGCTCTGATCATGCCAAATGGATTTCAAATTCCATCAGAGCCACCATTGGATATCCACCCTTATGTGATGATGACAATGTTGCAGAGTCTGGCATAAATCCTGCATACTTGGGAGGAGAGCAGGCTGAAGTAGCTCAAGTGATATACCCTCCACCAGACTTTGACATGATACATCAAGAGATACAGACTATATATAGTCCTACTGAGGGTAATCAGAATATCATTCTTGAGAAAGTTGTCCAGCATGTGCCTGAGGCAATACTAAAAGAATAGGAGGCTTTGTTAAAAGAACAAGAGGCTCAATTATCTAAGAAAAGATTCAGAAAGCAAGCTGAATTAAGGCCAGATTTTGAACAATGGAGCCCCACATCCAGGAATATCATCTTGACTGCTTGGAAGGCTGCTAAGGACAATGTCCTGGATAGAGGAAAGTGGTATTCTGACCTGGAGTGGAGAAAACATGAGAATAGGCAAGAGGTCATTGTACAATATAAAAGAAAGGCTAAACTGGGAAAACTACCTCCTAATGCACAGGAACCTAGCAAGTATTTCCCCAAACCTTATCACTATTTTGAAAGACAGAAGATAAAGGCTGAAGAGCTGAAAAAGAAAGATCTCAAAGGGAAGAAGTCTGCTGCTGTTGATGACACTAAAGCTCTAGTTCAAGCAAAGATTCAATCTGGAAAGAGGATTGTAATCAAGGAACCAGAGCAGTCATAGGATAGCATTTTCTTAAGTTTACAAATTGTAATCATTTACATTAAAACTCTATGTAAACTTTTGATTAATGAAAATGTTGGAATTTGTAAGAACATTGTGTCATGGTTCAAATCTATTGTTCTGAGATAATTGTATATACATGTTCTGTTCATGCATGTTTAAGTATTTTCCCTGTCATATATTATTGTTTTACATCATACTAAGAATTTGTTATGTATAGTGTATATCATTGACTAAGGGTTATGACTTCTCCAAATATGGGGAGATTGTTGGGTACATTAGAATATATGTACCTGATTTGAAGAAGCCTCACCCTACTCAATGATATACATCAAGATGTATTTGATGTGTTTTGAGTTTATGTGTGCAGGTTAAGTAATTACAGGAAAAGCAGAAAAGTTTCTAAGTCCATGTGTCGACACCTAGAAGAAAAGTGTCGACACATAAGAAGGCTTGTGTCGACACCTAGAGAAGCAGTGTCGACACTTGAAATAATTGTGTCGACACTAGGAAGGCAAAGTCGACACCAGAAGGAAAGTGTCAACACATACAGGCAGTGTCGACACACAATGAAGAAATATCTACATAATCAGTGTCGACACTTAGAAGCAGTGTCGACACTCAGAGAAACTTTCTCGACAGCAAAAGTATCGACACTAGGAGGCTGTGTCGACACTCAGCAAACTTCAACAAAGTTTAAGTACAAGTGTCGACACAAAAGGAGATGTGTCGACACTCAGCAAAGTCTCAACACATGAAGAATGTGTCGACACAAAGGAGTTATGTCGACACTCAGCAAAAGTTTCAACACAGAAGGCATGTGTCGACACAAAGAAGATGTGTCGACACTTAGCAAGTTTCAACACAAGCAGTTGTGCCGACACAAAGGAGTTGTGTCGACACTTAGCAGAAATCAACTAAGTATTGAAGAAGAAGGACTTATGTCGACACACAGGATCAGTGTCGACACATTCTGATGAAGCAGTGTCGAGAAGCAGTTTCTACAATACAAGGAGTTGTGTCGACACCATGAAGGCTAGTGTCGACACTTTGCCTACTTGTGTCGACACTTGGTCTATTTGTGTTGACACATAAAGACTATCTGTCTCGACACTTTCAGACAGTGACAGAGATTTCAAGAAATGACTGGATGACTTGACAGCTTCCATTTCAACCGGTCAACTGCTACTGTCAGAGCTGTCAGAAGGTTGTTAGAAATCGGATCAGCCGGTCACCATGAAGAAAGCTTATATAAAGGCTTATTCCTTCAACAAAATTATATTGGATGAAGCAATCATTGAAGTGAAAAACAACACAACAAGAAGAAGACCTTCAAGTGAAGATCTAAGAAGTTGGAGAGAGAGAGAGAGCTCCTTCTAAGAAGACGGCTATTGAACCAGGCTGATAAGTAAGTTTCAGATTGAGATCTGATTCTCAAGTCAGCAGTTAATTGAAGAACATCTGCATAGAGATACAACCCTACTGTGTTCTAGTTCAAAAAGCTTTGAAGAAAGCCAAGGGAGGTTGATCTCTACAAAGTTCTTTCAAGAATTCATCAAGAAGCCAGTCAACTCATCTTTCTCAATCAGAGTTGTGGTTATTAATCTTTGTACTCTTTATTTTCTATAGGATCCTAAGAGATCTGAGTTGTAAGTCTATATTTATAAAGGCTGAGTGGTAGGGCTTGTGTGCCTGAGTGTAGGAGATACATTTCTCTGAGTGTAGGCCTTGTTGGAGGCTGAGTGTAGGCCTTGGTGAAGGCTGAGTGTAGGTCTTGGTGAAGACTGAGTGGTAGGGCTTTGTGCCTGAGTGGTAGGAGTGGGATCATTCTGAGTTGTAGGAACATGTTTGAGTTCTGAGCTGTAAGATCTGTGGATCTGAGAAGTAGTGGAGAAGTTAGGCCGAATCTAGTACACTACTAGATAGGCGAAGGGGAAAGTGGATGTACCCAGACCTTGGGAAACCACTATAAAAGCTGTGTGTACTCTGTGTGTGATTTATTCTGTGATTGTTGTGTTATCTGTGCTGAATTGATGTAAAGAATTGCATAAACAGGTATAATAATTCAGTGTTTCTGCCTTAAAAGTTAAAAAGATTAAGTGCACTTATTCACCCCCCCCTCTAGGTGTTTAGGCACTAGTTCCTTCAGAGGCTAAGGATGACACCGAGTGACTTCCGGCCCTGCCAGCTAGATGAGAGCATGACAGCGGGATCTTCTCGAGGTCCAAACACATTCCATCGAGTGACATCCGGCCCTGTCATCTAGGTGAGAGCCTGACAGCGGGATCTGCTCGAGGCTAAGGATGACACCGAGTGACTTCCGGCCCTGCCAGCTAGATGAGAGCCTGGCAGCGGGATCTTCTCGGGGTCCAAACACATTCCATCGAGTGACATCCAGCCCTGTCAGCTAGGTGACAGCCTGACAGCGGGATCTGCTCGAGGCTAAGGATGACACCGAGTGACTTCCGGCCCTGCCAGCTAGATGAGAGCCTGGCAGCGGGATCTTCTCGGGGTCCAAACACATTCCATCGAGTGACATCCGACCCTATCAGCTAGGCGAGAGCCTAACCGCGGGATCTGCTCGAGGCTAAGGATGACGCCGAGTGACTTTCGGCTCTGTCAGCTAGATGAGAGCCTGGCAGCAGGATCTTCTCGGGGTCCAAACACATTCCATCGAGTGACATCCGACCGTATCAGCTAGGTGAGAGCCTGTTCGCGGGATCTGCTCGAGGCTAAGGATGACACCGAGTGACTTCCGGCCCTGCCATCTAGATGAGAGCCTAGCAGCGGGATTTTCTCGGGGTCCAAACACATTCCATCGAGTGACATCCGGCCCTGTCAGCTAGGTGAGAGCCTGACAGCGGGATCTGCTCGAGGCTAAGGATGGCACCGAGTGATTTCCGGCCCTGCCAGCTAGATGAGAGCCTGGCAGCGGGATCTTCTCGGGGTCCAAACACATTCCATCGAGTGACATCCGGCCTTGTCAGCTAGGTGAGAGCCTGACAGCGGGATCTGCTCGAGGCTAAGGATGACACCGAGTGACTTCCGGCCCTGCCAGCTAGATGAGAGCCTGGCAGCGGGATCTTCTCGGGGTCCAAACACATTCCATCGAGTGACATCCGACCCTGTAAGCTAGGTGAGAGCCTGACAGCGGGATCTGCTCGAGGCTGAGGATGACACCGAGTGACTTCCGGCCCTGCTAGCTAGGTGAGAGCCTAGCAGCGGGATCTTCTCGGGGTCCAAAATACATTACATTCCTCTATGCAGGCTAGCTATGATAATACTAGAGAGTTGAAGAAATTTATTATAATCAAAGTGTCGCTTACATGCTTCAGGGGAAAAATCATTTTAGGTCGTCACCACTCCAGGTGAGACTCAGGGTCTCGCCCTCTACATTTTGGAGTTGATAGCCCCCTGACCTCAAGGCTTCCTTTACAATGAATGGTCCCTCCCAACTGGGATTGAGCTTCCCTACGGATGCCGACCTCCCTGCCGCATCCACCTTCTTCAGCACCAAGTCCCCTTCCACGAACTGTTTGACCCTGACATGCTTGTCAAAGTACTTGGCCATTCTTCTTTTCACCTCCTCCTGCCGGATAGCGGAAAGGTCCCTCACCTCTTCCACCATGTCAAGGGAGAGCCTCAGTTCCTCCTCATTATCCGCTTGCCATTCCTCACGGCCTTCTTTGGCCGCTACGACTCGCGGTGTTTGGACTTCGAATTCTACGGGGAGCACTGCCTCGCATCCATGAGAGAGTTTGAAGGGGGTCTCTCCCGTAGCCGTGTTGGGGGTGGTCCTTAGGGCCCAAAGAACTGCGGGAAGCGGCTCCACCCAGCTCCCCTTCAAATTCTCCACCTTCTTCTTGAGGAGGTTGATGATGATCTTGTTTGCGGCCTCCACCTGCCCGTTGCTCCTGGGGTGATGGACCGAGGCGAACCTGAGGTCGATTCCAAGCTGTTCGCAGAAGCTGGTGAATTCGGCACTAGCGAACTGGGGCCCGTTGTCCGTGACGATGGCCTGGGGCAGCCCATGGCGACAGATGATCTCCCCCCAAACAAAGTTCCTGATCACCTGGGAGGTCACCTTGGCCAGCGCCTTCACCTCCATCCACTTTGAGAAGTAGTCAATTATTACTACGATGAACCTTATCTGACCGCTGGCTTGGGGGAATGGTCCAACCAAATCCATTCCCCAAATTGTGAAGGGTCATGGGGCCGTGATACTTCTGAGTCGCTGGGCCGGCTGTAGCTGGAGAGGGGCAAACAGCTGGCACTTATGACAACTTCTTGCGAACTCTGCGGCGTCTCGGCCCAGGGTGAGCCAGAAATACCCTTGCCCGACTATCCTCCCTTCCAGGGTCCGACTCCCGGAGTGACTCCCACATTCCCCAGAGTGGACTTCCTCCAAGGTCCTTCGTACTTCTCCCTCGGTCACGCAGCGGGCCAGCATCCCTGAGAGGGTCTTCCTGTATAGCTGCCCGTCCTGGAGGAGGTAATATGCTGACTTGTGCCTTAGTTTCTTCTTATCTAACCCCTCCGGATACTCTCCCGTGGAGAGGAAAACCATAACTGGATCCATCCACGAAGCTTGTTGATCGATTTCCATGAGCTCTCCTTCTTCGATGGAGGGGCGGAACAGGTCGGTGATGGTGCCCCCACCTGGGGACCATGCTTCGCCAGCTGATCGGCTTGTTCATTCTCTTCCCTGGGCACGTGTCGGATGGTGAAAGTTTGAAAAGTGCCAATGACCCCCTTCACCTTGTGTAACGCCCCGGATTTTGATTGCGTACGCATGATGGGCGTTACGTTGGCTTTGACCATAGTTTGAGCATGGTTTTCCCGCGGGCTTGCGAATGGCTATTTTGGTTGCCGAGTTGCACGATTCCCCAGCAAACCGGAGTCCAAATTGGGGACTCGGTGAGGCCTCTTAGGGAATGCTTGCACTTTTTCGCGCCCGGGTAAGGTTGCTCAACATAAGTTGCTGGTTCAGGAAACAACAAAAAAAGGGTAAAAAGTTCTTAAGGCAAAAATGGTCTAGGACGTCACAGAAACATTTTTCAAAACATGGAAAACTGATCGTTTTTGTGCGAGACACTCCCCATGTCACGGGCGTGACCCAGGCCATGACCTGGGCGTGACCTCCTTGACTCGACGAATTTTTCTTGCGTCGAGTTGAGCTCGACGAATGGGGTACACTCCCCCTGACACGGGCGTGTCACAGGGCGTGTCCCGCTTTGTCGAGTGTCGAGTGTTGAGTGTCGAGTGTCGGGTATCGAGTGAGGGTACACGGCCTGTGACACGGGCGTGTCACAGGGCCTGTCCAGCTTGTCGAGTGTCGAGTGTCGAGTGTCGAGTGTCGAGCATCGAGTATCGAGTGTCGGGTGTCGAGCGAGGGGACACGGCCTGTGATACGGGCGTGTCACAGGGCGTGTCCAGCTGTGTCGAGTGTCGACACTATGTGTCGACGAGGTGTCGAAACACGGGCTACACGCCCTAGGTCACGGGTGTGACCGACCCGTCACGGGAGTGTACCCGGCCGTGTACCATGTGGATAAACTTGGAATTGCCGACTTTCTGCGCCGCTTATGGTACACGCCCTATGTCACGGGCGTGACACAGGGCGTGACCGGCCCGAAAATCGAGTTTTTCCAGATTTTTTGTGCCATTCATTTCCTTGATTCTGCATCTAACGGTCCAGCTCTGTTCTGGAGGAAATAAGGCTGAAACAGAGAATTGTCTTTCTCATTTCATCTTCTCTTCATCTTCTTCCTTCTTCTAAACAAGGAACTCTAGGGAGCAAGGCTCAAGCAAGGCAAGGAAAGAGAGGAGCAGCCGTCGCAGCATCGTCTCGATTCAGGCAAGCGGTGTTCTCCACCCTTGCCAATCTTCTTTCTTGATTTTGATTATACCAACATAGCTAGTGTTTCTCTTTCAATTTTCCTAGCTTGATTTTCTTGTGTTGGATTCTTCTTCACTAGCCTTATTATGCTTTTGAATTTCCCTATGCTGAATGAATATGATGTTCCATGCTTAGTTTTGTTTAGGATGATTCACGTAGTCTCTTTTGTTCATATGATTCATGTTGCTCATGTTCATGTAGCCTTTCGAAATTATGTGACTTTTCCTTGATCAAAGCATATGATTCTTGTTCCAAACGTGTGATTGATGTACGTCGGTTAAGCAAACTCTATCATGTGTCTTCTTTGATCAAAAGCGTGTAATCCTTTTCATGTGATGAAGTTCATCAAACTCTACGTTGGCAAATGGTAGTCATGTTTGAGGACGATGAAAGGCAACGTGTTACCTCGGGTTATGGGGCGTTTTGCGAGGCGAATTTGTGAACCATGGCAGGAGCGTTTGTGTGAGAATTCTGCAAGGGGTGGTGTGGTTTCAGCATGTGGCCACCGAGTTTTGTTTTTGTGGTTAGAGAGACCACTTTGGCCCCGATTTGGGCTGGTTTTGTTTGGTGCGTTCCACTTTAGGGCCGCCACCGAAAGACCCTTGCGGAATTGAACTTAACCGCTGCTTATGCTTCACTTGTGTAGTAGTTTCTTGTCCTATGAATGATGGAATGGGCATGTGTTTTGCCTTTTGCTCCTGCGGGTTGAGCAGGACTTGATGAACTTGTACGCACTTGGTGCGTTTGGCATGTGTTTTGGTGCGTTTTCCACTTGCTTTTGTTCACTCATGTTACTTGATGAAACATTTCTGTGGGGTCGGTAAGCCCCTTCGTTATAGTTTATGACATTCCTGCTTTCTTTTGTATAGCTTTGATGGTTGCTGAGGTATTCTTTCTTGAATGCCTCAGGTGCAGGTTGTAGCCGGTTAAGCGGCTAGAGTCGTTGGTGGAATTTCTGTGGAGCTTGTCGAGCTTCTTTGGCAAGGTAGTTTTTATTTTTGCTGTACAGACACACTTTCACTCCCAATGGGTTCGTGTCAGCTTGTTGGCGCCCATTTGGTGGGTTTCCTTTTGTGTGAAATATGAACTAGACTGCTAATGTGACTCACTTGGATGGAATGATATCTACTTGCTTTTGGGACGGATTTATGGTAGGTTGCATTAGATATTTTGAAGTTAACAAAACCTACTATTATATAGCATGCATACATGTTTTGATCAACTAAGACTTATTTTCCAAATGACGTAAACAAAGAGGATTTCTTATAGTAGTATCACGATAGGCTGCATATAGGAGCTCATTATAAATAAACAAGGTATTTCCGCCGCGTACAAATACAGTTTTTGATACCTACGGCCGAGGGATACGACCATTCAATCCAAAGGTTTTCTTACATTTCACTGTTGAATTTCAACTCATAACGTAAGCGTCAAGAGTTGCCTGAGCGTGTGCAGTTATCCCCTGCACGATGTGGCATCATAACCCGTAGTTCCTCTTGCTCTGATACGATGTACTCGTTGAGGAAATGCGGGTTGTGACAGTTGGTATCAGAGCCAGGTTTGCTTGGCCTTTGGTCGGGCAAACTTTCTTTTTTATGTGCTTGTAAGCATCATCTCATACACACACCGAGGTGCCATCAGTATGTCTTGGTCGAAGCACGTGCACTACACTCATGGCATGAACAGAAGTATACAGGGCATATTATGTAGTATGGGATGCATAATATGTGGTTGTATATGGATCCACCATAGGGGCAACATGTGAGGGTTATGTAGTATGAGATGCATAACCTCACCACATGGATGCGACTAGCACGTTTCTTTTATTCGTTGCATGCAATGCTATGTAGTATGGGATGCATAGCATTGTAATGCGTACGACCGCTCATGGCATGCATTAAGGCCTTTTCTAGATTGCATCGCACAGCACGCATAACATAACATTGCATGAGCACAATGTGCCAAGCTAAGACTTACATGATGACATCTGTACACACATGGTTTTGGGTCAAAGAAAGTCATGCATTCATGGTTAAGGCACAAGTTAGTGGGATGACGGTGAGTCATCTTTAGGCTAGGCATACCATCATTCTCAAACTCCCAGAGCAAGTTAGCAGTTGATGTTCATATTTCTATATGTATGGTCTGTACGTAGCCGTTGTGTGTTTTGTTGGGTTTGAGCTTGACAAGAGTGAACGTGTGAATAGGATGTCGAAGCGGCCAGTGACAAGGCAAACTCCCCAATCCGAGGGTGAGTCTTCGGGCGCGCAGAATAATGCCCTGATGGATAGTCTTTGCCAAAGTAATGAGGCTTTGACAAGGTAGGTGCAGGAAGTGCAGTCCCAGCTCCAAGCTATGTCATCAGCAATGTTTGGGCTGGCACCAAGAGGACAAGAGACGGTTAGAGGCCCCACGATTTCTACTCCTTCAGTGACAGTGATACCCCCAGTTGTGGTTCCTCCTGCGATGACTTTCATCTCGCAGTTTCAGCGACTTGGACCACCGACTTATGATGGAAAAGCAGACTTTGTGATCTTGGATGATTGGGTGATTACGTTGGAAGAAATGTTTATGTATTCTGGCGTTACTGAGGACCAGAAGGTGATGCTTGCTGCCTATCAACTCAAAGGGTTGGCGAAAGGTTGGTGGTTGCGAGAAAAGGAAGGCCTAGGGGCGGGCTGTTCGTGGGAAACATTCAAAGAAATGTTACGGCGCAAGTTTCTACCGGCAGTGGAAAGGGACCGCCTGATAAATGACTTCTTGTATTTGAAACAGAGGAAACTCACAGTTAGTGAGTATGAAATGGAGTTTAGCAAGCTAAGTCGGTTTGCCCCGAGCTTGGTGACGACGGAAGCCGATCGAGTCAAGCGATTTTTGGGCGGACTCCGCAGCGACGTGCAGCAGTTCGCAAGTGCTTATGGAGCGACAAGTTACACCACTGCGGTTGAGGCTGCATTGAAGGTGGAAGCTATAGAAAATGCCAAACAAAGAGGGCAGCAGATGAGGCAGGGCAAGAGACAGCTGGTGGGAGAGAAAATGTCCCACGAGTCAGACATCAAGAAGAAGAAGGAACTATGTAGCTTCTGTGGCCGAGCCGGTCACCCGTTTGAGAAATGTTTCAAGCGGTTGGGGATGCAAAAGAAAGAGCAGGTGCACGCCATTCAGGGTGCGCCAACCATAGACTTGGAGTGTACATTTTGTGGGAGAAGAGGTCATGATGTGGGCCGCTGCTGGGCCAAAGACAAGGTGTGCTTCCAGTGTGGCAGACCAGGACATCTTCGTGCAAGGTGCCCGCAGATCCAACCTGTTTTGCAACCCGTACCACTCCAGGCTTTGCCTCCGCCTCCGCGTGTAGACAAAGGCAAAGGGAAGTTGAATGTGGTCTCTGCAGAGGAAGCTCAGACTTCACCCCAAGTGATCTTAGGTTCGCTTCATTCTTCTAGTTCACATTTTGTTTCTGTCTCTTACGTGTAGTTCTTAGTATATATACCCTTATAGGAAACTTTAAGGTAAAGAACCGTTGGGCGCGTGTTCTCTTTGATTCTGGCGCGACCCATTCATTTGTGGCGCGAAACTTTCTGGATCGGTATCATTTGACACCAGATCGAGTGGGGAATGCGTTTTTGGTGAAATTTCCTTCTGGTGCTTCGATGGTGGCAGACTGGGGTCTTCTTGATTGTCCCATTTTGTTGGGCGAATTCCGAGCAAAGGCTGATTTCAAAGTGATCGATTTGGAAGATTTTGACGTCATTCTGGGCATGGACTGGTTATCCCGCTATGACGCCGTCATCCAGTGCAGAGGGAAGCGCTTGGATTTTATCAAGGACGATGGTCAGCCAGGAAGTGTTTATGGTGATTCTTGCCAGGATTCTCCAGGGATTTCGGCGGTATGTGTGCAGCCATTGTTTGTTTCTGACTGTTTTGCTTGTCTAGTCTCAGTTGTGGGGACTAGTGCTGTTTTGCCGCGTTTGGAGGAGATTCCTGTTGTGCGTGAATTTCCAGATGTTTTTCCTACGGATCTTCCTGGTCTTCCCCCTGATCGTGATGTCGAGTTTGTTATTGATTTGGAGCCGGGTACGCGACCGATTGCGAAAGCGCCGTACAGGATGGCCCCGCGTGAGCTAGCAGAGTTGCGTACACAGCTGGATGACTTGTTGGCAAAGGGGTTTATTAGGCCGAGTTCATCACCTTGGGGTGCACCGGTGTTATTTGTGAAGAAGAAAGACGGGTCGATGCGGCTTTGCATCGATTATTGGGAGTTGAACAAGGTGACGATTAAAAACAAGTACCCACTGCCAAGAATCGATGATTTGTTTGATCAACTGCGTGGCAGTTCCGTATTTTCGAAGATTGATCTCTGCTCGGGCTATCATCAGCTCAAGGTCCGGGAATCTGATATTCCGCGAACTGCATTTCGATCAAGGCATGACCATTTTGAATTTCTTGTGATGTCGTTTGGCTTGACCAATGCACCATCAGCTTTCATGGATCTGATGAACAGGGTGTTCAAGGACTATTTGGACAAATTTGTGGTGGTTTTTATTGATGATGTTCTTATCTACTCCCGCAGTGCTGCGGAGCATGAACAGCATCTGCGATTGGTTTTGGCCACGTTGCGAGACCAACGATTATTCGCCAAACTAAGCAAATGCGAGTTTTGGTTGCCTCAAGTTGCTTTTCTGGGTCATGTCATTAATCACCAAGGAATTTCAGTGGATCCCGAAAAGATTGCTGCGGTTATGGAGTGGAGAAGACCGGAGACTCCCAAGGAAATTAGAAGCTTCTTGGGCTTGGCCGGCTATTATCGCAGATTTGTAGAAGGTTTTGCTACGTTGGCCGCACCTTTGACGCGCTTAACCCAGAATAATGTGGCATTTGAATGGAATGACAAGTGTGAGACCTCATTCCTGGAACTCAAACATAGATTATGTACCGCTCCTGTGTTGGTCTTGCCGATAGAAGGAAAAGATTATGAAGTGTTTGTGGATGCGTCGCACGTTGGACTTGGCCGTGTGTTAATGCAAGACAAGAAGGTGATTGCGTATGGGTCTCGATAGTTGAAAAGTCATGAAAAGAACTACCCAACTCATGATTTGGAGTTCGCAGCAGTGATATTTGCGTTGAAGTTGTGGAGGCACTTACTGTATGGTGCACAGTGTAAAATTTTTACAGATCATAAAAGCTTGAAGTATGTCTTCACGCAGAAAGAACTTAATTTGCGCCAACGGCGATGGCTTGAGTATGTAGCTGATTATGACGTGGACATTCAGTATCACCCGGGGAAAGCGAATGTTGTGGCCGATGCTTTGATTCGGAAGATGGGGAAATTATTTCATCTTTCAGTCGACCGTCTTGTGGAGGAATTTCTATTGATGGATATTTCTGTGGGCAAATATGACCCGCAAAGTCATTCGGCAATAGAAGAACCGTCATGGCTGGTGCTTGCAAGACAACATCAAAAAGATGATCCTGATCTTTTACATTTATTTCTTCGGACTGAAAAGGATGAATTACCAGATTTTGCGATTGACGGTGCAGGCACGTTAAAGTATCGTGGTCGATTTTGTATTCCCGTAGTTGGAAACATTCGCGAGATGGTGTGTCGGGAAGCACATGGCTCAAGTATGGCCTACCATCCAAGCTCAACAAAAATATACCGTGATCTGAAACAAATTGTCTGGTGGTATGGAATGAAAAGAGATATAGCGTAATTTGTAGCTGAGTGTCATACCTGCAAGCGGGTGAAAGCTGGTCATGGGAGGCCTGGTGGCAAGTTGACACCATTAGAGATTCCAACCTGGAAGTGGGAAGGCATCTCAATGGATTTTATTATAGGTCTACCAAGATCTCCACGAGGACATGACTCCGTGTGGGTCGTCGTGGATAGATTGACCAAGTGTGCTCATTTTATACCATTTAAAGTCAACTACCCGATGAAGACAATAGCGGAGCTCTATGTGAACGAGGTCATCCGACTGCATGCTATGCCTGTGAATATCATTTCAGACCGAGATTCCCGCTTTACCTCTCGTTTTTGGCGGAGTCTACAAGAGGGTTTAAGGACAGATTTGTGATATTCCACGGCTTATCATCCTCAGACGAATGGCAAAACGGAACGAATTAATCAAATTGTAGAAGATATGATTCGATGCTATATTCTTGAGTATGGCGGAGCATGGGATGAACGTTTGCGGCTTATGGAATTCACATATAATAATAGCTACCAAGAAAGCTTGCAAATGACTCCATTCGAAGCTTTATATGGGCGTCGATGTCGGACCCCACTATTTTGGGCTGAGGTTGGCGAGCGGCCTTTGTTGGGTCCAGAGGCGCTCGAGGACATGGAAGTTGCCGTACGAGGTATTCGGGAGAAGCTCCGAATCGCCCAAGAGCGATATGAAAAGTACGCCAACCGACGAAGGTCGGAATTAGAATTTGCGGTGGGGGATTCCGTTTTCTTGAAAGTCTCCCCAATGGTTGGGATTAAAAGGTTTGGAAAAGAGCGCAAATTAGACCCAAGATTTGTGGGTCCCTTCAAGATTCTTGCGCGAGTTGGTGCATCCGCATACAAAATAGAATTACCCGTGAACTTTCCTGGTGTTCACGACGTGTTTCATGTTAGCCAACTTCGCAAATGTGTACGGAATGATCAACAAGTGTTGGATGAGGTGCCGCAGTTGGCGCCAAACCTTTCTTATGTGGAGATGCCTATCCAGATATTGGACTCCCAAGATCGCGTGTTGCGGAAAAAGAAGATTCCTATGGTCAAGGTGTTATGGAAAAATCAGGATGTGGAAAGCGCGACGTGGGAGCTCGAGTTAACGATGAGGGCGGCTCACCCTCATTTGTTCCCGTAGATAAGCTGGTATGTGACTTGGTGTTTGGTTGCATTCATGTTTTGGTTTGCTTATGTATGTGCTTTTGTGAAAAGTTTCGAGGCGAAACTTTTTGTTAGGGGGAGTGATTGTAACGCCCTGGATTTTGATTGCGTACGCATGATGGGCGTTACGTTGGCTTTGACCGTAGTTTGAGCATGGTTTTCCCGCGGGCTTGCGAATGGCTGTTTTGGTTGCCGAGTTGCACGATTCCCCAGCAAACCGGAGTCCAAATTGGGGACTCGGTGAGGCCTCTTAGGGAATGCTTGCACTTTTTCGCGCCCGGGTAAGGTTGCTCAACGTAAGTTGCTGGTTCAGGAAACAACAAAAAAAAGGGTAAAAAGTTCTTAAGGCAAAAATGGTCTAGGAAGTCACAGAAACATTTTTCAAAACATGGAAAAATGGTCGTTTTTGTGCGAGACACGCCCCATGTCTCGGGCATGACCCAGGCCGTGACCTGGGCGTGACCTCCTTGACTCGACGAATTTTTCTTGCGTCGAGTTGAGCTCGACGAATGGGGTACACGCCCCCTGACATGGGCGTGTCACAGGGCGTGTCCCGCTTTGTCGAGTGTCGAGTGTTGAGTGTCGAGTGTCGGGTATCGAGTGAGGGTACACGGCCTGTGACACGGGCGTGTCACAGGGCGTGTCCAGCTTGTCGAGTGTCGAGTGTCGAGTGTCGAGCATCGAGTATCGAGTGTCGGGTGTCGAGCGAGGGGACACGGCCTGTGACACGGGCGTGTCACAGGGCGTGTCCAGCTGTGTAGAGTGTCGACACTATGTGTCGACGAGGTGTCGAGACACGGGCTACACGCCCTAGGTCACGGGCGTGACCGACCCGTCACGGGCGTTTACCCGGCCGTGTACCGTGTGGATAAACTTGGAATTGCCGACTTTCTGCGCCGCTTATGGTACACGCCCTGTGTCACGGGCGTGACACAGGGCGTGACCGGCCCGAAAATCGAGTTTTTCCAGATTTTTTGTGTCATTCATTTCCTTGATTCTGCATCTAACGGTCCAGCTCTGTTCTGGAGGAAATAAGGCCGAAACAAAGAATTGTCTTTCTCATTTCATCTTCTCTTCATCTTCTTCCTTCTTCTAAACAAGGAACTCTAGGGAGCAAGGCTCAAGCAAGGCAAGGAAAGAGAGGAGCAGCCATCGCAGCATCGTCTCGATTCAGGCAAGCGGTGTTCTCCACCCTTGCCAATCTTCTTTCTTGATTTTGATTATGCCAACATAGCTAGTGTTTCTCTTTCAATTTTCCTAGCTTGATTTTCTTGTGTTGGATTCTTCTTCACTAGCCTTATTATGCTTTTGAATTTCCCTATGCTGAATGAATATGATGTTCCATGCTTAGTTTTGTTTAGGATGATTCACGTAGTCTCTTTTGTTCATATGATTCATGTAGCTCATGTTCATGTAGCCTTTCGAAATTATGTGACTTTTCCTTGATCAATGCATATGATTCTTGTTCCAAACGTGTGATTGATGTACGTCGGTTAAGCAAACTCTATCATGTGTCTTCTTTGATCAAAAGCGTGTAATCCTTTTCATGTGATGAAGTTCATCAAACTCTACGTTGGCAAATGGTAGTCATGTTTGAGGACGATGAAAGGCAACGTGTTACCTCGGGTTATGGGGCGTTTTGCGAGGCGAATTTGTGAACCATGGCAGGAGCGTTTGTGTGAGAATTCTGCAAGGGGTGGTGTGGTTTCAGCCTGTGGCCACCGGGTTTTGTTTTTGTGGTTAGAGAGACCACTTTGGCCCCGATTTGGGCTGGTTTTGTTTGGTGCGTTCCACTTTAGGGCCGCCACCGAAAGACCCTTGCGGAATTGAACTTAACCGCTGCTTATGCTTCACTTGTGTAGTAGTTTCTTGTCCTATGAATGATGGAATGGGCATGTGTTTTGCCTTTTGCTCCTGCGGGTTGAGCAGGACTTGATAAACTTGTACGCACTTGGTGCGTTTGGCATGTGTTTTAGTGCGTTTTCCACTTGCTTTTGTTCACTCATGTTACTTGATGAAACATTTCTGTGGGTCGGTAAGCCCCTTCGTTATAGTTTATGACATTCCTGCTTTTTTTTGTATAGCTTTGATGGTTGCTGAGGTATTCTTTCTTGAATGCCTCAGGTGCAGGTTGTAGCCGGTTAAGCGGCTAGAGTCGTTGGTGGAATTTCTGTGGAGCTTGCCGAGCTTCTTTGGCAAGGTAGTTTTTATTTTTGCTGTACAGACACATTTTCACTCCCAATGGGTTCGTGTCAGCTTGTTGGCGCCCATTTGGTGGGTTTCCTTTTGTGTGAAATATGAACTGGACTGCTAATGTGACTCACTTGGATGGAATGATATCTACTTGCTTTTGGGACGGATTTATGGTAGGTTGCATTAGATATTTTGAAGTTAACAAAACCTACTATTATATAGCATTCATACATGTTTTGATCAACTAAGACTTATTTTCCAAATGACGTAAACAAAGAGAATTTCTTATAGTAGTATCACGATAGGCTGCATATAGGAGCTCATTATAAATAAACAAGGTATTTCCGCCGCGTACAAATACAGTTTTTGATACCTACGGCCGAGGGATACGACCATTCAATCCAAAGGTTTTCTTACATTTCACTGTTGAATTTCAACTCATAACGTAAGCGTCAAGAGTTGCCTGAGCGTGTGCAGTTATCCCCTACACGACGTGGCATCATAACTCGTAGTTTCTCTTGCTCTGATACGATGTACTCGTTGAGGAAATGCGGGTTGTGACACCTTGGCCAAGTATGATCGCAGGGTGGGCTCCCTTGCCTCGAACTCCCCGTTGATCTGGGAAGCTACTACCATGGAGTCAGTAAGGACCTCCACATCCGACACCCCCAGCTCCCTGGCCAGGTGTAGCCCTGCTATCACGGCCTCGTACTCGGCCTGGTTGTTGGTAATGGGAAAGTGCACCACCACCGTCTGCTCAATTCGAGTCCCCTGAGGGCTTTCCAGGATCACCGCTACTCCTAGGGAATGCCTTCCCGAGGCACCATCCACCCTCACCTTTCAAGGAGTCGGACGGGTGAGTTCTTCCTCCGCCACTTCAACTACGTAGTCGGCCAAGAAGTCGGTCATCGTCTGAGCTTTGATCGAGAGCCTCGGAATGAAGGAGACGTCAAACTCGCTCAGCTCCATCGACCACTTAGCCAGCCTGCCTGAATGCTCCACCCCCTCGAAAATGTTGTGGAGAGGATGGTCGGTCACCACTCGGATTGAGTGTGCTTGGAAGTAAGGTCGCAGCCTCCGAGCCGAGATGATCAGGGCGAAGGCTAATTTCTTCAAAATCGGATACCGGAGCTCGGCCTTCCTCAGGACCCGGCTCCCGTAATAAACAGGGAGCTGCCTCTTCCCCTCTTCACGAACTAAGACGGAGCTCAAGGCCTCCGCCCCGACCCCAAGATATAAGAACAGGTCCTCCCCCTCCTTCGGCCCTTGGAGCAGCGGAGCCTGTGTCAACTGCACCTTGAGGGCCTAGAACGCCTCCTCACACTCCTTGGTCCATTCAAACCTCTGACCACCCCTCAGCATATTGAAGAAGGGGGAGCACTTCTCCCCTGCCCGAGAAAGAAAACGGCTCAGCCCTGCTAGCTTCCCCATCAGCCATTGGACTTCCTTTGCATTCCGCAGGGACCCCAGTTACAAGATAGCCCTGACCTTATCTGGATTCGGCTCAACCCCCGTGGGGGTGAGGAGGTGCCCCAAGAACTTTCCCCTGCTGGCCCCAAAGGCACATTTTAGGGGATTCAATCGCATCTTGTATTTGCGCAGGGTGGCAAAGGTCTCCTCCAGGTCCCGGAGGTGGGAGTCCACATCCCGACTTTTGATCATGAGGTCATCTACATACACCTCCAAATTCCTCCCCCTCTGCTCCTTGAAAACACTATCCATCATTTTCTGGTTGGTTGCCCCGGCATTCTTCAGCCCGAAGGGCATCATCTTGTAGCAGTAGCATTCATCCCCTGTAATGAACGAGACATCCTTAATGTCTGGGGGGTGCATCCTGATCTGATGATAACATGAAAAAGTATCTAAAAAACTCATTACAGAATAACCGACGGCTGAGTCAACCAGCGCGTCGATTTGAGGCAAAGGATAACAGTCCTTAGGACAAGCTTTATTATGTAAGAAAAAATCGATACACATCCTCCATCGACCGTCTCCTTTTTTAACCATAACCACGTTGGAGACCCAGCCGTGGTATTGAATCTCAGACACGAAGCCGGCCTTGAGGAGTTTCGCCACCTCCTCCCTGATGGGCTCCGCCAGCTTGTCCGCAGTGGACCTCTTCTTCTGTTGAACGGGGCGTGTTCCCGGGTCCAGGTTGAGGCGGTGGCAGGCCACATCTGCGTCAACCCCCGGCATCTCTGTAGCGTTCCAAGCGAAGATGTCCACGTTCTTCTGGATGCACTCCAGCATCCTGTCTTGGTCCTTCGAGGTCAGCCCCCCGCTGACGCGGATCTTCTCCATCCTGCCTCCTCTGGTGAGCACCTCCAGCTCCACCACTTCCTCTACTGCCTCCAGCCTGGATTGCTCCCCCCATCCCTCGGCATCCCCTTCCTACGGAACAGGGACCTCTACCTCCATCTCTTCTCCTACGGTCCTCACTTCGGCCACCTCCTCCAGATCTCCTCCTGCCGCCTCCTCTGCGCAGTCCTTCACTTCCAGCTCCTCCCCTCCTGCTTCCTGCTCGACCTCCTCTATCCTTTGCCCCATCTCCTCGGCTCCCTCCTGCCAGGAGGTGGTGTTCACCGCAGTGACATAACACTCCCGAGCCACCTTTGGGTCCCCCCTGACCCTAACCTGGACCCCCTCAGCGTTGAACTTCAAGCACTGATGGAAAGATGAGGGGAGGCAGCGGAAGGCGCTGATAAGGAGCCTCCCGAAGACGGCGCTGTAGCTGTTGGGGGCGTCTACAATGACAAACTTGCAATTTCGGGACTGCCCCCCCCCCCCAAGGTGACATGGAGGCCAACTCCTCCCTCTACTTCCTTCCTTTCTCCTGAAAACCCGAACAAGGGCCCGTCTGAGGCCAGCACCCTCTTAGCCTCCACTATCATTGCGTCAAACGCCTTTTTGAAGACGACGTTGATGGAGCTCCCGTTGTCCACGAGGATCCGAGAGACAGTGAAGTTCTCGATGGTTGCCTTGATGACCAGCGCATCGCAGAATGGGTCCTCGTGGTCCAGCATATCACTCCTGGAGAAAGTGATCCTCTCCTCCGGGGGTGGGGTTTGGGATGTGGAGGCGACGCTTCGCCGGTACATGGTGTGGAGGCTTGCCTTGCGGGAGGCCTCGACCCCTACTCCCCCGTGGATCACTCTGATCCCCCTCAGGTTCCAACATCCACCCGGTCTTCGCACTGATCCTCCTCCGCCCGAGGCAGGACCTCCTCAATCCTCACTTCTTGCCGACCTCCCAGCTGCTGCTGCTGCTCCCTATTCCTTCTCATCTCGAGGAATTCCGGGTAGGTGGCTGTGGCGTGCCCCTCTTCCTGATGGAAGTCGCAATAGGGCAGCTCCACCCTGACCTCTCTTCTCCTCCTCCTCATAATCCCCCTCCTTGCTCCCAAGGTTATGACCATGGCCTCCTCCTGATCAGGGAGTCGGGGCCTCTGACCCTGCCTCCAGCCCGGAGGGTGGAACTGATCTTGCCTCCCCTGGTGGTGACCCCTTCCGTAGTACCCTCTCTGTGGCCCCTGCCCCTGCCACTCAGGTCTCCAACCCAGCCGACGGTCGGGCTCCTGATGCCCCCACCTCGGCTGTTGCTGCCAATGGATCTGCCTTTGCTCCCTCTGCCTAGGCTCCCCTCTCCTCTCCTCATGTGTCTTTCCTCCTCTAGACTCCTTCTCTTCCTCTGTGGCCCACCTGGCCAGCTTCCTTGCAAACTCCGGGTTCGACGCCTCCCCGTCGACCTCTCTCGCCGCCCTCTCCATCAACTCCTCGTAAGAGAGGGGGGGGGGACTCTCTTCAGCTCCATTCGGAAGAAACCCTGCTGCAGGCCCAGGGTAAAAGCCATCATCAGACTATGACCCGACATCTCCTGGACTTGAGTAACTTCCTCATGGAATCGGTCTACATAGCTCCCCAACGTCTCGTTCACCCCCTGCTTAATGTGGAACAAGGACTCAGACTCCTTCTTCCTCCTCTTTGAGGTGGTGAATCTCAGCATGAACCCTCGGCGCAGGTCTTCGAAGCAGTAGATGGAGCTGGCCGGGAGCTGGTGGAACCACTCCCTTGCCTTCTCCCGGAGGGTGATGATGAAGAGTCGGCATTTAAATCCGTCCGACATCTGACGGATGGAGACCACATCCTTGAACCATTGGACATGCTGGACCGTGTCTCCCTTCCCGGTGTAGTGAGACATCTCGGGTTCCCTGAACCCATCTGGTACTGGAGCTGAGGAGACCAGCTCGCTGAAAGGACTGCCTCCCCCCACACTGGGCGAGCTGGCGAGTCTCGCGAGCCCAGCTCGCCGAACCGGCCTCGGCCTGCCGAGCTGGGGAAGAGCTCGCGCCCGGGGAGCTCGTACCCCCGGCCTTCCTCGGCCACCTCCTTCCCAGCTCGCCTGCCGGGAGCGTCCTCGCCCAAAGAGGGGGCGGCCGCGATCTGGGCTGACGGAGTCGAGCACTCGGCCCGCGCGCCGAGTGCGAACTTGACGAGGCCCATCACCTCGTTCCTGAAGTCTTCCAACATCCCCACCGTTGCGAGAGGCGGGGGGGGGGGGGGGGGGGGGCGAGTTCTGCCTGTCAGATCCTTGTCCTCTTGTCATTGAACTCACTGAAGCTTTTCTGCACTGACCACTGTCCACGCTCACCGCACCAAAATGTTGAAATTGATTCCTCGATCTCCCGTGGAGTTTGCCCTTGGGTAAGGGGTGGTCTCGCACCTACTTCGATCCTGCAAGCAAAACAACAAAGAAGACGAGGTGACATGGACCCAAGGGCTCGGCGGGGGAGGTCCCACCACAAACCCGGAAGATCTCAGAGCGCTTCCCCTCCTTAGCCAGAAGCCGAGCTAAGGTACCCTCAGAAAGCACTTGAAGATTGGAGCAGGAGAGCACAGGGAAGAACCTGCTTTCTGGGATACCCCTTGGGTCCTATTTATAGTTTTTAAAATCTGGACTGCCAATAACCAAAAGAACTGACCTGAAATTACCGGAAAACCCTTGGTTGGGTCTGCCAACAGCCAAGCTCCGCTGTTTTGAAGGGCTATGGGCCGACCAGCTGGGGCAACAGTAAAAAGTACCTCGTACATCCAGGCGAGCTGGGGCGCTTTGACCACCTCGGCATGTTCTGCTCGCCTACGGCTGCCGAGCTCCACTGCGAGGACGCGAGTTGTGTCTCGCTCGGCGAATGCCGAGCTCGGGGTCGCCGATCGTCGATCTCTGGTCGACGGATGCCGAGTTCGGGCTCGCCCCCTTTACTGCCGAGCTCGCCTATTGTCCTCAGCCCGATCTGCCTAGACCCTGGTGACCTTGCTCGCCGGACACGTAGTTGTACACCGCTCCCAGAGCTCTTTTCCAGAAGCCCGTCCCCCCTGCGTTCAGCGCCTAAAAAATCGCTTCCCGATTTTCCCCCCTGTCGTTCTTCTCCCGATCGCGAGCTTCGGCTCTGCTATTTCCCCGTAGAGCTGCTCAAGGGTTTCTCTCGATCGTCTCCACTGCAACCGGAAGAACCTCTGTCGCCGGCAACAAAACCACCTCCTCGGCCGCCGACACTGGTGCCTGAAGGCTTCTCCTTCCTTGACGACCACTCAGATTCTCCCATTTCTTCTCCAGATCTCTCTCTCCCCCTCTCACTCTCTCTCTAGTTCTCTGGTTCGTTCGTTCTCTGCGATTCAGCCGTAAATGGAGGAGCCACTGCAAACTGTAACTCCTTGTAGAACGATGTCTCCGCTTACTCCCCGATCTCTCTCACATAATGGCCGGAAAACGAATTGCAGCTAGCAGCTCCTCTCGTTGGGAAAAACTCTAGTTTCGTTGTCTCCGCAGATGAATCGCCGCCTCCCTCCGATGATTCAGTCAAGGTCACTTCTCTTGAATCATTTCTTACGAATTCATCCCTATATTTGATAAAAAAATCTTTTGATTTCTTGTTAACAATTTTGATTTTCCCCTTTCAATCACTATCCTCATTGCGATGTTTTTTGATTTTGGAATTCTGCAATTTGGTCCTTTTTCATACAATTCAGGTTGTTGTGAGAACTTCATTCATTTTTATGTTCTAAATTAGTTTTTTTCTTAGCGGCGATCATAACCAGTGCTTGATTTTCCAAATATCTATTTTGTTTGGTTTCTCCAATTTTCTCTATTCTTATGTTGTGATGAAAAGAAATTATTTGTGCTTCGGTTCCCAATTTATGTTTATATTTGTGATGAAAAAAAATTATTTGCGCTTCGGTTCCCAAAACGCACTTCTGCACAGAACACCCAAACACTCTGCATCTTTTCAAAACTGCTCTCCAGAAATCTATTTTAAAACAGCTTTATCCGGACAGCAGTTTTTCAATCCGCCAGAGCTGTCAAACCAAACAGTTTCAAAACAGCTTCAGCGGATGAAATATAGCTTTTCCATCCGCTGAAGCTGTCCTAAACAGACCCAATAATAAATGTGTTGCGCTTCGTTTCCTAAAAACGCACTGACCTTTTTTTCATTTGTTTCTCCTCCACCGGTTCAGCACGCCGACATTTTGATCGTTAAGAAATTTTGGCTTTAGCAACCGGTTTCCTCAACCTCCAGTCAGCCGCGTTTTCAGTTTTTTTGGAATCCCGCTACTACCTCGTTGATCGCCCTCTCGTGGCCCGCCAAGCTCCAGCTTCTCCACTAAGCTCCAACTCCAACCTCCACCTTCGCCTCCGCCTACTCCTCCATGAGCTCTGTGTAACACCCCCTATCCGTCGCATAGCATATAGCAGTAGGTCCGGTCGGGGGCCGACGTCATATACCACAGACAGACCGGGTGGTTACTCAATGGAAAACCATCCAACCAATCACAGAGCATTCTAGCAGAAGCAGTTTGATAAGAAGCAATTAAAAGAACCCAGCACAAGCATGAATGTCCACTAAACACCGAATAGGAATGTAGCACATACACAAGTACTGGCATTAAGGCCTTACAAATGGTTTACTGTTAATACATGTTTTCCATACCACGGCACGCAGGCCGGTCATACATGAACAAAAGCAAGTAAACACTTCAGTTAGGCCTTCAAGGGCCGGCTTCGCAATTTGGGCTTTAGCCCGCTATTGACCGCTTGGTCCAGCAGCACCTGCAAGCAACAAACCAACGCACGGTGACAAACAAAAGCAACGGTCAGCAATGCTGACCAAATTATAACGATCTCGCCCCCAACTCGGGGCGGCGATGCTCCTTCTCTGCACTTATTAGCATAACCAAGCAGTATATATAAATACATTGCATCACAGGCGTTGGCACGCACGACCACACACCCCGTGCACTCAGGGCACATTCTCGGTGAACCGGACAATGTCACGTAAATTTAAGTCATCAACATTCTGATCTCACCACCGTCATCTTAACGGCCAAACTATGAGCATTTTGTCTTCTTGGCATGGGTCACGTCAATTTAAGTCATAGACCGCCGAAGACCCTCATCTATGCCAACGGCTCTAACCGAACGACATAGAACGGGTACGGTTCTGTCTAACCCGTGCTCACATCGCAACGACAATTTAAGTCATATGTGCGGGTCAAACTTCTAACGAGTCCCATTTCCATCACAAACTTCACATAACCCGGTTATGTTCAAGTTGGCTTCTAGGCCACCAAGTTGGCAAGATCACGCATCCGCCCAGTTTTCCGAGTGCACCTTAGGGTTAATCCCCAAGGCTCCATGTTACAATCTACCACGTAGAAAACCCGAAAAACAAACAATCACATAGAGTCTTCTCCAGCATTTATGCAATGCAACATCACCGATCCAGACCAACATGTCCGGGTAGGCTTCACACATCATGTCTATGTCCGTTCTCGATTACGGACTCTACACAACGGGGACTTTAGCGGATCTACCCAAAGGAACGCCTCCAACTCACCGCAAACTCGCGAGAGCGGGCTTAATATGCAAAAGAAGGATAACTTCACATGCTTAAGAAGAGAATCGTTACCCTATCGTTCTTCCTTGGCGCCATGGAAATCTAAGCGGATGAAAAGCAACGCACTCTCCCTGCCTCCGTAGATCCGAAGTCGATTCGCGATTTGGAGCTCCGAAGCTCCGCCGGTGACCGGATCTTAGGCTTCTTCTTCCTCCTTTGCTCTCCTTTCTCTCTTAACTTAGAAAGAGAACCACTTAAGTGAAATGAGGGTTTCAAAGGCCCAATCCCGGGTATATCCCAGTAGGAACAACCCCCAACCGTCGAATCCCAAAATAAGGAAACGAATGGCTATGATTCGTAGCTGAATAGTAAAACCTGGGACGAACACGGCCTGTGACACGCCTGTGTCCCGGGCCGTGTCCTTCATTCGTCGTCAAAATCGACGCGTCTCAAAAATTACACGGGCATCCGACACGCCCGTGTTCGACCTGACACGCCCATGTTCCAAGTTACACGGCCGTGTGGTTAGACGTGTGCCCCCATCGACACAGCCCCGAAAACAACCCAAGACTCACACGGGTCTTGGACACGCCCGTGTCCTATTTGACATGCCCGTGTCAAACCCGAACACGCCTGGGCTCCAGGCCGTGTTCATGACTCGACACTTCGTCAAGCGAAGTTCGTCGACTACCCGACACGGCCTTGGACACGCCCGTGTCCTAGGCCGTGTTCCCTGTCTCAACACATCGTCGAGTGAAAATGTCGACTCCCCGGGCCGATCATCGACACGGGCTCGACACACCCTGAGACACGCCTGTGTCTCAGGCCGTGTTCGCTGCTTGACGATCGTCGACTCCAAATTTCATCGACCTCGCGGACAAATCGTCGACTCGAACCGTGGAAATCGAAGGAGTCGAAGGAAGAGAACGACGCTAGTCGCTGTGGGGAAGAGGAGAGAATCACCGACCATCGTTCTCCGCTGACTAGCCCTAGAAAATCAGTGTTCAACACGCCGACGAGCAGGGAGAGAACACGCGGGGGAGCTAGGACGGTGCTGGATTTCGGAAAGGAATATGTCGTGCGGGAGAGATTGCGAGAAAGAAGAGCCAAAATTTCTTCTCCTGTAATGAAAGCGGAGGGTATTTCTGGAACACGCCGGCGGTGAGCTTGCTCTGGAATTCTTCCGTCGGGGAAGAAGGAGGCCCGACTGGTGCGGCAACTGGAGGAGACGTCGTCGAGCAAGGGGGGGAAGCCGGAGGAAGCAGGCGTCGGGGGCTCCCGTCGAGCAGGGAGAGAGCAAGCGGGAGGTGCGGGAGATGAATGGCGAGAGGGAGAAACTAGGGAATCAGGGAAATAGCGAGGGATCGGGAGGGTATTTTGGGAACAACCTAACTTCAGTCCGATTCAGTCGGACTGAAGTGAGGCCCGACGGGGGGGGGGGGGGGGGTCGGAGCTTCCTAAAAAGAGGGCAAAAAGTGATTTTCAGATCCGTGATTTTCATAGGGTCTGTTTGGGACAGCTCTGCCGGATTGAAAATCTCTTCTCCAGCCGCCAAAGCTGTTATTGCCGCTGTTTGGGACAACTCTTAAATGAAATCGCTTTTCGAAGAGCCGCACCCATAGCTCTTTTCCGGAAGCCCGTCCCCCCGTGCGTTCAGTGCCTAAAAAATCGCTTCCCGATTTTTTCCCCCTGCCGTTCTTCTCCCGATCGCGAGCTTCGGCCCTGCTATTTCCCCGTAGAGCTGCTCAAGGGTTTCTCTCGATCGTCTCCACTGCAACCGGAAGAACCTCTGTAGCCTGCAGCAAAACCGCCTCCTCGGCCGCCGCCACCGGTGCCTGAAGGCTTCTCCTTCCTTGACGACCGCTCAGATTCTCCCATTTCTTCTCCAGATCTCTCTCTCTCTCCCCCTCTCACTCTCTCTCTAGTTCTCTGGTTCGTTCGTTCTCTGCGATTCAGCCGTAAATGGAGGAGCCACTGCAAACTGTAACTCCTTGTAGAACGATATCTCCGCTTACTCCCCGATCTCTCTCACATAATGGCCGGAAAACGAATTGCAGCTAGCAGCTCCTCTCGCTGGGAAAAACCCTAGTTTCGTTGTCCCCGCAGATGAATCGCCGCCTCCCTCCGATGATTCAGTCAAGGTCACTTCTCTTGAATCATTTCTTACGAATTCATCCCTAGATTTGGTAAAAAAATCTTTTGATTTCTTCTCAACAATTTTGATTTTCCCCTTTCAATCACTATCCTCATTGCGATGTTTTCTGATTTTGGAATTCTGCAATTTGGTCCTTTTTCATACAATTCAGGTTGTTGTGAGAACTTCATTCATTTTTATGTTCTAAATTAGTTTTTTTTCTTAGCGGCGATCATAACCAGTGCTTGATTTTTCAAATATCTATTTTGTTTGGTTTCTCCAATTTTCTCTATTCTTATGTTGTGGTGAAAAGAAATTATTTGTGCTTCGGTTCCCAATTTATGTTTATATTTGTGATGAAAAGAAATTATTTGTGCTTCGGTTCCCAAAACGCACTTCTGCACAGAACACCCAAACACTCTGCATCTTTTCAAAACTGCTCCCCAGAAATCTATTTTAAAACAGCTTTATCCGACAGCAGTTTTTCAATCCGCCAGAGGTGTCCCAAACATACCCATAGAGCTGTCAAACCAAACAGTTTCAAAACAGCTTCAGCGGATGGAATATAGCTTTTCCATCCACTGAAGCTGTCCCAAACAGACCCAATAATAAATGTGCCGCGCTTCGTTTCCTAAAAACGCACTGCACTTTTTTTCATTTGTTTATCCTCCACCGGTTCGGCACGCCAGCATTTTGATCGTTAAGAAATTTTGGCTTTAGCAACTGGTTTACTCAACCTCCAGTCAGCCGCATTTTCAGTTTTTTTGGAATCCCGCTACTACCCCGTTGATCGCCCTCTCGTGGCCCGCCAAGCTCCAGCTTCTCCACTAAGCTCCAACTCCAACCTCCACCTTCGCCTCCGCCTACTCCTCCATGAGCTCTGTGTAACACCTCCTATCCGTCACATAGCATATAGCAGTAGGTCCGGCCGGGGCCCGACGTCATATACCACAGACAGACCGGGTGGTTACTCAATGAAAAACCATCCAACCAATCACAACGTCCGACACAGAGCATTCTAGCGGAAGCAGTTTGATAAGAAGCAATTAAAAGAACCCAGCACAAGCATGAATGTCCACTAAACACCGAATAGGAATGTAGCACATACACAAGTACTAGCCTTAAGGCCTTACAAATGGTTTACCGTTAATACATATTTTCCATACCACGGCACGCGGGCCGGTCATACATGAACAAAAGCAAGTAAACACTTCAGTTATGCCTTCAAGGGCCGGCTTCGCAATTTGGGCTTTAACCCGCTATTGACTGCTTGGTCCAGCAGCACCTGCAAGTAACAAATCACCGCACGGTGGCAAACAAAAACAACGGTCAGCAATGCTGACCAAATTATAACGATCACGCTCCCAACTCGGGGCGGCGATGCTCCTTGTAATGCCCCGAAACTCAAAAGAGCGACGGGTGACGTTTTGGGCCAGTTTTGGGTTCTGGCAGGAGGCACACGGCCTGGGACACGGGCGTGTCCCAGGGCGGGTCAGGCCTGTGTCATCGATTTGGTCGAGAGGTCGACGATTTTGGAGTCAACGATCGTCGAGCAGAGAACACGGCCTGCGACACGGGCATGTCGCAGGGCATGTCAAGGCCGTGTCGACGATCGGCCCAGGGTATCGACGAATTTCACTCGACGAAGTGTCGAGATAGGGCATACGACCTGCGACACGGGCGTGTCAACCCGTGTCGACACTCAGCCCGTGAAGTCGACATTGCCCTCGACGAAGTGTCGAGACATGGCACACGGCCTGCGACACGGGCGTGTCGCAGGGCGTGTCAACCCATGTCGACACTCGTCCTGGGGAGTCGACGAACTTTGCTCGACGTTGTGTCGAGACAAGGCACACGGCCTAGGACACGGGCGTGTCCAAGGCCATGTCGTCAGGTCGACGATCTTCGTTCGACAAAGTGTCGAGTGTCGAGACTGTGTACACGGCCTGGAGCCCAGGCGTGTTGAGGTGACACGGGCAAGGACACGGGCGTGTCCTAGAACCCGTGCAGTGCTCGGGTTGTTTTCGGGGAAAAACGATGGGGGTACACGGCCGGCTACACGGCCGTGTCAGGTGGAACACGGGCGTGTCAGATCGAACACGGGCGTGTTCGATGCCCGTGTGTTGTTCCAGGCGCGTCGATTTTGACGGCAAATGAGGCACACGACCCTGGACACGGGCGTGTGTCAGGCCGTGTTCGGTCTAGATTGGGCATTTCAGTCTCGAATCAAAGCCGTTCATTTCTTTAATTGATGATCCAATGGCTGGGGGTTGTTCCTGAAGGGATATACCCGGGATTGGACTTAGAAACCCTCACTTTTCATAAGTTGTTATCTTTCTAAAAGCTTAGAGAGAGAGAGGAGAGCCAAGGAAGGAAGAAGGAGCTAGATCCGGCCATTGGAGGAGCTTCGAAGCTCCAAATCGCGAGCCGACTCCGGATCCACGGAGGCAAAGCTAGTGCGGTGCTTTTCATCCGCTTACTTTTCCATGGCGCCAAAGAGGAACGCAAGGGTAACGATTCTCTTCTTGAGCATGAGTAGCTCCCCTTCTTTGCATAGGAAGCCCGCTCTCGCGAGTTTGCGGTGAGTTGGAGGCGTTCCTTCGGATAGATATGTGAAGTCCCCGTTGTTTAGAGTCCGTAAGCGAGAACGGACATAGGCATGATGTGTGAAGCCTATCCGGACATGTTGGTCTGGATCAGTGATGTTGCATTGCATAATGCCGGAGAAGACTCCGTGCTATTGGTTGTTTTTCAGGTTTTCTACACGGTAGATTGCAACAGGGAGTCTTGGGGATTAACCCAAAGGTGCACCCGAAAAACTGGGCGGATGCGTGATCTTGCCAACTTGGTGGCCTGAGAGCCAACTTGAACATAACCGGGTTATGTGAATTGTGATGGAAATGGGACTCGGGAGAAGTTTGACCCACGCAAATGGCTTAAATTGTCGTTGCGATGTGAGCACGGGTTAGATGGAACCGTACCCGTTCTATGTCGTTCGGTTAAAGAGACCTAAGGGTACGTGGCACTTGCCATTGGCATAGATTAGGGTCTTCGGCGGTCTATGGCTTAAATTGTCGTGACCCAGGCCAAGAAGACAAAATGCTCATAGGTTTGGCCGTCAAAGTGGCGGTGGTGAGTCCGGAATGTCTATGGCTTTAATTGACGTGACATCGATCGGTTCACCGAGAATGTGCCCTGAGAGCACGGGGCGTGTGGCCGTGCGAGCCAACGTCTGTGATGAAATGAATATTGTTATATATTGCTCGCTTATGCTAATGAAATGCAGGGAAGGAGCATCGCCGCCCCGAGTTGGGGCGGGATCGTTATAATTTGGTCAGCATTGCTGACCGTTGCCTTGTTTTGCCACCGTGCGGTGGTTTGTTGCTTGCATGTGCTGCTGGACCAAGCGGTCAATAGCGGGCTAAAGCCCTTTTTGCGAAGCCGGCCCTCGAAGACCTAATTGGAGTGTTTACTGCTTTATTCATGTATGACCGGCCTGCGTGCCGTGGTTTGTAAAACATGTAATATGAAGTGAATAATTTTTGTAAGGCCTTAAGGCTTGTACTAGTGTATTTTGTATCATTCCTATTTGGTATTAGTGGACATTCATGCCTTAGTGTTGGGTTCTTTGTTGCAACTTTTATAAACTGCTTCCGCTAGAATGCTCTGTGTAGAACGTTATGATTGGTTGGATGGTTTCCATGAGTAACCACCCGGTCTGTCTGTAGTATATGACGTCGGGCCCCGGCCGGACCTACTGCTATATGCTATGCGACGGATAGGGGGTGTTTCACTCCTTCCCTGCACTATTTAGCATAACCAAGCAGTATATATAAATACATTGCATCACAGGCGTTGGCACGCATGGCCACACACCCCGTGCACTCGGGGCACATTCTCGGTGAACCGGACAATGTCACGTCAATTTAAGTCATCAACATTCCGATCTCACCACCGTCATCTTAACGGCCAAACTATGAGCATTTTGTCTTTTTGGCATGGGTTACGTCAATTTAAGCCATAGACCGCCGAAGACCCTCATCTATGCCAACGGCTCTAACCGAACGATATAGAACGGGTATAGTTCCGTCTAACCCGTGCACACATCGCAACGACAATTTAAGTCATATGCGCTGGTGAAACTTCTAACGAGTCACGTTTCCATCACAAACTTCACATAACCCGGTTATGTTCAAGTTGGCTCTCATGCCACCAAGTTTGCAAGATCACGCATCTGTCCAGTTTTTCGGGTGCACCTTAGGGTTAATTCCCAAGGCTCCCTGTTGCAATCTACCACGTAGAAAACCCGAAAAACAAACAATCGCACGGAGTCTTCTCCGGCATTTATGCAATGCAACATCACCAATCCAGACCAACATGTCCGGGTAGGCTTCACACATCATGTCTGTGTCCGTTCTCGATTACGGACTCTACACAATGGGGACTTTAGCGGATCTACCCAAAGGAACGCCTCCAACTCACCGCAAACTCGCGAGAGCGGGCTTCCTATGCAAAAGAAGGATAACTTCACATGCTCAAGAAGAGAATCGTTTACCTAGCGTTCTTGCTTGGCGCCATAAAAATGTAAACGGATGAAAAGCAATGCACTCACCCTACCTCCGTAGATCCGAAGTCGATTCGCGATTTGGAGCTCCGAAGCTCCGCCGGTGACCGAATCTTAGGCTTCTTCTTCCTCCTTTGCTCTCCTTTCTCTCTTAACTTAGAAAGAGAACCACTTAAGTGAAATGAGGGTTTCAAAGGCCTAATCCCGGGTATATCCCAGTAGGAACAACCCCCAACCGTCGGATCCCAAAATAAGGAAACGAATGGTTACGATTCGTAGCTGAAAAGTAAAACCTGGGACGAACATGGCCTGTGACACGCCCGTGTCCCGGGCAGTGTCCTTCATTCGTCGTCAAAATCGACGCGTCTCAAAAATTACACGGGCATCCGACACGCCCGTGTTCGACATGACATGCCCGTGGTCCAAGTTACACGGTCGTGTGGTTAGCCATGTGCCCCCATCGACACAGCCCCGAAAATAACCTGAGACTCACACGGGTCTTGGACACGCCCGTGTCCTATTTGACACGCCTGTGTCAAACCCGAAAACGCCTGGGCTCCAGGCTGTGTTCATGACTCGACACTTCGTCGAGCGAAGTTCGTCGACTACCCGACACGGCCTTGGACACGCCCGTGTCCTAGGTCGTGTTCCATGTCTCAACACATTGTCGAGCGAAAATGTCGACTCCCCGGGCCGATCGTCGATACGGGCTCGACACGCCCTGAGACACGCTCGTGTCTCAGGCTATGTTCGCTGCTCGACGATCGTCGACTCCAAATTTCGTCGACCTCGCAGCCAAATCGTCGACTCGAGCCTGACACACCCTGGGACACGCCCGTGTCCCAGGCCGTGTGACCCCTGCCAAATACCAAATTTGGCCCAAAACGCCTCTCGTTGCTCTTTTGAGTTTCGGGGCGTTACACTCTGCCTCCTCCCTACTCCTTCATGTGCTCCGCCTCCTCCTTCCTCCTTCATGAGCTCTGCCTCCTCCTTACACCTCCATGAGCTTCGATGCTTTTTAGGGCCACCGCCAGCCTGCCCAGAGCCCGTCGTCCGACTCGCCGGACCCCGGCGAACCCGTCGTGGGTATCCCGGAGGCGCTCTGGCAGGCCGCCGACGGTGGAGTCATGCGGAAGCATGACAGAGACAGGGCGACAGACCGGTGGCGCAGGGCGGAGGCAGGGCGACAGACCGGTGGCGTTGGGCGGAGGAATGAATTTTTTTACAAAAACAATATAAAAATTACACACAAAAAACATTCCCTCGGTGGCGCCAAGCTCCGAACGCGCTTAACTATGGAGTTCTTTCACTTTTCATCACCAATTGAGTTGCAATCCTCCGTTTGATGAAAAGTGAAAGAACTTCATAATTAAGTATGCTCGGACGGGAGAAATTCTGGGATGGGTGACCTCCTGGGAAGTCCATGTAGGACCGCTTAACCGGATCACTTCTCGTCAAAGAGAGGATTGTAGTCCGTGGGACCTGGGACAAAAACACGGTAAGTAGGTGCGCTGTGGTCATGGTCTTCACGCCGTGGTTTCCAACAACCCGTCGTGGCCGAAGGAGAACGGAGAGGGGTTGGGGTGGCACGGACTGCAGTCCATGATGGAGGCTTGGGACGAATAGCAGCGTTGGTGAGCCAGGCTGGTCAAGGTCCTCACAGCGAGAGCTCAAGGGGAGATTCAAGGACGAACAGGAACATCAACTCCAGGGGCTTCCTGCGTTATTTATAGAACCGGGGAGGGACCCACAAAATACTCCATTCCAGGTCAGCATCCACTCATCAAATACCTGGGGTTGGATGATTCTTTCTGACCTTCGCGGAAGCTCGCAAAGAGCGAGGATTGTGTACAACCATGTATTCGATGAGTGGGTTCCCCCCTCTAAGATCAGTACTTGGCGGGATCTTCAGAGGCGAGAGGGCTCAAGACACCGAGCCGGACCCCTTCTGCCCTTGGCGTGGAGTGAAGCTTGCTCTCTCGACGCCTTCAGTTCCTTGGCGTAGAGTGAAGTTTGCGCTCTCGACGCCTGCCGCCCTTGGCGTGGAGTGAAGCTTGCGCTCTTGACCCCTTCCGCCCTTGGCATTGAGTGAAACTTGCGCTCTCGATCCCTTCCGCCCTTGATGTTGAGTGAAGCTTGCGCTCTCGACGCCCTCCGCCATTGGCGTGGAGTGAATCTTGCGCTCTCGACGCCTCCCTTGGCATGGAGTGAAGCTTGCGCTGTCAAATCTTTCAGTTCCTTGGCGTTGAGTGAAGCTTGCGCTCTCGACGCCTTCCGTCCTTTGCGTGGAGTGAAGCCTGCGCTCTCGTCCCCTTCCTCCATTGTCGTTGAGTGAAGTTTGTGCTCTCGACACCTTCACTTCCTTAGCGTTCAGTGAATCTTGCGCTGTCAACGCCTTCAGTTCCTTGGCATTGAGTGAGGCGAGTGTTGTGGACACCTTCTGATCTTGGATCAGGAAGGCGAGCGAGACCCTTCTCAAAAAGCTTTCGCACAGGGGCAAAATGGCTCTCCCCCGAAAAGGCATGAAAGGACTCGTCAGTATTAAGCGAGTGTTCTTTAGATCTCGCATCCGCCCGCGGTGGGATATCGCGAAGGCAAGTGCTCCTATGGACCACTCACCAAGTGGGATCCAGAGGTAAAATTACATTGATGCCCTTGCAGGGCAATAAATAGTCTTTTTGAACAACAGAGTTTGACTATTGGCAGACCGCTTTTGGCTGCATATAATCGTTCAGAACAGCAAATTTACGCTATTTGCAGGCCAGACATAGAAATCTATAAATAGACTCAAGGGGTACCTCAGAATGCAAGTTTTTCCAGTTTTCTTACTCTCTTGTCTTATAACGCTTTTTGAGGTGCCCTTAGCTTGGCACAGGCTAAGAAGGGGAAGCTTTGTAAGATCTTTCGGGTGTGCGATGGGGCCTCCATGCTGAAACCTTGAGTTAGTTCTAAGTTATAAGCCTTCAGTCAGCCAAGTTTGTTGGGCAAAATAAGTGTGTGATCACCCCTTCCCCAAGGGTTCAGACTGCATGAGAAGCCGGTTTTCGGTTTCAACATCGATATTCCTTTTTTTTTGAAAAAAAAATGTAAATTTTCACCTAAAAATCAATTTCTCTCTCTCTCTCTCATATCCCTAAATGTAGGGCTAGGAAGGTTATACAGATTCTCTCCCTCATATCCCTAAATGTAGGGCTAGGAAGGTTATACAGATTCTCTCCCTCTTTTCCCCTCTCCCTTTTCTTCTTATTTCTCGCTTTTCATTGGATGGCTTAGATCAAAAGCATGATACAATTTGGATGGCTAAGATTCATTCTACAACTTCAAATTTCTTTTTTAATATAGTTAAAAGATATATATATACACACACAAACACACACACGTTTGTCAAGCACGGGCCTCCGGCCCGATGACTACGCGGCACAGTACCCGGCCGGCGACGACGTGCTTCACCCGCCCCCGACGGGTCCTGCGGACTGCGCCCGCAACATATACATACGTGTACTCAAAATGATCGTAAAAAAATTTAAATCAATATTATAATATTTAATTTGTAAAAAAAATATTTGTATACCTAAAAATTTATTTTTCCCTCTCTATTCCAATTCCTTCCTCTCACTCTCTCTCTCTCGCTCTGCCCCGCACACTCTCTCTCCCCCCTCTCTCCTCTCTCTCCCTTTCTCTCTCTAATAATTTATTTTTAAATAATTGGAAGGGTATTTTGAGGAGTGTAAATGTTGCACCAAAGAGATATTTTCTTTTATATAATGGTATAGATATGTGACAGGCACAGGTCTCCGACCCTCGTCCACAACGTGACAGTACATGGCTCGTGGCGGTGGGCTTTGCCCACCCCTGCGCAATAGTACCCGACACGCGGCGGCGGGCTTCGCCCTTACGGTCCCGTGCAATAGTACCCAACCCGCAACGACGGGCTTCGCCTGCACCCCTACGGTTATTAATTTTTTTTAAATATAAAATATTTTTTTCATGTAAATTATTATTATAGAAATATTAAATTATAAAACAGAAGTCAGAAACTTAAAAAAACAACGAGACCTAATCTCATATTCTCACTCCCTCAACAATATGGCAGCAAGACCGGCGACTCCTCTGAGGTGCCTTCGCCATCCTTTAATTCCACCCGCCAGGCATAACCCTCCGCGCAGGAGAATAACGGTATCACGAAGGATACCCTCAAGGGGAAAAAATGAAGAAACTCAAGTGAAGGAGTAGAAGGAGAGGAAGTCGTCGATGGTGGTAGAGGAGAGACAGGAGACGTTGGCTGCGATGAAGGAGAGATCGAAGATGGAGGAGCTCGCGGGAGGCGTGGCGGTGGAGATCATGGAGATCGAGTGGCCGAAGTTTGGAAAGGTATTGGGTACGACCGGCGTCATCCTTGCGGTGATCACCGACTTCAACATTGTTCTCCTCACCGTCAATGCGATCCCCGCCGAGTTATCTGATCGCGTCTTCGTCGGCAATAGGCGCTTTTTAGCCAAAACAGGCATCGGGCTCTTCGTTGGAAGGAAGGAGGTTTGGGGGAATTTTTTATTTACAGTCCACTATACTACAGTTAGACTGTCCAAATTAATTAAATGAATTTTTAATTCATTGATATTTGAAGATCTTATATTTTTTTAATATAGTATATATATATATATATAATTGAAAACAGAATTGTTAATATTAAAATTAATTAATAAAAATAATAAAAAATATGAATATTATTTTCAACAATTTATTTAAAAAATTCGTAAACATCACCGTTGTTTCGTCAAACGGTTCTCTATTTTGAACAGCTTTACAAATACTGATTATCAAGCAGATCTCCATTTTCAGCAGCAAGTTTCCAACAACTTCATTCGCAAACCTATTTTTACAACCACTCCTTTTACAACAGCAGCTGCTCTACCAAATGAAGTCATAGTTTAATGGATCCAATCCAAACAAATGTCACTTATGGCATATGGCGTTTTGGCGCAAACACACCAATGACTATCAGTCCAATCAAACACCGCCTAAAAAGCTCCAACAGTTGAAGCTTATATTTGAATGTTCCAGCCCCCCAAAAAGTTTCTGTCGGCCGAAGAGTAACCAAATCATCATGTACATAAGAATTACTTAGGCTCCGTTTGGGGGAACTTATTTTCACCGGTCAAGCGGTTACAACCGCATGAATCAGACCTTAATTAAGGTTCGATTCATGCGGTTGTAATCGCTTGACCGGTGAAAATAAGAACCCCCAAATGGAGCCTTAAGGGTCTGTTCGTTTCACAAACATTTATATTGAAGTATTGATTTTGAAAATATGAAAACCATTTCTTTTGTTCGGACCAATAATTGTAGAGTGAAATTAGATTTCTGGTGGAAAGTCGTCGATATTCACCATAACCTAAAAACTTACAAGTTCAATGTCTATTTCCAGTGACGGATATTGAAATCGACAACTCTGGTTTTCCAAAAGCAGAGCAATTTTTTTCGGTATGCACGAGATTTTTTCGGTTCATACTCAATTTTTTCGACCAAATGTGATTATTTTGCCCGAACGTCGATTTTTCGCTCTAGCTAAATTTTTCGCTCGGGCGTGATTTTTTCGCCCGGGAGCGATTTTTTCGCCCGAGAACAATTTCTTCGCCCAATTGCGTTTTTTCGCCCGATCACGATTTTTTTCACCCGAGTGCGATTTTTTCCCATACTCGTTTTTCCCCGTGCACAATTTTTTCGTCCGAACACCAATTTTTTGTGAAACACGAATTTTTCTCTGAGACGTAATTTTTTTGACTCAGACACGATTTTCCGCGCGACCGCGAATTTTTTTGCCCAAGAGCGATTTTTTTCGTTGATGTACAACCCTGTGTTCGTCGAACGGGTCCCACCAGGAAGATCGAGCGGATCCAGTCCCGCGACCCGCACCCAAGCAGCGAGCAGACATGCGGCAAGGGGCTGGTCCGCTCCCGCTCATTTCAGGCGACCGAGTCAGGCGAGACGGCTCCCCTGCTCTCCCGCTCGCTCGGAGAATCGCCGACCAGAGCGGGGGTGCCCTTCGTCGCACCAGTACTAACGGATGGGCTCGGCAACCCGTGACCTGCGAGCTGATCGGAGGGTCACGATGGCCACCAGCCCGCCCCCTACACGCGACATGGTCGCCTGTCCGCCCCGGCAGAGGACTGGCGGGTCGCGGCGGTCCGGCTCGCGTTCGCCCAAGAAGAATAGGCGAGCCGCTGGAGCCAGGTCGCGCCCGCCTCCCGCGGAGGGGAATTTGAGGCGAGCTGACTCCCCATGGGTGCGAATAGCTTCTCAGAACAGCGGAGCCACGCTGTTGGCAGACCAGGTTGGACTGCGCATAGCTGTTCAGGACATCAGAGTTTGGTTGTTGGCAGACCCAACCCAGGGCTTTTTGGTATTTTCAGGTCAGTTCTTCTGGTTATTGGCAGTTCAGATTCCAAAAAACTATAAATAAGACTCAAGGGGTACCTCAGAAGGCACGTTTTGAGTGCCTCCCTGCTCCTGTTCTCAAGTGCTTTCTGAGAGTACCTTAGCGCGGCTTCTGGCTAAGGAGGGGAAGCGCTCAGAGATCTTCCGGGTTTGTGGTGGGACCTCCCTGCCGAGCCCTTGAGTCTGTTTCTTCTTGTCTTCTTTGTTGTTTTTCTTGCAGGAGCAAAGTAGGCGCGAGACCACCCCTTCCCCAAGGGTCGAACTCCACAAGAGACCGGATTCCGGTTTCAACAGCTGACACGATTTTTTTCACATGAGTGTGACTTTTTTCGCCCTGGCATGATTTTTTTGATGGGGCGGAAATTTTTTGCCCGGGCAAGAATTTTCCCCTAGGCGAGAATTTTTCGTCAGAGTGTGATTTTTTCGCACGAGCGCGACTTTTTCGCTAGACACAACTTTTTTTGCGCGGTAGCGATATTTTCTCTCGGGTGGGATTTCTTTCACCAGGACGCGAATTATTCGTGCAGACGAGTTTTTTTCGGGCTGGCGCGATTTTTTCGCTCGGACACGTTTTTTTCGCTCAGACGTGTTTTTTTTCGTTTAGACATGTTTATTTACCTCGACGCAAATTTTCTAGCCCCTGCGCCATATGTTAGTCTGGATGCGATTTTTTCGACCAGTATGGATTTTTTTTGCCCGGGCACTATTCTTTCGCCTGGGCGTGAATTTTTTTTCCCGGAAGCGATTTTTTCGCTCGGACACGATTTTTTTGTCCGTTCGTGATTTTTTCCATCTCGATCTGCTTTGTCCACTCGAACAAAAAAAACCGCGTTCGGGCGAAAAGTAGCGTTCGGTCAAAAAAATCGCGGTCGGGAGAAAAAATACTATCTAGGCGAAAAATTTGCGCTCGGGGCAAAATAATCGCGTCGGGGATAAATAACACGCCCGGGCAAAAAAAATGCGCACGAGCGAAAAAAATGCGCTCTGGCAAAAAAATCGTGCGCTGGAAAAAAACGCACTCGCGTGAAAAAAATGTGTAAGTGTGAAAAATTCGTTCTCGGGATGAAGAAATAACGTCAGTGCGAAAAAATTGCGCCCGGGCAAAAAAATTGCGCTCGTGCGAAAAAATCCCGCCCGAGCGAAAAAATCGCGCCCGGGGGAAAAAATCGCTCCCGTACGAAAAACCTCGTCTGAGCGAAAAATATCCCGCGTGGGCGAAAAAACATATCCAAGTGAAAAAATCACGTCGGGGCAAAAACAATGCTCTCGGGCAAAAAAAATCTTGGCATTGCTTAGAGTAATTTGTGGGAAGAAGTTTGAAAGCTCAACATTGATTAATGCAAATTCCTATGACAGAAAGTCTTTCTGCAAACGGACAATAAAAAATGATGAATATCAGTTCCTATGACAAAAAGTCATCATATAGACGAACACAATGATTGAATTTAAACTAAATGTCTTTTTCCATGTATATTGATATTGCATTGAAAACCAATGCTTTATTATCAATGTTCGTGAAACAAACGGACCTTAATAGTTTCTTTGAGAAATTTCACGGTGAATTGTTGACTCAAGAAAAAAAAAGGTGAAAACAGTGATATACCGAATTATCAATAGTGATAAGGGACTTATTAATTTATAGGATTTTCGGGTTGCGTATAGTCAGAATTCTCATCTTCCTCACTAACTTGTAGGAAAATGGAGTTTAAGTCGGGTTGATCAAAGTCAACCCCCCCCCCCCCCCAACGTCATGACCGCCTTGTACAACCTCATATTCGCTGGGTGGGCCCAAGATGCCCCAAGAACCCGGATTAGGCTAGTCTTAAGCTAGCTTTGGGCTGAAGCTGGAACAAATAAGTAAGTAGGCGAGAAGGTTCCCGCCAGCGCAGGCGAAAGTGCTTGCCCCTCAGGTCGGCGGGAGCCCTCCATCCATTTGCGTTGAGTGATGTTTCTACACTCAACGCCACTTCAGTCTTTAGGTTCCCGCCCAGGCCAGGCGAAAGGGCTTACGTCTCGGGTAGGCGGGAGCCCATCAGCCCTCGGCGTTGAGCGGAGCTTCACCACTCAACGCCCCTTTAGTCTTTTGGCTCCCGCACAGGATAGACGGAAAGGCTCCTGCAAGAGGCAAGCGGGGGCCCGCAGAGATCAGCGGGAAGGCTTCCGCCAAGTGGGGCCCAGAGGTGAAATTACCTGGATGTCCTTGAGTCTGCACTTGGCTCATCATAACAGCGGAGTTTGGCTATTGGCAGACCAGCTCAGGGTATTTTAGTAATTTCAGAGCTGCGGAATTACGCATTTTGCAGATCAGATATTAAAAATCTATAAATATACCCATATGATACCTCAGAAGGCAGGATTTTTCATATTCTCTCATTTTCCTTCTAGAGTTTGGCTATGTGCATACCAAACTCTTAAAATAAACAATACCATTATTTTTTTCAATTCCACCCATATTAAATCTAAGTGCACACCCCACTCCTATTTCTCCCGAAATCCGAAACTCTGCCCTCACCCCAGCTTCAGCCTCGCTTCACATGACATACAAGTAGAGTTGGATGTAATAATAAAAAAATACAATGCATCATTGACTATTCAAAAAAATGAATTGAAAAGAAAACTACATGAGCTATTGAATATACAGCAAGTCAAACTGTAGAATTTTTGGTTCCGGGTCGCTTAAAGAGGCGACCAAAAGGAAGCTTGAACAAGCAAAATGACCGTGCATGCACTCATATTTAATCTTAAGTAGCTTGCAACTATTTTATTTATTTAAGACAACTAATATTCATATCTTTATGTTCGTGCATGTCTACATGAACTTAAAAATGTACTGTGCAAATTTTTAGTTATATCAGTGAAAATGATTTAAGATTTTGTTTTTTTATTTTGTTTTTTTTTTGTTGCTTTGAAATGTAAAATAGATGAAATATTTTGTATATGAAGTAAAAAAAACTCAAAATTTATTTTGTTGTTTATTTAACAGTTTGACATGCAAATAAAATTTATGATGTTTAATTAACATTTTAGTCTGCAAATAAAATTTATGATGTACACATATTAAAGATGTGCACTTAATTAAAAATAATGTGCACCTAACAGTATCCTATTTTTATAACATTTTTATTATAATATTCTGTGTGTAGCCTGAGACAGAGCGTTTGGGTGAGCAAAAGCCGGCTGCCCACTGCTTTATTCATTTCATTCTATAATTCAAGAGACAAGAATAAAAATACACTGTTATTCTTCCATGTAGACATTGATTATATCGTTATTCTTCCAAGAGACACGATGGCGTCGAGATCATTATGGACGGCGTCAAGTCAACGTTGTCATTAACTTAAAATGGGCGGTCTCGATGGCCTCGACAGTAACTCCACGGCGCAAACAAATTGCGATATTTTCAACGTCGTCTTCGGTGACTCGGCGATCGCAACCCGGCCTTCCGCTCCGTTTGGCACGGTAGTGGCTGCTATAAATATTGGGTTAAATTATCATTTGTTAATGCTTATATAAGAAAATTCGTTCAATTTTTTTGTTCAAATGGATAATGTTATTCACGTGATTCTTAACGAATAAAGGTTTAACCATTGTGAACGGGATTTGAATCGTCTGGGGAAACTCCATGAATCCAACGCGCAAGAACCTTTGAACTCCAGCAATCCTGTGACTAAGGCTTCATTTGGTTCGGCGGTGGCGGGTCGATCCGGCGGGTGGAAACGGAGTGTTCGAATCGGAGGGGGGAGGTGGCTTCTCCAAACGGAGCTTTTTTGAGCGTTTCTCAAGGCGGGCGGGTGGAAACAGAGCAAACGCCGTCGGAGGTTCATTTGTTTACCCGACTTCCGGCAGCGTTTGCCCTAAACGGAGCGGCAAAACGCCGAACCAAATAGAGCCTAAAAGAATTTAGCCACTGTTGCGGGCTAACTCGATGCCCCGGTTGGACCGGATTCAATTGTACCGCCTTAGCTTGCGGGGCGGTCGAGCGCGCACACAGTCAGAGTAAATGAAAGATCGACTCAAGATGTGAAGACGTGAAAAAACCTCTCACCTGAGTAAAAAACCACGTGACCGGATCTGTAGCGGTCAAAATTCACTAGCTGCTTGCAGTTACAATACGTTTGGAGAATCGGGGCGACAGACCGCTCCCCTTACAATTTGAGGTGAGAGAAGAGGACTACAGCTTTCCATGGGCAATAGTCTGCGTCGCGGGAGCGTTTAGGGTACTAGAATTCGAGTGGTGGCACTGGTGCTTTGTAGCTTGGAGTGCAGGTCCGTCGCGCGCCTACTTGCAAGGATCGCCCTCTTCCTTCTGCTCGCGCTGGGACTTGGGCGTTTTCCGGCTGGTGGTGCTCTGGTGGTTCGTGGTGGCTCGCGGTGGCTCGAGGTGGCTAGAGGATGACCTGAGGGAGGAGTCCGACAGAGCTCTGACCTGAGAAAGAAAATGACCAGGAACCAAAAGATGATGAATGAGGAGGTCCCATGGCTCCTTTTATAGCCTCCAGGAGAGTGTTGAAACCGGAATCCGGTCTCCCGTGGAGTTCGACCCTTGGGGAAGGGGTGATCTCGTGTCTACTTTGCTCCTGCAAGGAAAACAACAAGGAGGGCAAGAAGGAACAGACCCAAGGGCTTGACATGGAGGTCCCACCACAAACCCGGAAGATCTCTGAGCGCTTCCCCTACTTAGCCAGAAGCCGAGCTTAGGTACCCTCAGAAAGCTCTTGAAAACCTGGGCAGGGAGGCACTCAAAATGTGCCTTCTGAGGTACCCCTTGGGTCTGATTTATAGTTTTTTGGAATCTGAACTGCCAATAACCAGAAGAACTGACCTTGTTCGGATTCGGCTCGACCCCCACGGGGGTGAGGAGGTGTCCCAAGAACTTTCCCCTGCTGGCCCCAAAGACACATTTTAGGGGATTCAACCGCATCTTGTATCTGCGCAGGGTGGCGAAGGTCTCCTCCAGGTCCCGGAGGTGGGAGTCCACATCCCGGCTTTTGATCATGAGGTCATCCACATACACCTCCAGATTCCTCCCCCTCTGCTCCCTGAAGATCCTATCCATCATTTTTCTGGTAGCTTGCCCCAGCATTCTTCAGCCCGAAGGGCATCATCTTGTAGCAGTAGCATCCAGAGAGGGTCATGGCGGGCCCCACCACCAATGTAGTTAGTTAGTGAGTGGTCACCCACCGATCAGACGACGAGGAAAGCCCACCATGATCGGATGGTGGGCAGGCCGTCCATGGCGGTGGGGCGGCCATGCGCCGGCGGTGGCCAGACAAGGGGCGGCCTGGACTGCGGCCAGGCCGGCAGTTGCGGCCAGGCCGGCGGCGGACTGCCTTGCGGCCGCGGCCCGGCCGGCGGCGGCCCGGCCGGCGCCCGCGGCCCGGCCGGCAGGCGCGATCTGGCCGGCCGCGCCCCAACCAGTGGCGGGCTGGCGGGCCGGCGGCGGCCTGGCCCGCCGCGGCCTGGCCGGCGGGAGCGGCCAGGCCGGTCGCGGCCTGGCTGGCGGCGCCCTTGCCGCGGTCTAGCCGGCTGCAGCCTGCCTGGCGGTCGCGGCCTGTCCGGCGGCGGCTGCCCGGCCGGCGGCGACCACTCCGCCGGCGGCCAGCCAGCGGCGGCGGCTGCCGGTGGTGGCGGCCGGTCGATGGTTACCTCCCAATGGGGGTGGCTTTAGTGGAGAGAGAGGGAGTGGGCCCCACCCCCATGTTCTCCTCATCATGGGATGTGGGGTTGACTAGTCAACCCCATGATCTCCCATTTTGGGGGGAGGACGATCATCGGGGAGCCTTCTCTATAAAATGATGGTGTAACCCATCAGCCGCTAAAAGACAAAAAAAACGCAAAGTAAAAATAACCCTAAATCTAAAAAACACGGTGGATCTCGAGCGTTGGATTTCAATCCAACGCACGAGAACCCCCAAACTCCATCCTGAAGTTGTCCGTACGAACTCCATAGAATCTGAATTTGCGTTTACGACCGTTACCACCATGTCAAACGGAGCCGAAATATCCGTCAATAAATTCAAAGCTTTTGAAACTTTGCATCCTAGAAATATGGGGATTTTACATTTTTCATCCCAAATCTCTAAAAGTAGTACTTTGTCCCTTAATTACTAATTTCTGGCACTTTAAGACTCAAGTCAAAATTATAAAAGTAGTTAGGGGGAGCATCAAAAATGCTCATTCAAGAATATTTAGATCCGTACAACATCAATAATTCTTGAATGCGAGTTGTCAAAATAAATATTTTGTACCTAATCACCTAAATACCCTTAAAGTATTGATCTGCGCCAAAATTTTGACTAGACTGCACTTTCAATTCATGAGTCAACATTCGTTTTGCCTCCGTCATCCAGAAGAAAAAGATTTCAATAAAAGCCCACAAGGTGTCCGCCAGTTCTATCAACACCCAGGCTCGAAGTCATTACAGCTCCGCCACCTCCGCTATGGAAGGATCTGATTGCACCGACGCCCCTCCTCCACCGTCGGCGGCGGAAGAGCTCGACGCCGCTGAGAAGCTTATCCTTCGATGGGACCCAGAACGTTCACAGCCGGCCAAAGGCATGTTGTTCGACGGCCCAGGCCGAGCCGAGGCAGTCCTCTACCTCCGCGCCGTCGGCGTGATCCGCCGCCCCGGCACGATCCAAATCGCCATGGTACGTCTCGAGGATGAGTTCCGCCACATACTCGTCTCCCGTGCAAACCCCATGGATACCATCGTCGATCTGAACTCCCTCTCCCTCCCCCGGTATAGATCCGGCGAACTGAAGCCACATCTCCCTGAGTCTGTTGGAGAGGATGATAGTTTAGGCCTACTGACGAGCGAGGGGAGCAACATTCGTGAGATCGATATCTTCCCTACCGACGCCATTCAGGATCTCCGCAGCATCGCCGACCGGATGATCTCCGCCGGATACACCGGCGAGTGCTTCCATGTCTTCAGCACCGTCCGCAAATCCGCAATGGAGCTCTGTTTACTTAACCTAAACATCGAAAGGCTCAGCATCGGCGATGTCCAGCGGCTGGATTGGCAAGCCCTAGAATCCAAGATCCGTCGCTGGATTCGTGCCGCTAGGGTTTGCGTTCGAATTATTTTCCCCAGCGAGCGCCGTCTCTGCGACCTCATCTTCGATACCCTCGCCCGGGACGATTCCCCCTTCGTCGAAACCGTGAAGACGGCGGCGGTCCAACTGCTGAGTTTCGTCGACGCAATCAGCATCATTCGCCGCTCTCCAGAGAAGCTCTTCAAATTCCTCGACCTCCACGACGCCCTCGCCGAATTACTTCCCGATTTCGCCATCATTTTCCAATCCAGTGCGTTGGAATCAATCAACACTCAGGTTTCCGATATCATCGCCAGGCTTGCCGAGGCCGTTCGAGGAATCTTACTACAATTTGAGAACGCCATTCTCAGAGATCGCTCAAAAATCCCTGTTCCAGGAGGTGCTATTCACCCCCTCACAAGATACGTGATGAACTACACCAATCTCATTTCGGATTACAGGAAGACGCTTCTTCAGCTGATCTTGTCGAATCCGCCGGCGACCCATCCACTCTTCGAGGTCGATTTCCCGGAGCCATCAAAGCAGTACTCCCCTCTCCCATCTCATCTAATCCGGATACTCTTTCTTCTCCAATTCAGCATCGAAAACACAGCACAGCTCTACAAAGACCCCGCCCTCTCCCACCTCTTCTTAATGAACAATCTGCATTTCATCGTCCAGAAAGTCAAGGCCTCGCCGGTGCTTCAGGAGATGATCGGCGATGATTATCTGAAAAAACTAACCGCCAAGTACCGGCAGCTGGCCACTAGCTATGAGAGGTCAACCTGGATGAAGATCCTCAATTTCTTGAGAGACGAGGGATTACATGTAGGAGGGAGCTTCTCAACTTCTTCTGTATCGAAATCGACTCTGAGGGACAGATTCAAATCTTTCAATGGCGGATTCGAGGAAGTGCATCGAGCACAGGCGACATGGTTGGTGCCGGACCCTCGACTGAGGGAGGAACTGAGGATTTCGATATCGGCGATATTGCTACCAGCGTACAGGTCTTTTTTGGGACGATTCAGACAGCATATAGAGAGTGGGAGACACTCTGAGATGTATATTAAGTACTCAGTTGAGGATCTGGAGATGGCCTTGTCTGATTTTTTTGAGGGCTGCTCACCTCCTTCTCTTGGAAGTAGAAAGTCTCATTGCAGTTGATGCCCAAAGTCCTTAATTGCAAGGAGGGGGGATGCCGAAGGGAAGAGTGAAGTCGTAACAACGTAGCTGTATTGGAAGATGTGAATTGACGCTGATGGTTATGTTTGTTGGGTATTTTGGTTTGACACCGATTGACGTCCAAAAAGAAGAGAGCTACATCTGAGCTAAGCTTGAATAATATGAAAGTCTTCTTTTGTTTCTCGGTGATGAAGACCAAGTCTGTGAGATTATTAACCTAAGTATAGAAGGAATTCAAACCAACAGAAATTGAACTTTTATTCTTTGTGGAAATGTTAAGTGGGTGTGTTTTTCAGAATTAGAGAACAACTGATCTTTGAATTTCCCCTTGGAGTCTGCGGGGATGTTCTGCTATCACGTTTTTGTCCTCCCCCAGAAGACTGCTGCATAATATGGGTCCGGTCGAGCTCTAATAAATTGAATATTACAAGATGATGGGCAAAAAGTCAAACAACTCGGAGATCTTGAAACACAACCGAAATGTAATATAAGTCCACTGGAATGTCCACTATTACAAAAGAAAATAAGAGGCACTTGGCCTTATGATTGTTACTGCCGCGGGTCATTCGGTTTTTTCCCGGTCAAGAGAAATCGGACTGGGCGTGCAAACAGTCAAAGTAAACCGCAACAAATGACGATAAACATTTTTGACGTAGAAAATCCGGAAATGGTGAAAAATCATGCGGTCAAATCTGTGTTGAGCAAAAATCCACTAGTTTCTCATAGTTTTGCAAATGTTAATTTGATCACCGAGGGCGATGAGCCGCTATTCCGTTACACGTGCAAAGTACAAAAAATAAGGAAAAATGGCTAAGTACTTGGAGCCTCGATGAAATCACTTCGGCCTAGGAATGTTGTTGAACTCACAAAACCTTGGTGAGAGCGTTTCAGCTGGAAATTCTCTTAAGTCCATAAAGTTGCTGGAGGGAGCACTCTTGTTGAAGCGAAGTCTTGGTGGGAGCGCTCTCGTAGAGGCAATTGACTTGACTTCGAGCTTTTTGAAATCTTAGCGCAATGAGAGAATCAAAGAGAATTTCTGAGCGGAAAATCGGTCTAATTCCACGATCTCGTCGGAAAACCTCAGAGTTTTCTCTTGTCTCTGGACTTGCTTGTCCTCAAATGAAGACATGTGGACCTATTTATAGTTTTTTTGGAGGTTTATGGTGGTAATTACGCTGGGGAGTAATTTGTGCAGGTGAATGACGTCACTCCGTCTCAGTCACATGGATCACCAAATTTCGTAAAATGATAGGAGTGCGCCCCCCCCCCCCCCCCCCCAACGGTCCGGGCGGTCCGGGCAAGGTGCTTGAAGGCGGTAGCCGTGGAGGCAGCCGGAGACGGCGGGGGCGGTGACCGCCGCCAGTGCGCGCGAGCGTTGGGGCGGTTACGCAACACAGTCGTACGAGGTGCGGCCCTGCGACCACGAGTGGCGCGGCCGCACGCAGCTGTGCGTGTGCCGTGAGTGCGCGCAGGCCGCACACGTGTGCGTGCGGGCCTCGCGGGGCGCGACTGCACGTGCACAGGACGGGCGCGCCTGCGCGCATGCCGGACGCACCTGCACAACCCTGTCGTGTGCGTGCGCGGGTCTCGCTTCCTTCTTGGGGACTTCCGGGGCTCTCGGCTTCGATGCGTGCAATCTGTCTGGTCGCGCTCACGCGTACTCGGTTCGAGTCTTGCCGGCTTGACTTAGAAATTTCACCGGGGACCCCATGAATTGCCCCCAAATTTTCGCGAGCCATGACCCGCGAAGCGATGAACGCAAATGTTTTTTTGCCTTTCTCGTTGTGTTTTGATCATTAGGAAATTATCTCACTTCTTGCAAGATATCTTGACAAAGACATGCGTTTATTCGCTGCCTATTTTGTGACAGGAAATTTTGGCAAAAAAATATGTTGTCATCTTGGTCGCCTTTCATTATGAGCTCTTCTTTGAGAGTGAGTAGGCAAGAGAGGATGCAGGCGGTGACTCCCGTGCAAAGTGAAGTTGACGCGGGGGTGCGCAAGCGGGGTGTCGAGTGAGGAGGCGGCAAACGCGGAGGCAGCATGCACGGAGGGGGTTGCGTATGGGGCTGTCTGCGGGCGCGCTCGGGAATGTGCGATGCTGCCCACGCTGCCGCGCGTGAGAGCGCAGGGCCGACCGCGTGCGCGCGCGGCCGGGGCCGCCCGCGCGAGTGCGTCAGGGTTGCCCACACAAGCGCGCGAGCGGCGGCCCGCGCGAGCGCGTGTGCGGGGCGGCCCGCGCGAGAGATCGCGGGGCCGCCCGCACGAGCGCGCGCGGGGCCGCCCACGCGTGAGTGCTTGCGCGCGGGGTTGCCCGCTTATGCGTGCGGCTGGGACCGTCCCGTGTGCGCGGCTAGGATTGCCTACGCGGGTTTGCACGGGCTTCCCATGCGCGTGCGTGTTGGGTTGGCTGCTTGCATGCATCTGGGGTCGCTTTTGCGCGAGGCGTGCATGTCGTTGTTTGCGCGGCCTTGCGCGGGTGCATTCTCTCTCAGGCATGCGAGGTTTTCTCCCTTGTATTTATGCTGGCGTGAGTCTTTCTTTTCTGGTGTTGAAAGGTGGTGCTCCGCAGCGATCGATGCGCCTTCCATCGACTTTGAACCCCGCTCGTGTGGGTAGTTGGAGGAAGCGTTTTGGCATCTTGGCGGACATGGAGATTGTGATCTCTTCCCCACTAGAGCGTGTTCATCACCCTCCATCAGGCCATTTCACGATTACGCAGGGGTGCCTGGAAGCGAGTTTTCAGATTTCCCCTACGGAGGAGGTATTTTTAGTGTTACGGTTTTGCGGCGTCCCAATGACGCAGTTTTCTCTTGTGGAGCTGACGAGGATCATGAGGTTGTTCTGCTTCTTTCGGGAGCATGACTCCCAGATGTCGGTTCGACTCTTCCATGAGTGGTGTGAAGTCTGTCTTGCCTCTGGTGACCGGGTTGAGGTGCGGAGCAATAAGAGATGACTGACGTTTGAAGACAAGAATGATCATTGTTATAGTGGGACGTTATTTGGATTTGTTAAAAATCCGTGGGAGCTGCCCGAGACTTGCCGGGATCCTCCTGATCGTTGTCACCGCCTTACAGGGTAGGAGTATGACTTCACTTCGTTGTTGGGCTTTACAGATCTGCGTGAGTTGGATGTTGTTCTCTACAAGATCAGTATTTTTGTTGTCGAGAAGCGGCTAGTTCTTGCAGAACTTTTGACAGATGTAGAGCGAAGTTGTGTCGTGTTATTGAAGCATGGAAAAGGAGGGAGCTGGAATTTTCGCACTAGCAGAGAGGAGGTGGGCCGTCCTCTACTGCCCTCGTGGTCGTTATTGATGTTGTCGATGACTGTCTGGATGACCTGGTTGCTGATCTGTCACCCGCAGAGACTGAGGATGTCCCAAAGTTTCTCGTGATCTGACAGGCTTCTTGGGCGGTCTCTGAGCCGCCGTTGGTGACAGGGAGGAGGAAGGAGCAGGAATGCTCTGCTTGCCAAATGCTTCTTCGGAAGGAATGTTGGTTGTCCCCAGTATTTTCCCTCTTTTGCCTTGCGATGTGTGTAGGAATAATTTATTTTATATGCTTGCATCTAGACGAGGCTCATGATATTGCGCTCTCGTGGAACGGTACCTACGTAACCACAAAGGATGATTTTCTCTCTCAATGGACGAAGTTGGTCGCATCCGAGGACTCACTGACGAAGGCTCGGAGGAAGAAGGAGGTCGCTTCTTGGCTGGTTAACGCGGAGTCTCAGCTATCCTCTTCCCTGTCTGAGGTGGAGACTCTTTAGGCTAAGTTGAGTGATGCTGACTCTAATGTCGAGGCTCTTCGCGGGAAGCTGGTTTCCTCTGTGGTGACTCTAGTGGAGGCGGTCCTTTGTACTGAGGTGACTGACGTTGCGATGTACCAACAAGAGGGGGAAGTCGAGTAGTTGAAGAAAGAGAACACTCGATTGATTTCATAGCGGGAGGAGGTCACGGTCGTGCGGGCGGCCGCGGTGGCCGAGTACAGAGCCTCTCATGCCTTTGTGGTAGAGCGGTCTCGTATTGTTGAGGAGGCACGTTTTGAGATGATGACGACAAAGGTCGATCAACTCATAGAGGATGAGCGCGATGTCGCAAACAGTTTAGGTTTCGGCAAGGGATTTCGAGCTGCTCGGCGGTTTTCGAAGCGCGACGCTCTAGGCGTGGAGGTTGTTTTGAACGATTATGCTGATGTTGACATGGAGGGATGATCCTGTGGACCTCTTCTCCCACGTTTGTTTTGATTTGTCTATCTTTGTATTGTAGGCATAATTTTGCGACGTTGCATGTTTTTGCTTTTTATGATGTTGTAGCCCATGGGGCATCTTTTATTTGAGTGGAGACTCTTTTTGCCTTTGGATCCACGGTGTTCTGGTCGTGTTTTTTTGCGCGTATTATTTTTGCAGAGTTGCGCTTGTCTTGAACATTGTTCGTTTATCCGCGCTTCCGGGAGAGCCGAAGGCCGTTGAGGGCTTGGAGGCGACGCGCCTTCGTTTGCTCGTGCCCTAAACATGGATTTGTTGAAAACCTCTGTTCGTGTTTTTAAGAGAATTGGGGTTTGTCTGGGCGAAGGTGGCGAGTAACCTTTGTTCGTTTGCGCTTCGGGAGGATCGGAGTCCGTCCAGGTGAAGGTGGAGAAGAACCATCATTCGTTCGTGCTTCTGGAGGACCGAGGTCCGTCCTAGTGGAGGTGGCGAAGAACCCTTATTATTTGCGCCTCGGGAGAATCAGGGTTCGTCCAAGTGGAGATGGCGAAGAACATTTGTTTGTTCGCGTCTCAGGAGAACAAAGGCTCGTCCAAGTGGAGGTGATAAAGAACCCTTGTTCGCTCGCGACTCAGGAGAACCGTAGTTTGTCCAAGTGGAGGAGGCAAAAAACCTTTGTTTGCTTGCGCCTTAGGAGGACCGGGGTCCGTCCGGGTGGAGGTGGCAAAAAACCTTTGTTCGTTCGCATCTCATGAGAACCGGGGTTTGTCCAAGTGACGGTGCAGATTAACCTTTGTTCGGCTCGCCTAGGAGGTGCAGACAGACCTTTGTCAGTCTTGCCTGAGGTGCAAAAGCGATTTCGCTGATCTCGCCTGAGGTGCAGAAAGGTTTTTACCAACCTCGTCTGGGAGGTGCAAAAAGACTTTTGTCGATCTCGCCTTGCGGTGACCCGTCTCCGATGGAAGGGAAAAAAGATGCTTTATTGCTGAAAGGGAAGATACACGTGCTCGTGAATCCACCTTCGCGGCGTATTCTCTGAAAAATAGGGAAACTAGTAAACCATAACGGCGTGTGGGCTTAGGCCTTGCCCAGAATTCCTTATCCCTGGCCCTGGCCGGGGTGCGCTTGCTGAATGTAGTAGAGTTGTGTTACCTCCTGGTCGCCTTGTGCGACCTATTCTGCTTGGGGTGACGAACTTTAGTGTCAGGTGCGGAATTGAGGGGATCGCCTCGAATAGTGCTTGGAGCGGCCATCCAAAAATCGTGTTGTACGCTGAGCTAAAGTTGAATACTACAAACTGGACGTCCCAGGTTGCTTGCCTTAGGAACTCCCCTAGAGTGACGGGGAGAGTGATCGTTCCCCGCACGGACACGGGTGCATTGTCGAAGCAGTATAGCGGTCTGATCGCTGGCTCGAGGCACTCTCAAAGGATATTCATATTGAGCTGTGTAGATTCGAACTGGAAGTCCACCGAGCTCCCACTATCAATCAATATCCACCTGACCCTGAAGCATGGATCGCTGATTCCCACATTGATGATGAGGAGGCCTTGGTGTGGCGTGCGCACGCCCCTCAATTCTTCGTCACCGAAGCTGATGGAGGTATTTGCATGTGGCTTCAGGTCTTCTAGGCCTTTCTCATACTGAGCGTTGGAGCGGATTTGGAAGGGCGAGTCGGTGATGGTTCCAACCTCCCTGACCACTTGCCTGCCCCCTGAGCATCCTGGCACGACAGGGGTTGATCCCGCCCAGGTTGGTGTAGTGGGGGCTGATTAGGTACTTGACTTTGCAAGTATCTTCCTAGGTTCCCCTGCCTGATGAGGCACTCTATCTCCTATTTTAGTCAGGTGTAATCCTCTGTGTTGTGCCCGTTCCTGCTGTTGAATTCGCAGTACTGTGTCTGGTCTCCCCGGTTATGTGGTAACAGCTTCGGGCGTCGGAGCGTGCCAAAGTCTCGGATGGCCATGAGTACCTATGTCCGGGCGATATTTAGCGGGGTGAATTCCCGATGCAGACGGGGGTCTTGGTTCTGGGGAGGATTACCGCGACAGTCATCGTTTTGACGGTGCGTTAGGGGCACAGGTTCCGACTCCCTCTTCCGCTTGGAAGATCCTTCAAATTGTTGGTGGTGGGTTTCAATGGACTCGTCAGCCGCAATTTGTGCTTCGACTCAGTGAACGAGGTCGGCGTAATTGGGGACTGTCTCCCGAATCAGAGTAGAGTAGAATCCACTTGGACAGAGTCCTCTGAGGAAGACGCTGCGAAGAAGCTCGAGGTTGACCTATGAGATTTGTCGTGCCTCAGAGGTGAAGCGACAGAAGAAATCATTGAGCGACGCTTCCTCATTTTGGCGGATGCCGGAGAGTTGCTTGGGATCTCTGACGATCCGTCAGTTGGCTATGAAATGATCGATGAAAATACAGATGATCTCCCCAAAGTTGTTGATCTTCCCTGTTGAAGCCAGGAAAATTTCCAACCTTAGAAATAGGATCAAGGCAGCCTAAGGTTACTGGTTCTACGATCCGACATCACAATTCAAGTAGCTATCACGGGAGAGGAAACTATCTATAAGCACACCCCAAGTGCTCCAGCAGGGAGGTCCCACCACGTACCCAGAAGCTTAGAAGAAGCTTCCCCTCCGCAACCAAAAGGCTGGGCGAGGTACTAGGCAGGCATGGACTGGGCGAGTATCCACTTGGGGGGACCTCGACCTCTTCCAAAAGTGTCATTTCCAGTACCCCTGGGGGGCTATTTATAGAGAAATCCTGGGGGGGGTATAGGCGAGTATCCAGCTTCTGCCAGCGAGTTCTAAGGGATACTCGCTCATACTCGCGAGTTACTTGTCCAAGCTCGCCTCTGCTCGCCCAAGCTCGCCCCTGCTCGCCTTTGTTCGTCCAAGCTCGCCACGGCTCGCCCCTGCTCGCCTCTGATCGTCCAAGCTCGCCACAGCTCGCCCCTGCTCACCTCTGCTTGCCCCTGCTCGCCCAAGCTCGCCACAGCTTGCCCATGCTCGCCTCTGTTCGTCCAAGCTCGCCACAGCTCGCCCCTGCTTACCTCTGCTCGTCCAAGCTCGCCACAGCTCACCCATGCTCGCCTCTGCTCGCCACAGCTTGTCTCTGCTCGCCCAAGCTCGCCTCAGCTCGCCGAATGGTCTGCTGATAGACGCCTGCTTGTGTACTTCTGATCTCGACGAATCACGGGTTATACATTCCCTTCCCATAAGGAGTGGAACCACGCGCATGCTTGCCCCTTCAGAGTTGTGGGGAACACTTGGCACAATTGTTGATTAGGCATGCTGAAGAGGAGAATGATCATCTTGAAGTGATTTTCATGTTCTAAGGGGTCTTCTAACCCGTCAAAGGACTCGAAGTGCGGTAGCTTGAATCCGTGCGGGATGGGGTGTGCCATGATGATGTAGTGGTCCAGAGTCGTCCCACTCTGATTCTGCAACTCAGTTGGTGATAGCCCCTGTTAGGAAAGAGATTTATCAAGGGGGCTGGGTTCGAGACTGTGCCTCAACATCCCTCCGCACTGAGAATAGATGCAGTCATGGGTGGGGTGCTTGGGCTGTAACCAGGTGGTGGGACCAGACGTGTTTCTCTGGTGCAGAACCAGAGCGAGGCGGCTCTGGACCACTGCATCAGTTGACTAGAAGGGCAAGCGGGGATCCGTGGTGGAAGGGGCGTCATGCGTTCATGTGGAGACGCCGTTCGTGGGGGTATTCTTCTTCGAAGATGTCCCTGATCTCTTGGCGGGTGAGTCTATGGTCGCCTTGCTAGGCATCCACTTCCATTGGTTGAAGGTTGGGCCGAGCGTCGGCCTGGGGCTCTGGACTTTGGATGGCATGCATAGAGCATGGCTCATCGAAAATTTCTTCGACGGGGGGATCTTCTGGGTGAGTCGCGCACCGAGGGACGCGCTCTTGTGCAACTAATGGTCGAGCCTCGCGTGTGTTGCCTGGGCGGGGAAGGTTGAACCCTCCCATCCCTCATAGGAGGGTGAGCATTTCAACCTGATGCTCCTCCTTTAGCTGAACGTGCTCCTCCACTGCGTCAACGAGAGCGGTCACGACGATAGTTCTGTTGAGCAGTGGAGTGTTGCTTGCGAGCGAGTTGGTCGTGGCCACTTCGGGGCGCTCTCATGGGGTCGTGCCATTTGCAGTGCGTGCACTTCTCCTTGTCATTGCTGCTAGTCGGGAAATGCTGAGATTTGTCAGAGCTTCTGGGAACACTTTCCCACAGGCGACGCCAAACTGTTGCAGGTCGCCCGATTTTTCCCCGGTTCGGAGAAATCAGACCGCCGTACCTCAGAGTCATACCGGGCACGCAAACAATGAAAATAAAATGCAATAAATGACAATGGACGTTTTTGTTGGGTATTGTATTCACAATTACCTGGATTTGAGGAAGCCACTTGTCAAGCTAAGATGAATTCACAATGTATTTGATAAAATCTTTCAAGTTGTGCTTGCAGTTATTCCACACTAAGTACACACCAATGTCAGGGTGCAGTAGGTCAATATACACGTGTCTGCACGACGTAATTTCTCGTTGAGCAGATCAGTGTGTTGGCCTACGTGTACTCTCTCTATTGGAGTGTACTTACTTTCAAGTACAGAGCTGTGTTAAGGCAAGAGCAGACAAGGAGCAAGGATGGGTCAAGGAGCACCTCATGGGTGGAAAGACGAAAAATCGTCTAAGTGTAAATCGACGAGAATCACCAAGTGATTCTCGCCGATTCGGCGAGAATCACTAGTGATTCTTGCCGAATCGTCGAGAATCACTGGCTGATTCTCGCCGACTCGATCCAGCTACTTCAAAGCGAGCAACTCTGATGCTAAGTAATAATCGACGAGAATCACCAAGTGATTCTCGCCGAATCGTTGAGAATCACTGGCTGATTCTCGCCGACTCGACCCGGCTATATCAGAGTGTGCAATCAAGTCAACATCAACGAGAATCATCTTTGATTCTCGCCGAATCGACGAGAATCACCTTTGATTCTCGCCGATTCGACGAGAATCACCTTCGATTCTCGCCGATTTTGACTTGGGCAATTTTCTGGAAACAGCTGGACCGGATTCTGCCGCTGGCACTGTTTTGAACCGGAATTAGGGTTTCTTGTGGTGGGACCCATAACGGTCAAAAAAGAGTATTTTACTGTATAAATACACGCGTATTTTTGAACAGTAGTTTAGCGAAGAAGATTTGAAAAAGACGAGCCGCGACGTGACCTAGATCGCGAGTTCCGCTCCGCCGCCGCCGTCGTCGCCGCTCGAGCAAGTTGATCGCCGGTCTTGATCGTGGTTTCTTCCAGATCTCCCGTCGACAGAAGCTTAGCCAAGCTTAGAGTCTCACGTGTCTAACCGGAGATCTTTTGTCTCTTGATTTTTTGATCGGGAAAACCTTCCCCGTCCGAATCGATTGAGACGATCGATGCTAGTGTGACCGTTGGAAGACCTAGCTAGCTTTGCTATGAAGTTTGGATCTCCAAAGTACTGCAGTCGCACACTGTTGTCGCCGCCGATCCCGTGAACCAAGCCGCCGCCCATCTTGCCGCCGCCGGTTCCGGGGAGATTCTCTCCAAGAGAGATCTAGGGTTGTGGACTCTTCGTGGACTTCAAGAACACATCGTCAACGAAGAGGGACACCTTAGTATCCAAAAGTAGTTTGTATTTCTTGTACATTCTAGTTCATTTTTGTTGTAAAGGAACGTTGGTTCCGAGTTGTAAGGGTTCGGTGCAACCCGTGTTGTGGGAGTGTTGACTCCTACGTGTGGAAGGGTTCCTTCCGATAGTGCAAGGATTGGATTTCAATCCTGTTGGTGAAGTGACCGAGTCGTCCCTTGTTGGGAGATAGGTCGAAGCGGGAAAGTGGATGTACCCAAATCGGGGAACCACTATAAATTGCTTGTGTACCTTCTTTGCTGTGGTGTTTTATTTTTGTGTGCAGGTACAATTTTAATTCCGCAAAAACGCTGCACGTCACCTATTCCCCCCCCCCCCCATAGGTGAAGGTAGTTGACACTAGGTGGACTTTCAAGTGGTATCAAAGCCAGGTTGCTCATCAAAAAGGTTTACTCCTTGAGTAGAATCCTGCCACCAGTGTCAGTAGCATGGAGCTGGATCATGAGATATCGCCACTAAGACTTCCCACATGCACAAAGGAGTATTATCCCGTCTGGAAGATGAGAGTGTCGTATCACTTGGAGGCTATCGATTCTCGAGCATCTTTCATCCTGGAAGAGGATACTTTTATTCCTATGAAGACCTCCGGCTCTGGAAAGAATATCCAAGTGCCCAAGTGTATTGCTGAGATGTCGGAGACGGAACTTTCATTATTTAATCTGGACAAGATGATTCATCAGATTATCATGGATATCTGGTCTGGACCTTCTCGCTCCAGATTGGAAAAATGTGGGACGGTCAAATCTATGTGGGTGATGATCTCAGAGCTGATGGGGGATCAAAGAAAGCTGGAATCTGCTGTCAACTAGAGGATGAAGCCTATGTGGGGGTCCTCGCCTCTGAAGATGAAGGCAAGGATCAATCGGACAGCATCAGAGCTCCAGTGTCCGTGTCAGAGACTGAAGAGGCCAGTGAGGAAAGCAGCTCTGATGAGGATGACACAACGGTCACTGGCTCTAATGACAATAACACTGAAGAGCAGGTAACTTCTTCATCTTGCCCCGTCTCTCATGAAGTTTCTGAAGACAGGAACTGTTTTCCTTCAAAAAATCCTGATTCTCTGAAGAGAGCCCTTCAGAAAAGCAACCTACTTGTTGAAGAACAAGCTCAGGAGATTGCTCGGCTGAAGATCTTGTTGGTTCTCCAATTGGCATCCAACAAGGTCAAGGACTCTAAAATCTCTGATCTAGAGAGTAGTCTAGAGAATGAGAAGAGGATAGTATCTAACTTTTCCAAGGTTGATGCTATAAAGAGAAAGGAAGAAAATGGGTGGATCTCCCGAATTATTAATTCGTGGAGAAATGGGGAAACGGTATTCCGACCCCCCACTCCGAGCAGGAAGGGTACTCATCATGCCTTCAGGTATGATCACAGGAACAATCGTTGTCACTGCAAGGGTGATCTGTCCTCATGTGGAGACACCCATAGTGCAAGGGCCGTCATGGCCACCCATGAGAGAATGCCTAAGGCTCATTCTGATCCCTTTGTATTCTCGGTCACTACCCCTACTCGGCATGAATCGGCTGGTATCAGCTCTCAGAACTCTTCTCTCCACCCAAGGACACAGGAAAGTGGGGTTAGAAGTCATGCTGTAAGTTCTCATGGGGCCTCAGGAAGGGGGCTGACTGAAAGGAAGGCACCACCTCCAAGGCCTCGTGACGCTCGCTGCATGCATTCATTCCACCCTTCCACGTGTCACGGTGGAAGAGGCAGTTCTGGGAGCAGATCCAGATCTATCACGTTTGGACCTAGGCTCATTACTACCTCAGTCACTATATCAGGTCAGAAACGGAGATACAACATTCACGAGTGTTGGTGCTGTGGCAAGGTGGGACACTTTGCCATAGACTGTTGGCACAACCCCTCTGTGTCAAGGGCAAGGGCCTATCCACATCTCCTGGGCAGAGGTAGTCTTCCTGACAGGATTTCTGAAGGAAGGCAGTCGAGTGTTTATGCTAACAAGAACCTAGGACCCAATATGTATTGGGTTCCTAAGGTAAAGTAACTCTCTTTTGCAGGGTAGTCTAGGTTCCCGTAAATATAATGAGAACTAGACAGTAGATGTTTCAAGACTATATTGGAACAAATATATGGAATAACAGAAGTGATATCTACCTGGGCATACTCACATTGAGCACCTGGTATGTTTTAACCAGAGGGGCTAAAAGATAACTCTCATAATCCCAGGTACTCTTAATCAGCTCCAAGACTCGAGTCATATTGTATCGACATTTCCATATATATATATATTTATATATTTATTTACACATATGTGTGTACACCTAAGGATAGGTTAACACGGTAAACATAAACCTTAGACACATCAATGAAGAATTATCGGAAATTCCAATAGTAGATTCGAAAACTAACGAAGATACGTCATTGGAAATCTCGACAACGAAGATACGTCATTGGAAATCTTGACATCAAGAAATGTATGGAAAAGCCCGGTTCAAACCCTAAATATATTGGCTTTAAGAAATATATATATATATTTAGAAAAAAATATTTTCTTGATATCAGAAGACCCGTTCAAATCCGTTAAAATCCCTTTAGACTCATCGATATCGCACAGTTCCCGCCGACCCTTCACATTCCGCAGGAAGCTCACCGAAGGACTCTCGCCGATTCGTGAAGCATTCCCGCAAGATTCCCGCAAGCTTCTTCCCGAAGGACTCTCACCGAAGGACTCTCACCGAAGGACCCGTGATTCTTCCCCTTCCGTCGACATCCCACAAGATTCCCGCAACCCGTGAAGAATTCCGTCGATCTTGACGTGCAAGAATCCCGCAACCTCGTCCAGGGATTTCCCCGCAGTTTCGATCAATCACAGTCGCGTGCACCTCCCGGGTGTCCGTCGTCCTTGTCAAACTAACTCACCGTCTACGCACTTGGGTAACCACATCCTCATCCTTACAAGAACTTTATTACTAGTGTCGCTTCCCTTTTGACTTTTGATTAAACGTAGAGTAGAGATTCTCCCCCTAGGTTTGCGATGGCTCCAAGGACAACCGCTGGACTGATCACTGGATGTGAGCTGGTTCGAACAGGGTTCTCACATGCTTCTGACGAATTCAGAAACATCATTATCATGCTGGAAGAGGCTGGACTCTCATTCGTACTAGAGCACCCGTGTAAAATCTTGGACAAGGAAGTGCTGGAGTTCTTCGCTACCGCCAAACTCCGAAATGAAGACTCTCTCATCAAGAGCAAGGTTGCAGGGGCAACGATCAAGATGTCTGCAAGCAAGTTAACCCAATACTTGCAGCTCACTAGTTCGGAGCACGAGGATTATCTTGAGGAAGAGGACAAAACCAGAACTTTATTATTCTGTGGACTCGCTCGAGGAACTAAGTCGATAAAGCGAAAGGATATGAATGAGGAGGGGAAACTTCTGTCAGACATTATTGGGAAGGTACTCATATGCAAACCGGGTTCACATGACCACATCTCTGCGGACATGTTCAAGATCCTTGTGGCAATTGTCTGCCGAAAAAGATTCAACTGGGGGGCATTGCTTTTTGAGAAGATAAAGGACACCCTCAGATCTCCTAGCTTTGGCCGAATCATCAGTCTGTATCTCAATCAGTTAAACGGAGATAAGTATGACATGAGTAAAGGTGTTCATCTACATTACTTGAAGAAAATAGACTCGAGTGTTTTTGACAGATGGGAGAGGCGCATTGGGCAGGCTGCCGTGGTAGAACAACAGGAAGTATCTTCAGCCGAGGACAGAATTGTGGCTGACTCCTTAGTAATCCCCAGTGAAATTCCTGATGCTTTGACTGCAGGAATTGAGGGGGAGCCTCTACCCACTTATGCTAATATCATATCTGACATCTCCCAGATAGCTAGAGATGCAGTGGCGGATATACAAGAAGCATGTGAAGCTGTGCTGGAGGATGAGGAGGCCCTGAACCTGAACGATCTAGGTGCCGGAGGTGCTGTAGAGGAGACTGTTGACGAAGGGTTGGAAGATGATGCTGATGCGAATGATCTCATGGATGATGAAGGTGAGGAAGAAGGCAATGAGGGACAGGAAGCATTGGAGACTCAGGATATCACTGAAGTTCCATCTGACAAGCACGCTCCTGAGATCGTCCCTGAGAACATTGGTGCAACAGTGGAGGGGGAGTCCGAGAAATCTACAGAGGCCGCAAGCATTCCCCCTTTAGAGACTGTGCTCATGTCCAGCTCTACATGTGCATCTGCTGAAGAGCAAGGCCAAGGAGTGCCTCTGGATCATCCACTACGAGTTGATCTAGCCAATCACACCGTGAATGTCATTCAGGGTATAGTGGATGAGCTTAAAGCATCTTTTGAGAAAGCTCAAAATAAACTATTGAAAAGAATTAAGAAATCGGAGAATCTCATGCTCAAGAACATGGTGGAGATCAATCACAAACTGGACGTGATGGAAAAGAAGTTTGAAGATAAATATACAGCGGCCGGCCAAGCTGTCACTCTTCTTATGGCCGGATTAAAAAGGAACACTGATACTCTCATAATCGTAAATCAGAATGCTCATGTCGTAGCAAATAACATTCAAAAGTTTGATGGCAATATGATAACTCTCAACACCAATCAACAAGCCTTGGTCACTGAATTCTCCAGGACTACAAAGCATATTGATGAGTCACTGCATTCTTATGCAAACTCCATTGCAGTCGAAGCCAAAAAGGGGGAGAAAGAATATATAGCTAAGATGGCTGAGCTTCGGGAAATCATGATCCAAAACTTTGAACAGTCAAACCAATATGTCTATGACAGTTGCTGGTGGATGCTCCAACAAGCGTTAGGCGTCGATTTGCCTGAAAATCCTGCGGGTATTCATGCTCCTGAGAATACTACGGCTGCTGAGGGAGTAAGTGCTGCAGAAGTTCACTTAAGTGAAGCTGAGGCTGCTAGGGCCACCTCCAAGGCAAAACTGATGGCAATGTTTGACCAAGGAGCCCTAGCAAAAGCCAGAGACAAGAGAAAATCTCAAGAAGGGACATCCAAGGAAACATAAGCTGCAAAAAGAATCAGATTGAAGGAGGAGGAAGTAAGAAACGGAAAGTGGAGTCCGGTTTCAAAGAGTATCATCTTGGACACATTCTGGCTACAAGAAAAAGGAGAAATCAATCGAAACGACGTATACAGCCAGCATGAGTGGGAGCTGCACAAGACGTATGAAGCTAAACGGAACATCTTTTTCAGGACCAACACTGTGGCAGATAAAGCTCCTCCACCCAGATACTATCCAAAGCCCAAGAAGTATGTTGAAAGGCAAAGAAAGAAGTTTTTGGCTCAGAAGCATAAGGATGACCTAGCCAAAAATCCATAGACAGAAATTCATAGATTGTCATTGTCTCTTGAACACTTTTATCTTGTCTTATTGATATATGAACAATCTTGATTATATTTATATATATATATGTATATGAATTTATGATTAACTCAAGTCTTGATCTGTTTGCCTATATTTTCTTATACCACATCTTTATATTCTCTATGTTGTATATATTATCTGGTTAGTGGTATTCATCTTAGCTAGTAGGATTTTGGCTTCGTCAAATAGGGGGAGATTGTTGGGTATTGTATCCACAATTACCTGGACTTGAGGAAGCCACCTGTCAAGCTAAGATGAATTCACAATATATTTGATAAAATCTTTCAAGTTGTGCTTGCAGTTATTCCACACTAAGTACATACCAATGTCAGGGTGCAGTAGGTCAATATACACGGGTCTGCACGACGTAATCCCTCATTGAGCAGATCAGTGTGTTGGCCTACGTGTACTCTCTCTATTGGAGTGTACTTACTTTCAAGTACAGAGCTGTGTTAAGGCAAGAGCAGACAAGGAGCAAGGATGTGTCAAGGAGCACCTCATGGGTGGAAAGACAAAAAATCGTCTAAGTGTAAATCGACGAGAATCACCAAGTGATTCTCGCCGATTCGGCGAGAATCACTGGCTGATTCTCGCCGACTCGATCCAGCTACTTCAAAGCGAGCAACTCTGATGCTAAGTAATAATCGACGAGAATCACTGGCTGATTCTCGCCGAATCGTCGAGAATCACTGGCTGATTCTCGCCGACTCGACCCGGCTATATCAGAGTGTGCAATCAAGTCAACATCGACGAGAATCATCTTTGATTCTCGCCGAATCGACGAGAATCACCTTTGATTCTCGCCGATTCGACGAGAATCACCTTCGATTCTCGCCGATTTTGACTTGAGCAATTTTCTGGAAACAGCTGGACCGGATTCTGCAGCTGGCACTGTTTTGAACCGGAATTAGGGTTTCTTGTGGTGGGACCCATAACGGTCATAAAAGAGTATTTTACTGTATAAATACACACGTATTTTTGAACAGTAGTTTAGCGAAGAAGATTTGAAAAAGACGAGCTGCGACGTGACCTAGATCGCGAGTTCCGCTCCGCCGCCCCCGTCGTCGCCGCTCGAGCAAGTTGATCGCCGGTCTTGATCGTGGTTTCTTCCAGATCTCCCGTCGACAGAAGCTTAGCCAAGCTTAGAGTCTCACGTGTCTAACCGGAGATCTTTTGTCTCTTGATTTGTTGATCGGGAAAACCTTCCCCGTCCGAATCGATTGAGACGATCGATCCTAGTGTGACCGTTGGAAGACCTAGCTAGCTTTGCTACGAAGTTTGGATCTCCAAAGTACTGCAGCTGCACACCGTTGTCACCGCCGATCCCGTGAACCAAGCCGCCGCCCATCTTGCCGCCGCCGGTTCCGGGGAGATTCTCTCCAAGAGAGATCTAGGGTTGTGGACTCTTCGTGGACTTCAAGAACACATCGTCAACGAAGAGGGACACCTTAGTCTCCAAAAGTAGTTTGTATTTCTTGTACATTCTAGTTCATTTTTGTTGTAAAGGAACGTTGGTTCCGAGTTGTAAGGGTTCGGTGCAACCCGTGTTGTGGGAGTGTTGACTCCTACGTGTGGAAGGTTTCCTTCCGATAGTGCAAGGATTGGATTTCAATCCTGTTGGTGAAGTGACCGAGTCATCCCTTGTTGGGAGATAGGTCGAAGGGGGAAAGTGGATGTACCCAAATCGGGGAACCACTATAAATTGCTTGTGTACCTTCTTTGCTGTGGTGTTTTATTTTCGTGTGCAGGTACAATTTTAATTCCGCAAAAACGCTGCACGTCACCTATTCCCCCCACATAGGTGAAGGTAGTTGACACTAGGTGGACTTTCAGTTTTTGACCTGAAAAACCCGGAAAGAGTGAAAAATCATGTCGTCGGATCTGTGCCGAGACAAAATCCACTAGCTTCTTGGACTTTTACAAAGGTTGATTTGATCTCGGAGGACGATAGATCGCTACTCCGTTACAAATGCAAAGTATAGAAAATGTGGAAAAACGGCTAAGTCCTCAGAGCCCCGATGGAAGCGCTCCGGCTTTGGAATGTTACTGAACTCACGGAACCTTGGTGTGAGCGTTCCGGCTGGAAATTTCCCAAGTCCACGAAACTACTGGAAGGAGCGCTATCGTTGAAGAGAGCCTTGGTGGGAGCGCTCTCGCAGAGACGATTGACGTGACTTGGAGATTCTTGAAACCTTAATGCATTGAGAGGTAGTTCCACTTTGACCACCACCCAGAATGATTCGAGCGACATAACAGAATCTTCTTTCGAAAATCTCCCCTATTTTTCTATCGTGGCTTGAAGATCCACTAAAAGATCTCTTTTGACACTCGAAGATTTCCATCGGCGCTCGAAAATCTCCTTTGTATTTGAAGATCCCCTCAAAGACTTTACTCATAACTCAAAGATCCTTCGAAGACTACTCGAAGACCTCCTTTGGCCTTTGAAGATTTCTTCCCAGCAGCCTTGAAGATCTCCTTTGCTTCTCAAAGGTCCCCTCACAAACAGCTCGAAGATCTCATCCAACACCGTCCTTTGCAATTGCCGAATTCATCATTTTAAATCACTTCAAAGCGCGACAACGAATCTATTATTTCTCACGTGCATCAATGCATGTTTTATTATGGGAGTTGTTATATACAAATAACTTATGGCTATATACAAATCAGTATTTCGAATTTTTTAGGTCCATTTAAAGCACTATACACAAACCATATAAAACCCAAAACATAACTCATTTTTCATTCCAATCATAGCAGTCTCCCCTGATTCCCTTTCTTGCGCGCTCAATGGAGTTGATTGAAACAGTCGGTGACCCACTTGAGGCCACCCCCGACGACAGCATCAATCTTCCTGAGCCGCTGTTCTTCCTTGACAACGATCCTGGAGTGTCATTGCAGCAATCGACGGCTCTGGTTCTTCCTCCGACGACCGCCCTGACGCCCTGCCTCCTCCCCTCGCCTCCCCAGGTATATTCCTTCACCTCTTCTTCCTCCTCCAGGCAGAATAGAATTATGGACTCTGATGTTGTACCCCTTCACTTCGTCTTCCATCAGAGTGCAACTTCATTTCCTGGGTTCTTATTCACATTTTCTAAGATTTGTTCTTAGATTTTCTATGGTTTTTGTTCTCAGATTTTGTCTCATCTTTTTCTATTGTTTTTGTACTCAGATTGAACAATCACAATCAGTTGGAGCTCTGCCTTCTTTAGGATCTATTAATTTTTGTAATGCATAATTACATAATTGATATATTAATTTTGCTCTAATGTGTTGTAACGCCTAATTAATTTTGCTCTAATGGATGAGTTAATTTTGCTCTAATGGATGTATTAATCTTGAATTTCAAACATTTTTTTATATGTGAACTGTTTTGCATATAACAATTTTGTATACCTATAAAAATTTTTGATTTGTGCTGATTTATAAATAGTAATGGTTTGTATATAGCCAAATCTAACTTGTCTATAACAACTCGCTATATTATTTTTGCATGTTTCTTACGACTGCGTCTTTGTTGTGCCCGTGGACATTAAAGCTCCGTTTGGGAGGACTTATTTTCACCGGTCAAACGGTTGCGGCCGCATGAACCGGACTTAAATTTAGGCCCGATTCATGCGATTGTAACCGCATGACTAGTAAAAATAAGTCCCCCCCCCCCCACCCAAACAATGCCTAAGGCTCTATTTGTTTGAGCGTTTAGTCCAGTCCGTTTTGGCTAAACAGAGAAGTTGGCGAGTTGGACCATTTGTTTTTCTGCCTAGATTTTGATCAGCTCCGCGTTTTGGCAAGCTCAAAACCCAGCTGCTCAAACCGTGCTGCTAGGCTTCGGTTGATCGCGTTTGGGGGAGGGGGGAAAGGTGAAGCGTAGCAAGCATCCCCGTCGTCGCCGCGAGGAGAAATCCTGGCCACTTTTTCATTTTTTTTAAATTCACCATGGCGATGGAGCTGTCGGCCCAACCCCCTCCAACGCCTCCCTCAAATCTGAACTCTTCCGCGTCCTTTTCAAAATCACCTCCAACGGCTACCTCCGCCGGAAGTGGAGGAGTCGAGACAAGAGATGTTGCGCTTGCCGTAAGTGTAGGACTTGAGACAGGAGGTGCTGCTGTTGCCGGAGGTGGAGTTGAGACCGACCGGAGGAGATTCTGCCTCTGCCTACTCCTAACTCCAACACCTCCGCCATCTGTAAAAGTTGCGGTCGCCAGGAGCATCTAAAATTATATACTATATATATGCAGAATAACATTAAAAATGTTACTTTTTAAAATAAATTTATACATATAATATGTACATATATTAAAATTTAAAAAAATTTATATTTATATGTATACAGATTATCAAACACAATATATATACAAATTTTAAATTATATATATTTAAAAATTTATATAATATTTTTTAAAAAATAAAAAATATATACAAAACGTCACCGCAGTTTTGGCAAATGGTTTCTGTTTTGAACAGCTTTTCAAACACAAACTATCCAAATATATCTTTGTTTCCAAAAATCAATTTTCAAAAGCTCTGTATATAAACATGCATTTATAAGGGTAATACTACACACACCTAATAAATAGCAAAAACCTACAAAACGTGGGGCCCACTAATTAAAAAAAACCGGACATTTGTGGCTTTAAAAGAACAAAATTTGTGAACCCTTCTCATATTTAATACCTGACATTTACCATTCACTTTAGATAGCTAAAAAAAACCTCAAAAAATTCAATAAGGTTCCACGATATTATCATTTTTCTTCTATTTTTTGTTGCTCCACTGATCGTCGCCGCTCCCTAAGGCTATTTTAGCCTTGCCGTCGGTGTCAAGTTCACCATTTGTGACTATTGCTACAACAAAAAAATTATAATTTAATTAAGAAATATATGAATAATCAAATTGTATTAAAAAATGAGATTTATTACATTTAGATCAAAATCGAGTGGCAAACGACTTTGTTGCAGGTTGTCATTTAACTCTGAAATTGACTGTGTAGTCTCGCGCACCTGGGTATCCTATAAAAAAATAATGTCAAATAAAAAAATAGGTACAAAACAACAGGCTTAAATTTAAAAATTAAAAATTACCTCTTTCTTTTGACCTTTTGATATTTTGGTAACTTGAGATTTCTTCTTTCTTATATTATCAACGATTTGCTCTACCTTCGATCTTTTCCTGTTAATTGGTGGACGACCCTTGCCTCTTTTAACTATGGGTGACTGTATCTGATTGTTTGTCGTTGACGTTGTCTTACTTAAATTAGCTGGTATACATGAACCTCTTCCAGTGTTGACACATTTATCTTTCAAATCTATCTTGAGATCTTGAAGTCGTTCAATCACCATATTGCAGTTCTCTTCAGATTCATATGAAAGATTAGCAACTTCGTTAAAAACTGATGACATCTTGTCAAATCTGCGTCCATCATCTGTATCCTTCCAATTACTATAAGTGACTCTGCTCTTAGTATATTGTCTTTTTATATCCTTTCTCCATCGTTGTAAAATATATTTTGAATGAATCAAAAATATATTATTCTCAACCATAATCGATAATATGTGCCTACATAATATTCCACAGAACTCAAATAATTTGCAAATACATTGCATTTCAATTTCACCTTCTTCATTTTTTAGAAAAGAAACATTGAACTTGATTCTCCTCATTTGCTCGTCATTTTCCCCATATTTTTTAAGCTCTGATACTTCATAATAATATTTTAAATCAACTGAATCTAGCAAAGTAGATTTGCAATACATAACACATGTTAACTCATGCTGAAATTCTTTAAACTTTGAATTGGTATAGATGTCTTGAATTTGTTTCTCCATTGCATAAAATGTTACACATGGTATCCAAGAGTTGAAAGACTTAAAGTCCGCATTCTGTTCTTTGACAACTTTACTCCGTAGAGCATTATCATATTGTTCAACAAACTGTTTTAGTGTTGTCTTTGAATTTACATAACCATCAAAAAATGCATTTATTCCTTCACTTCTTTGAGTGGTAGACATTTTAGCCCAAAACGTGTTTTTAACAAAAACTGGAACCCAACGTCGTCTTTCAGCATATAATGCATTCAACCAATCATTATTATTAAGTGAATACTTAGTAATCATTTCATACCATCCATGTTCAAACTCAGTAATAGTAAAAGAATCATACACAACTCGATGCAAATGAAACTTTATCGACTCATAATTATTCATACCTCTTAATTTTTCTGGAACTTTCTTTAGAATATGCCATAAACACCATCTATGAGAAGTATTAGGAAAAATAATTTGAATTGCATTTTGCATAGCTCTATCTTGATCAGTAATAATAACATTTGGTGGCTTATTATTCATACAGGTCAACCAAGTGTCAAATAACCAAATGAAATTTTCAGTATCTTCAGAAGATATCAAACCACATCCCAGTAAAATTGAGTGACCATGGTGATTGACCCCTACAAATGGAGCAAAAGGCATGTCATATTTATTTGTCAAGTAGGTAGTATCAAATGTGATAACATCCCCAAAATCCTCATAAGCTGCTCTACATCTTGCATCCGCCCAAAATAAATTCTTGATTCGATTTTCTTCATCATAATCAATAGTATAAAAGAAATTGTAATCAATTGATTGTACTTTTTTGAAATAATTTTGAAGTGAACTAGCATCACCTGCACCCAACCTGAGTCGTCTTACTTTTTCAATATAATTTCTGCAGTCCTTCTCTAAAAATGGTAAATTTTCATGCCCGCCTGCTTCTACCATTAACACATTAAAATTTTTGTTCATTCTGATACCAGCAGCATCATTTAATTCAAGTTTTCTCTTTGCGATAGCTGTTAGCTTTCGATTACACCTGTAATTACGTGACTTACCAGGGCTCAATACATGATTATGGTCATTTGAAAAACTTGTAACAGTCCACCGATTGTCCTCTAATCTTTTTGCAAGAAGTCTGGCCTTACACTGTGTTTTGGTAATAGGGTGAGGATTCAAAACATTTTATGAAGAAATAGTTGATTTTCCAAATCTACTACATCCAATTGTGATATATGTTGGTATCCCCTCTGACTTTGTAGAAGATCTCTTAGATACCCCAAAACCACATTGTATTCCATATTTTCTGTAATAATCATATATTTGTTCAATACTATCAAAGAAGGTATTGATTTTTGGAGGCTCAAGCAAATCGACTTTATTTGTCATAATATTTTGATTGACTTCTTCATTACTAATATCCATACTAGAAGACTGAGGATCATCCATATTATCAGTGTTTAGATTAGTGAGCCTGGATAAAAAAAACACAATGAAATAATAAAATTAATTGCTCTAAATTGCTAGTATGGTATAACAAACTAACAAAACTGGGTCCAAACATTACCAACACTGTGAATCTGATATACACCACTGCGGAGATGAGGCATGTACCTAATCCAAACAAAAATTCTGCATCGAAAGTATGAAACACCTTATGTTAAGAGGCTGTGGAACAAAGGTCCGAGTTGAGCTTATAAACACAAAACATTAAACCTGAGTGGCCATAAACCTTCTTATTTATACACAAAAGCATATTGTTCAACAGAATTTGACAAAAAAAAAGTAAACTCATCTACTCCCCCCCCCCTATATCCTCAAAAAAAAGTAATTAAAAAATGGAATTAAAAAAAATAGATTTGAAACACCTTCCCAACAAATACAGCAAAAAAAAACTTGAAACGTAAACCCAGAGCCAGGAACACAACCATGGCAACAACCTGAACAAGATAGTGTGGTAAAAAAAATTTATACCAGGTTGCAGCACAGATGAAGCAGCCAGCACAGTGGGGCAGATGGGGTCGGCGGCGACAGGGGATGCGATGCTCACCGTCCAGTCACAGTGGTGGCGGCGAGGGAAGGCCAGCAGTAGTAACGGCGGAAGAGGGAAGCCGGGGCGGGCGGTAAAGTGGAAAAATTATTAGGTTTTGACCCTTTGGGGGAAATGAGGGGATGGAGTCGGGTTTTATTTTTTATTGGTGGGTCCCACTTTTTTTGTATGTTTTTGCTATGTGTTAGGTGGATGAAGTATTATTCCATTTATAATAGCTTCTTTTACAACTACAGCCACTCTACCAAATAAACCCTAAATATGCAAATTTGTAATAAATCAATCGCGATTCATGTGCTGAGGGGCAATATAATAATATTAAATACTAATTTCATGAGATTCAGAATGTCTAGTTGAATTGGTGATGCTTGTTTTTTAAATTGACAAGAATTTTTTTTACGAAACTTTCAAGCGGACTCCACCGCTAAATGCCAAAAATAAATTTGTTTATGTGTCTTGATATACTCAAATTTGCTGGCATATTTTCACCATTTTTATAAAAAAAATTATTTTTTATTGCGGGTTGTCCGGACTTTTTCCGGTTCAGAAAAATCAGATCGTTTTAGCTTGTAATCAGACCAGATGCATAAACAATCAAAATGAACCGCATCAAATGACAAGAGACGTTTTTTACGTGGAAAATTCGAAAAGTGTGAAAAATCACGTGTCTGAAATTGTGTTGAGCCAAAATCCAGCATCTTTTTCGTGTTTTACAGAATTTAGTTTGATCTCAGAGGTCGACAGACCGCTACTCTGTTACAGGTATGAGATTTTGGAGAGATGAGACAGATCCTTAACAATACGGCGGTTGGCGATAACTTGTCCAAGAAGTGTTGGGTGAGCTGAGTGAAGTTCCGGGACGTTCCTTCTCTCCGCGAGTGGAACCATGTTCTTGTCTTCCCCTTTAACATTGTCACAACCCGTATTTTCTTCACAATTAAAAGATATATCAGAGTATGATAAAATGTGCGTCGTGATGCCACCCTATCATTTTATATGAAAAGCATCAAGTTTTGATGTGAAGAGAATAAGTTAAGTTTTAATGGTCGTATCCCTCGGTTCAGTGGATCAACTGACGCACAAGTGAAAACATAATTATACGCTGCGGAAAATAGTTTGTTTACCATGATGATCATCCTAGATGAGTATAGACATCCACACAGGATAACTCATGAGATGCATACTCCTAAGTTGAATATAAATATAAAAACTAGTTTGTACGTTCAGTAAAATATAGTGACTTTAGCTTTTTAAATATGACATGAATGTGATAGTAAAATAAATGTTACTAATATACTTAAAGTAACTAACGTGCAATTCTAAAATAAAAATCTTCCCAGAGAGTAAGTAAAATCAATAAATCACATAAAAATGACTTAGCAGTTAGCAGATACTTTATCATTAAACAAGATCTTGTGGGCGTCAACAACCTGACAGGAACTCATCAAAAATAATGTATGTCTGAACTAAAGGAAAACCAACAAACAACTACCTCACAACCGCTAAGGAAAAGACAGTTGCAACACACCAGCCAAAAACATAGACTCTAAGTCGCTCCACCGGCTACTGCTCCAAACCTGAAGTATTCATATGAAAAGAATATCTCATCAAGATTATACAGGTGGTGATAAAAAAGTTAGCAATAAAACAGAAGAAATAAAGGGTACCAACCCAAACCATAGGAAACTGTCAAATCTCAGCAAATTTATCACAATATAATGGTAAAAGGTTTACTAATTGAGTTCAAAAATAAGAAAGTTGCACCAAGTGCGAAACGAAGACATGCTTCGAGGATATCTGCAAAAGTAGGCAGAATAACATATATCTATATGAGGAAAGAGACTTAACAACCCTAATTATTTGAATCATTAACACTGGTAAGAAATGGTGCTGAGTCGGTGACCACATTGTCCAATCCGAACTTATAGCCCCAAAATGTTTCAAGTAGGTGTTTTGGTGGTGACCACATTGTCCAAACACAACCAGACAGTCCAATTGTGTCAATAAGACACTAGGGTGATGACCACTTCGTATAACCCGTATTCGCAGAGTAGGGTCCCCTCGACAGGCGCAAGACCAACTTTGTATTCTTAAGCTTTTGGAGTGGTTTTACAGTCTTGGTGACCAATTTAAGCCTAGCCCTTGTAATATACTAATAGGTGGAGGAAAAATCTGTCTCCCTCCCCCTCTTTTTTAGGGGGGAGGGTGCGGCAAGTTGGCCGGCACCCGCCCCAACTTGCTAAGTATGAGGTAGGGGCAGCGAGACCGGCCGTCGGCCTGGCTCTCGCCCAGGATGCCTGCCTGGCGGGCGAGACGGCCGGCGGCCTGGCTCTCGCCCAGGCGGCCTGCCTAGTGGGCGAGACGGCCGGCGACCTGGCTCTCGCCCAGGCGGCATGCCTAGCTTTCGAGACGGCCGACGGTCTGGTCTCGCCCAGGCGGCCTGCCTAGTGGGCGAGACGGCCGGCGGCCTGGTCTCGCCCAGGTTGCCTGCCTGGCGGGCGAGACGGCTGGCGGCTTGGTCTCGCCCAGACGACCTGCCTGGTGGGCGAGACGGCATCGGCCTGGTCTCGCCCAGGCGACCTGCTTGACGGGCGAGACTGGCCGGTGCCCTGGATCTCGCCCCCAGCCTTTGGTTCATCCACGGGGTTTACCCGTTCGCCTCAGGTGACAGCAGGGGGAGGGGAGATGCTTAGCCTCCGTTCATCCCTGGACCCCTTGTGGTCATGCTTTTACCATTATACCCCCCAAGGGTGGAATTACCCCTTTACCCCTCGGTGTGGATATTTTCTATTGGCCTAAGGCCTATTTGTCGTAGGGGTATTGCTGACCTTTTGACTCCTAGTCTTGAGAAAACTATAAATAGACCCTTGAGGGTGCCTTGGAGAGTATTGCTTCTTAGCCACTAAAATCCCCTCTACTCATCCTCCAAGGCACCTAACTCAGCATTGGCTAGGGAGGGGGAGATCGCCAAGGTCTTCCAGGTGTGAGGTGTGACCTCCACGCTAGAGTCAAGGGTCTGTTCCTAGTTTCCTGAGCCTTCGGTCCATGACATCCCCCTGAGTGCAGTAAGCGTGAGGTCACCCCTTTCTTGGGACCCCGAACTCCACGAGAGACCAAGTTTTTGGTTTCAACATTTTGGTGCGGTGAGCGTGGAAAGTGACCAACATAGAAGATCTCGGGAGAGTGTCATGGCTGGAGGACAGGGAAGTAGTGATGATCTCGGCGAGCTCCCCCGCAGTTAGACGGATATTATATCTGTGAGGGTGTATCCGGATGAGTGACAACTTCGCCCGTGTTTTTGATTAGAGCTGACCATATGTGGCTAATAAAGTCATGTGAATTCTTTCTTATGATTTAATCATGTTTTCCACCTTTTAGTCATGGGCATCTAGTGTAGTTTGATGTACTTGATGATTTACGTAAGCTCTATTTTTTGATTTTGGTACTTTACTTTTGTACTTTACTTCAGTACGTTTGGTCTTGAGTTGGTATCCTTTATGACTCGTGTTTGCTTTCGTTTAAATTTCTGCCATCACCTGTACATTTTTTGAAAGTCTATGCACCCAAAATTTTTACTGTGGTATTTTGTATTTGGAATGCCTCAGGTTTAGAGCAGTAGCAGGTAGTGGAGCTGGTTTTAGAGTTCCTGAGCATCAGCGTTGGCTGTGGTTTTTTTTACCTTGCAGTTGCGAGGTAGTTTGTTGTTTTAGTTTATATTATCTAGTTCAGACATACTTTTGTTTTATGTGGGTTCGTGTTAGGTTGTTGACGCCCACATGGTTGTTAATTCTTTTTGGACACTTTGTTAGCTATTATTTGTTTTCTTTCTGATTGTTTGGATTGTTTGCTCTCTGTGACGTTTTATGTTAGGGATGCATGTTAGATATTTTTAACTTATAAAACCTTAATATCAGTGCATCATACATGTCATCTATTTCAAAACTAATTCACTACTTTCTGAATAACGTAAAGACTATTGCCTATATTTATTATAAATCTAGAGTTATGCATAGCATGAGTTGTCCTTTGGGAACGTTTATACTCATGTAGAGTGTTTAAAATCAACCTAAACAAAGTATTTTTCCGCAGCGTATAACTATATTTTTATTCGTGAACTAGTTGATTCACTGAAGCGAGAGATACAACTAACTGCTTAACTAAAACTGGTTTTCCCTTAATTAACGTATAAATTTTCTAAAAGAAGTGTTTAGTTGGCGTCCGTCTGAGCGTCTGCAGTTATCCTCTGCTGACGTGACATCATGACTTATGTCTTCTTCTTACTCTGATGTACCCCGTTAATGCGGATAAAATGCGGGTTGTGACAAGCAAACCCTATCAAGGCTCTATTTGGCTATGTTATTGTTAATGAAAAACTACTGCTAGTAAATGTAGTATGGGAAAAATGTTGCTTCTCAAAAATAATTTTTTTTGTTAAAAAATTTGTTTTGATTATATAAAGCTTGTAAAATAAAGTTTTGAAAAAAATGTTTGAAAAAAAAAAGAATTTTAAGTGATTTTTTTTCATAAAATGATTATCAACCACAAAATATATAAAAAAGTATTTTTGTTTCATAATAAGACATTCAACATAATAATAATGCTTATGTCATGAAAAGACATATTTTTTCCAACCAGTTACCCTCGATCACGAGTCACAATCTCGATCTATGTTCTAGATTCATTCAATTAATCCGCTATAATATTACGTTGCGCGATCATCTCGTCTATACCACCTGCAAGATTAGAGCATGTTTCTTACCACCTTTATGAGGCTACCCATCATCTCGACCACCTGCTCGCATTCGCTGAAATCAATATCAAATGATGATTTGTTATTATAGCTTGCTAATTGTCTTAGATTAGGAGGGAAGTGTAGAAACTTTGCTTTAAAATTATAACTTTATTTCTTTTCAATGCTAAAGTATTCATATATTCTTGATAAAATGTACAACATTAAATACAAAATATTATTCTTGGTAAAATAGTAAAAGTTTTATAAAATGTATTCATTATCTGAAAGTTCGACAACACATAGTCAAGTCTAATCAACACAACACATATGTTAAATTTGGTTCAGTAGTGACGGATGCATCCGGTGGATCGAAACATCACTTTAAAATCAGAGAGGGAGAGGTGGGGGTCAAAACGGAGCGGATCAGAGCCGTTTCCTCATTGCTGCAGGTGCCAACGTCGACGGAGGCCGTTTGTTTACCTGCCGTCCGACGGTCGTTTGTTTACCCGCCGTCCGACGACATTTGCTCTAAACGGATGCGCCGAAACGCCAAACCAAACAAAGCCATAATCAACCCGTAACAATTTTCACACAACACTAATATATTCTGGCATTAAGTGATGACAATTTATGTCGAGTTATATTTAATTAATGATAATGAGTTTCTTATTGGGTTTGGTATGGATCTGATAGGCATTCATTAATCGTCGGAAATTTAGGGTTACGCCTATAAATATCTCTGCTCGAGACAATGTGAAGGTCCTTCCAAACTTAACGGCTACACATGATGCTTCAAACACTCTACATTCTCAAAGATTCATTTCCTGCGCCCTAGTCCCCTCTCCCAAGTGAAACCGTCCGCTCCCATTTTTCTAAAATTTCCCGCGCCGCCGCTCCCAATTTGGGTGGTTTCTATGGCCGGTCGGTAAAAAGGAGAAGGAGATTATCCCGTCGCCGCTCGATCGACTGCTCAGAAGGATCACGCCACCACCTCTCCTCTCCCGTGTTCTCTTATGCTCCGTCTAGAATCACAAGGCGATTTTTAGCGTCCGTCGCCTGTATGGAAGAACTAGCCGCTCGTTGGTGTTCTGCACCATTCTGGGCGAATTTTTTTCCTTCTGCCGCTCTGATCGTTGAAGGAAGATCGTTGTTCTCCAGCTGAGATTAGGAAAGAACCCGCCGCTCAAGATCACGATCGAGAGGAGGAAGCCGGTTCCTTACTGTTGTCGTTTTTCTTTGTGGCCGATCGTTGGAGGATTCACATTTCCTTATTGGAATTTTGCCGTCGTTGCCGCTCCTTCCATATTAACTGTTCTCATGTGTTGGAGCATGCATTTCACGCTTCTTTGGTTTGCTAATAACAAATCTTGTTTGTATTTGATCTTTGGGTGTTTATGATGTGTAGATATCACAGATCTAGCTCTAATGGATTTTGGGTGATGTTTCAGGTCAGAACAAATGAGCTTAGGAGATATCGCAAGGCGATATTGAGTATCGTCGACAGGTGACAACGACGATCCACAAATTTGCGTTCGACGATCGACGATCACCGTTCGACAAATCTGTATTAAAGCTTAGAAGCTATTGCCGGGCGATATTGGGTATCACCCATAGGCGACAACGACGATCGACGAATCTGCGCTCGATGATCGACGAATGATGTTCGACAAATCAGCAATGCAAAAATCAGGAGTTCGTGGGACATGCGACAACAGTTATCGCTATTATCAGGTGACGATACCAGTGTCGCCAGACGACATTCCACATTCGACGATCGACAAATCTGCGATGTGAAAATGAGGAGTTCGTGAGACACGTGACATCAGTTACCGATATCGCCAGGTGGCGATACCCAGTGTCGCAAGACGATACCGCCAAAGTATAAAAGCCATTCAATTTTCTGAGGAGATAACATATTTAATTACCTGGAGTGCACCTTCCTGTTTAGACGAACTAGAGAGCTCCAGATTCCAGATTTACTCCATGCTCTGAAGAAGGCCGAAGCGCAAAAGATAGACGGCACGTTCACAACATTCAAAGCAACCCTGACAAGGATTCACCGACATCTTCAGCGCATTGTTTGAAGGGAGTTTCAAGTCTAAAGTTTTCAATTTATTTTTTTCTTATTCTTATTGTTATCTTATTGTAATCAAGACGAAAAATCACCGTCTTCTGCGTGACGTCTAAGTCCTTGTGTGCCTTAGGGGAAAATCGCCGCCTTGTGCGTGGCGTCCAAGTCCTTGTGCAGCTTAGGGAAAAATCGTTGTCTTGTGTGCAGCGTCTAGATTGTGGTAGATCTAGGGGATGCTAGAAATATGATTTAGGAAGAGATACGCTTTAGCCTACCAGTAGGCCTGCAAACGAGTCGAGCTCGAGTCGAGCTCATCAAAAAAAGCCGGCTCGAGCTCGAGCTCGAGCTTCTTTTTTCGAGCTCGAGCTCGAGCTCGACGAGCCTATTTTAAAAGGCTCGAGCTCGAGCTCGACGAGCACGGTTCGAGCTCGAGCTCGAGCTCAAATTTAACATGATATTAATAATATAAAATCATTATTTTAATAATATTATATTAATATTATGTTAATAATATAATATATTAAAATATTTAATACTAATAATATATATTATTTAATTAAAAAAAAGCTCGCGAGCCGGCTCGCGAGCTCGTGAACAGGTTTAATTAGGCTCGAGCTCGGCTCGAAATCAGGCTCGAGCTCGACGAGCTCGAGCTCGAGCTCGACATGCTCGAGCTCGAGTCGAGCTTTTTTCAAGCCGGCTCATCGAGCTTTCGAGCCGGCTCAACTCAACTTGCACCCCTACCTACCAGTTCTTGGTAGAAGGACCGGCAAAAACTTAAGCAAATTGTATTTTTTATAAGCTTTGTCTCCAACTTTATAGAGATACTTTGTATTCAGATTTAACACATTTGAAATATATTGTTATTGTTTTTGTTGGTATATATTTCAGGATGTTTAATTTTGCTTATGAAAAGTTAGTCTTCATTTCTAATAACATTGTTTTATTCATCAGGTAAAGTTTGTTTAGTTTAAGAAAAATTAATTAGCCCTTATTCACCCTCCCCTCTAAGGGCGCCGCACGATCCAACACCATGCTGGTGACCGTCTTAACTGTGCCCGGTCATAATGATTGCTCGCTCGCGATCATATGGGGTCCGAGATACCCGGCGATCACTCCAAGCATAAACTTGGACTTAAACCAATTAAAATATTGAATTATCCGAATCAGGGCCCACCTGATATGGTGGGCCTACGTTTCCAGATCAGTCTAGACTCTCGAGAAATTTCAAAAATCAAGAAACGGGGAGTTGCGCCACGTTTGTTCTTATTCACCAAGTGTTTTGTTAAGGTGATTGTTATTAGCACTGCAGTTTTGGCTAGCCGCACTATATTTTTTCCTAATTTATCGTGCTTTTTTGAAATACGTCTTGTACATGTTTTTTTAGGAAAAATGTTCAGCACAAAAGTTATATATCTCGACGAGATCGACAACTTTCGTGATGAACATTTTTCCTAAAAATGCATGTACAAGACATATTTTGGAAATACACCCAGATTTCACGTCTTTTAGAAATACGTCATGTACATGTATTTTTAGGAAAAATGTTCATCACGAAAGTTATAGATCGAGATTTATAACTTTCGTGATGAATACTTTTTTCTAAAAATATATGTATAAGACGTATTTTCAAAAGACGCGAGAAATAAGAAAAAACCATAGTGCTGCTAGCCAAATCACATATATTAATCTGTTCCCGCCTACCTCCGTTCCCTCAGTTAGGAATTCTGATACTCCAGTTTAAGTGTCTAGGGTTCCGCCTCGAAAGCTGGAGTCCGGTGAGAATGAAGCTTTTTCCGAAGATCTACTACTGTAAAGGTCCGTTGGCCGCCTACTTTCTGTAACTCCAATTAGCTATTTAGCTTTGGTTTTGAGTTAGATTTCCCTTTCAAACCAATTTACCGGGGGAACGAAGAAGGTATGAGTAAACCCTAACCATTGTAAGGTCTATAGATGCGAAAACCTGCAGAAAACGAGATGTAGATTGATTCTGGAAGTTTTTTTTAAAAAAAAATTATTCAAAATTAGGGCCCCTTCAGCGCGACGGCTTTCGCGCGTTGTTGTTCTTTCTCAAATTTCTTGAAATGTTCGTCCGTGATTCGTAGAAGGGGGAAATTGCAAGTTTATTTTCAGCTCCACCTAAGTAAGCATTCATAAGATACAATCTGATTTTGACGGTAGTGAAATGTGCCCTCCGTTTTCTTCTACGACATTTTTTGTGTTTGAAATGTGTTTGTTACTGATTACAAATATGAATATAGACTTCGTTTGGTTCGGCGTTTCGCCGCCTCCGTTTGGAGCAAACGCTGCTGGACGGCGGGTAAACAAACGGCCGGCGGCGGCGTTTGCTCAGTTTGCACCCGCAGCGAGGAGGAAACGGCCCGATCCGCTCCGTTTCGACCCCCACCTCTACCCCCTCTTGTTCCAAAGCGACGTTTCGACCAACCGGATGCACCCACCACCGCCAAACCAAAAATAACCCGAGTGTTTGAGCCTGATTTCGCTCATATTATTATATATTTTATGTGAGGCCATTTTTTGTTTATTGGATTGTAGCTCTGCAACAATCTGTAGGTCAATGTTGTGGAGGCTAGTTGGTATAATTATCTTTTGGGGAGATTTGAGGTTTGTAGTGACAATGGGCATGCATAGACTTTATTCCTTGAAACTTATGTTGAAATATTATGAACTTTATAGAAAGGTTTGGAATAAGGTGGTTAACAATACTCTATAACTAAGTATAAGAGGTCATACTTTAGATGTTTGTGGTGCTTCTAATCAAATTACATGTATATGAATACTTTAGAATCATATATAGCATGTTGAAGAAAGTGAAGTTCACTTATAAATAGTGGTTCTCGTCACTGTGGACGCTATGGATATTCATTCATTGATGGTTATCAAGATCTCGAATGTTGGGGAAATTTGTTCCCGAGTTTGCATGCACGTGAGGACACGAGCCGAGCTACCTACAGAAATCGTCAGCGAAAAACATAAAACCCCTAAAACAGTTTATAAAACACCAGATGATCAGAATTCCAGCCAAAAAACTTCAACTAAATGGTATTTAGCAAATACACATACAAAAGATCCCCCCACCCCGATCCCCAAATGGATAAACAGATATGAAAGACACAAGTATACTGATAAAGACGACCAAGTTCGAGTCAGAGTGACTCGTTTCAAATTGGTTCTCTAAATACCTGCAGTCCTTTGAAGATTTTTCAATATCATGTCAAGTTATCTTGCCTACATCCACAAACGATGTCACCGACACACTCTTATTAATCTATAACTCGTCAATAGGTTGCCGCATCCAAGGCTCAGTGTTATGGGTTCTTACCATCCGGCGCCGGTACATGCATATTTCATTTACATGTCATTTTGTATGCTATTTCAATTAGAGTCGTCAGGTTTCAATATTCACGTATCTACTTTTATTTCTGGGTATTTACATTTGTGCCAGTTGAGGCACAGATGCCTCTTTATGTTGCGAGTTAATAGGCAATCCTATAAACAATAAAGGCCTCTCTATGTTGGAATCAAGAAAATTCTGGTCCCAAATGTTTGAACCAAATGGTGACCAAAGACTACTTGTCTAGCTGTCTACTCAGGAAAATGGAGACTGGATAGACCCGAAGAGCTGAAATCTTCATGCACTGCCTATAAATTAGACCCCGAACTGCAGCGTGGAAGTCCCATTGCTTACCCGGAATTGTATATGAACTTACACTCCAACGCCAAAGCTGAGTTAGATACAAGAGTGGTGAGCTCTAAGGTCAAGGAGAACCTTTTGGGGGGGGGGGGGGTAAAACCATCCCCTCTCTTGTGCGTTGGAGTGCTATTTATAGGCAATCCAAGGGGCAGCCTACGATTTTGCGAATAACCATTTCTGGTCGAGATGGGTTGCGGATAGCCGCCTGACGATGAGGTCCGTTGGATGAGATCTGGTGGACGAGGTCTGCCGGATGAGATCTCCCAGATAAGGTCTGCGAATAGCCGTCGGGCGAGGCCTGCGAATAGCCGTCGGGCGAGGCCTGTGAATAGCCGCCCGGCGAGGCCTGCGAATAGCCGCCCGGCGAGGCCTGCGAATAGCCGCCCGGCGAGGCCTGCGAATAGCCGCCCGGCGAGGCCTGCGAATAGCCGCCCGGCGAGGCCTGCGAATAGCCGCCCGGCGAGGCCTGCGAATAGCCGCCCGGCGAGGCCTGCGAATAGCCGCCCGGCGAGGCCTGCGAATAGCCGCCCGGCGAGGCCTGCGAATAGCCGCCCGGCGAGGCCTGCGAATAGCCGCCCGGCGAGGCCTGCGAATAGCCGCCCGGCGAGGCCTGCGAATAGCCGCCCGGCGAGGCCTGCGAATAGCCGCCCGGCGAGGCCTGCGAATAGCCGCCCGGCGAGGCCTGCGAATAGCCGCCCGGCGAGGCCTGCGAATAGCCGCCCGACGAGGTGGTTTCCTGAAGTGTCTTCATTAGACAATTCTGATCTCGACGAATTACGAGTTATATACCACAAATATAGCTCATTGTACTCACCCGAGTCAAATGCGGTGGTTGTGCACTGTTGTCCTTTGCACAAATATGTACACCATGCACTACTGCACAACCGTAATTGTCACCTGACTGAACTCTTGACACTGTAATGTTCTTTTCTCTCCTGATTGCAAGTGACGGTCACCAAACACTGCCTATGCCTCTTCAGATTAGCCTAAATCGACCTTCATTCATGCCGCCACTCCCCTACACTCATGCACGTGCTCCGTAGCCCCGCTACACAACCACGGTGCCAATAATGCCTTTCGTCTCAACCCCTGCACAAGTATTCCTCAACGTCACAATCTTTGCGACAATCATGCCACCAAACCTCACAATGGACTCCACACTGTTGGGATTTCACACAATTCCCAGGACAGTCACAATAACCGTAAGGGTACAAAGAACACTTAATAATCCAGAGACAAATTCAACGTACGATAATTTATCAAAACTACAAATAAATGTGACGAAAATACCAATCTGTTACAATTACACCACAGATAAGATGGATTAGCTTAATCCGCTGGTGGGCAATGATCTTGGACTGCAATCTTCAAAAGGACGCACAAGGTTTGCTCCGACGAACTTTTGTCATCGTCAAACGATTGACCACCACTGCCGCCACCAGAGAAGTCAACGCAGAATTATGCCCAACTCGCGTGTAATCCCGCTGCTCACCACGCTGCTTGCTCCACTACATCCTTGCCTCTCACTGCAGCCCATCACAACCTCGCCTTCTTTCTCTTCGTAAATCTACCTTCAAGAGCATCTTTCTCCAAGATGAGAAACGGTGGTGTGTCTATCCAAGCCATAACCCAACTATTTATCTAGTCATTTCATTTTCCTTGACCACTTTTCTAGAAGTTTCCTAGCATGTGAAACACATGAGGGACTTGCAGAGTCAACATCGACGGCTTGTAGAGTCAACATCGGCGATTTGGAGTGTCAACAACGACGATATGTAGGTGAAGCATGATACACATGAGTTTGAAAGATCAAACCAACTCAACAATCACCACCTTAGTTTGAATTTCAAAAATACCAAATTTTGCATCAAACATCAAAATGCACCGAGCATTTGCACGAAACACCAAACTCCACTGAGCTTCTGCACGAAGCACCAGACTGCACCAAGCATATGCACAAAACACCACCTCACTGACGGAGGTATCGGCCGACCTACTCCAGTCGACTCCATCCTGCACTGGCTTAACCCGAGAAAGTCGACGCTACCAGATCATGAAAACTGACTCGTCGAACTCGAGTCCCGAGAAGGCGATATGATGCACAACCACGGCTATCAATCCTATTGCCAGCAGAAATCATGACCTCACCACATCGCATTGCGGTCTCTATCGACCGATATAGTCTACCGCACTGTACAACTCGCATGAGTACAGTGTGCCCTCGCATCACCGTTAGAACCCCATGCCTGGCCGCCCAGTTGCAATCTTCCGAGTACAATCCACCCAACGATATCAGATTCTTACGCAGCTTGGGCACCAGATACACCCTCTCAAGCCTACGTATCGCTCCATCCTTCATCTGCAAGTACACCGTCCTTATCCTTGTGGCCTCGCTTCTTGAGTCGTCACCCAATATTACCATCCCGGCCGCCACCTCTAAGGAACTGAATATCGACGCATCTGGGCAAGTGTGTTGCGATGCACCAGAATCAAGCATCCAACTATCAGAGTCACCCCGACTCTCAATGATGTAATAAAAAACCGTCATCTCCTGCCAAGTCCAATGTCACCATGCCCGCATCTTGGACGTCACTTGAAGTACTAGAACTCCCAGCCCGATGCGGTCAATGTCTCCTAATGTGACCAATTTGTCTGTAGTGGAAACACATCACTGCCTTCTTCGAAGTCGATCGAGCCCCTGAACCGTTCAATCCTTTCTCGAAACTTCTCCCTCATCCATGCGCTACCAAGATCTGGTCACCCTTAGGAGTGGGGTCCTTAAACATCTGACTAGATAAAAACACCGACGTGACTTCTTCCAGCCCCACCATATCCTTCCCATACAGTAGCGTAGTCACCATGTGTTTGTATGACGCTGAGAGCGAGGTAAGAAGCAAAAAGGCTTTGTCTTTTTCCTCTACCTTCGAGCCAACCACATGCAACTGACTCAGAAGACCATTGAATACATTGAAGTGTTCCTGCAGGTTGCCACCTTCCTGTATCTTCAACGCATAGAGACACTGCTTCAACAATAATCTTGTCGTCATAGATTTTGCCATGTACTCTAACTTCTCCCAAAGCCCAACTACCTCCTCTTCATTCCTAATGTTGATGAGGACTTGATCAGCAACTCACATCCCGATTGTGCTCGTAGCTCTTTCATCAAGATCTTTCCAGTCCTCATCTTTTATTGTCGCGAGCAATTTGTCGCTCCACCGCAAGACTCGAATCAAACCATGCTGAACCAACATGTCTATTACTCGAATCTGCCATAGGCTAAAATTCCCGCCACCGTTGAATTTCTCCGCTGAAAATCTCTCAAGAACCGCGTTCTTTCCTCCCATGATTTTTCTCTGTAAACTAGAAGACCTGATTTGTTTAAAGTCCATATATAAAAGGATGAGAAGAGGATTTAGTCGTTCACCATTGCAGTCAGAACCTTCATAGAATGTCCAATCACGATTGTCTACTGAACCTCCTCTTATACCATTTGTTGGGATTTCATACAATCCTCCAGACAGTCACAATAACTGTAAGGGTATAAGGAACACGTAATAATCCGAAGAAAATTCAACACACGATAATTAATCAAAATTACAAATAGAGAAGACAAAAATACTAATAAGATGAATTAGCTAAATCCGTCGGTGGACAATAATGATCTTGGACTGCAATCCTCAGAAGGACGCACAAGGTTCGCTCCGACAAACCTCCATCGTCGTCAGACGACCAACCACCACCGCCGCCACCGGAGAAGTCAACGCGGAATAATGTCCAGATCGCGTGTAAGCCCGCAGTTCACTACGCTGCTTGCCCCATTACAGCCTTGCCACATTCACTGCAGCCCGTCGCAGCCTCGCCTTATTCTTCTCCGTGAATCCACCTCCGAGGGCATTTTTCTCCAAGATAAAAACCATTGGCGTGTCTATCGAAGGCATAACCCAACCTTTTATATAGTCATTTCATTTGCTTTGACCATTTTTCTAGAAGTTTCTAGCACGTGAAACACATGTGTGGCTTGAAGAGTCAACATCGGTAGCTTGTAGAGTCAACATCGACGGCTTGGAGAGTCAACATCGGTGGCTTGGAAAGTCAACATCGGCGGCTTGGAGAGTCAACATCGGCGGCCGGTAGGTGAAGCATGATATACATGGGTTTGAAAAATCAAACCAACTCAGTACACACTGCCTCAAGGCCTCTAACTGTTGTTGCTCCTTCCACTGCCTAAGGTCGCCGACGTCAAAGTCCCCGCCCGGGAACAAAAGGGGAGAGGCAGAGAGGACAATCTTGATTTACACAGGCAGCTGGGAGAAAGAATCGTCAAGAAGGAAAGTAGGTGCTTACGAAACTGGGGAGAAAATAAATAGAGAAGGTGGGTTGCTTCCTCTTCTTATTAGTTTGTTTTGCCCAAAATGGTGGAATTCATATTCGTGATGTTTGGTTACCTGATTTTAAAACCGGCTTTTTTATTGCTTTGTTTGGCATGACTTAGGCTCTGTTTGGTTTGACATTTTGCCGCCTCCGTTTGGAGCAAACGCCGCCGGATGGCGGGTAAGCAAATGACCAACGACGGCGTTTGCTCCGTTTGCACCCGTAGCAATGAGGAAACGGCCCCGATCTGCTCCGTTTCGACCCTCGCCTCTCCCCCTCCGATTCCAAAGTGTCATTTCGACCCACGGGATGCACCTCCACTGCAGAACCAAATATACCCTTAATTGCTCATGTGAGTTTGATCAAAAACGTTATTATCATCAAATGTATGTTTGACAAGACAATGATTATGACCCCTATCAAGAAAATAAATTAGTTTTCACTTTGCAGCATAGAATGCATAAATTTTTGGCAAAATACTTATTTCAGTCCTCAACTCTTGTTCTCTTTAAGTTTTCAGTCCCAAAGGTTTTATTTTGTATAAATCTGTCCCCAACTTTTACTCCATTTTAAGTTTCACTCCTAAAGTTAACAGATTTTATTTTTCCGTCATGCAGATTCAGAAACTGCCCATTTTTTCCTCAACCCAAGCAACCATTTTCCTCCTTCCACGCGACTGCACGGCTACCACTACACGTGGCTACTCCCCGACAAGTCCTCCACGACGACAGGTCCGGTGACGGCTCCACGCCAGTACTCCACGACTACTCCACGACGAGTCCACCACAACGACTACTCCGGGAGGATTTTAAAACTACATAATGCGATTTGTTATGGTTCCATGCGGGTTTAATTTGATTTCCCTTGATTTTTCCTAGTCTTCATTCCTGGATGCCTTCGATTTGGTGTCATGTGTAGGCTCCAACGGTTTAGTTAACTAAGAGAGATCTAAATAGGATACAACTTAGCAAGTTTCTCACTCTCTTAGGCATTCTATATCTGAAAATGTTCTTGAAGAACTGCAACTGCAGTAAGAGAACTCCTGTTCTGTATTGATTTGGAGATAGAAATTTAAATTCATAGTATATGTTCTGATTATGTATTTGTTTTGTATTGTTTAAATTCATAGATTAAATTCTTGTTTTGTATTGCTTCAAATTTCATAGTTCAGTAAACATTTTTGTTAGTTTTAGCGAAAAGAGTTAACTGAGGGCAGAAATAAAAATTTATGAAAGGTTGGGGAAGTAAAAAGTTATGAAAGGTTGGGACTGATTTGTTCAAAATTAAAAGTTAAGGACTGAAAGAATTCATGATCACTGCTTTCACCACCGCCTCACCAAACAAGGCACAATAATCCCCGTGCAGGAAAAATCTGCACCGAAGCTAGTGAGCTAGGAGCTCTTTTCCTGTGGTCCAGACACATGTTTGCGGGAGTTCTTTCTCTCGATTCGCCATCCATTCCCTCCCTTTCCTCCCTTCGCTCCCCCTCTCTCATTGAAGCCCAGGTCCGGATGATACGACCCGTCCAGTGGGAACCATGCTGCTGCTGTTGGAATTGAGGGGCAAATTGGTCTTTTTCTTCATTGTCTGTCTTAGTATAAATTATGTTGTAAGTGTAGGGTTTTGGGGGGGTGAAAGAACTGAAGTCTTTTGTGTGTGTGCTGTGTGGAGCCGGTGATCCCCTCCCCTAGTTGGCCGACTGCCCCGGAGGTCTACTTCCTCGCATCGGACTTATCTTGTTTGCTGTGTTTGTAATTCCTACAACTTATTCTACTATATTGTTCTACTGCTTGAGTTATATATCAATTGTTGGTGCTCTGGGTTGTGAGATAAATCGCTTCAAGGGTATCAGAGCCAGCACGATCTTCTCCACGCCATGCCGCCGCCGACCGACGCCACCAGGTCTAAAGACCCCGCGCCTGATCTTGACGCCCTCCGCCTCGCCCAAGAAGCCCTCTCCCTCCAGCTGCGGCCCCTCACGGAACAGCAGAGCCGCACTTCCGACAAGGTTCGCGAGATCCTCTTCGTTCTCAAGCCCGACCGGTTCAGTGGCTCCGACGGTCCTCCCACCCCGCCCGACTTCCGCCAAGCTTCCTCCGCCTTCCAGCCCGGGAACAACACACGTTTAGCCCGCCTCGACTTTCCCCGTTTTTGTCGGCGACGACGTCCTGCACTGGATCTACCGCTGTGACCAGTTCTTCGAAGTGGACGACACACCCGCCGACATGAAGGTCCGCATTGCCTCTATCCACATGGAGAATCGAGCGCTTTATTGACACCAAAGCTACATGAAGCATCGCATCACCCACCAATGGCCCTCCTGAGAAGAATATTGTCAAGCCCTCAGCAACCGCTTTGGTTCTCTCTCATTTGATGACCCCCTCAGCGACATGAAGAATTTGCGACAAAAATGGTCGGTCCAAAGCTATCTCGACGAATTTGACGTCCTCCTCCACCGGGCTGCCATTCCAGAGGAGAATGCCATCAGCATGTGTTTAGCCGGTTTGAGAGGTGACATCGAATATGCGGTGCGTATGTTCCAACCTAAGTCCCTTCAGGACGTTTTCTCTCTCGCCCGGATGCAAGAGCAACAACTAGCCTTCTCCTCCCGCCGTTCGACCTCCGCCAGTTGGGTCAGACCACCGTCCGGGATGGTCGGTCAAGCTCTCACACCCCGGGCGGTCTTACTCAATCGCGGGCTGCTGGGCCCACAGGTTCCCAACCAGGGAAGGGGAACCCGAAGCTGACATCCACCGATATGGATGAGCGGCGAAGTAAAGGTTTATGCTTTTGGTGCGACAACAAGTATACACCGGGGCATCGCTGTGTGGAACGGCGGAAGTCTTACGCCCTCGAAGTCGTCCCCAATATTGAGGAGGTTGAGGGCCCGACGGAGGACCCGCTCGAGGAGCCGGCCTTGATAGCCGCTCCGGAGGAAGAGCCGGAGGCACCACCCCACGTTTCCGTCCATGCCTTGGAGGGAACGACTCATTTCCAGACCATGCGGATCACTGCTTCGTACCAAGGAGAACCACTCCACATGCTCATCGATTCCGGCAACACACAACTTCCTCGACCTCGACACGACGACCCGACTGCAATGCACGATGACGTTGATTCCGAGCTTTGACGTGGCGGTAGCTAACGGGAAAACCATCGCAAGTTCCTACAAGGTTCTCGCTTTTACCTGGAAGATGCAAGGTCTACTATTTTCCTCGGATGTGTTGGTCCTACCACTCGGTGGATGCGAATTAGTCTAGGGAGTCCAGTGGCTCGTCACTCTCGGGGTGGTCCATTGGAATTTCAAAAATTTAAAGATGGAAATTTCTGTTCACGGGCGCCGACTTACCTTGAGGGGCTCGAAGCAAACGGTTAACACCTGGATGCAACCCCGGCGGCCGCAAAAGCTGATTGACCGAAATGGTGAGCTCAACATGCTGGCCTTGTGCTACCTCCATCCCGATCCCGTGACCTCTACACCCGTCCACTCTGAACAGGGGGTCCAACCTGGCACGACCATATTGCCATTGGAACCAGCGAAACTCGTCCAGCTGTGAGCCATCTTGGATGAATACCACGACATTTTTGCCGAGCCCAAGGAGCTTCCCCCCATTCGCCAACATGAGCACCGGATTCCGCTACGTGATGGCAGCTCTCCTGTTAACATACGACCATACCATTACCCACCCATACAAAAAGGCGTTATTGACCGTATGGTGCAAGACCTGTTGGAGACCGGTCTAATTCAGCATAGCAACAACCCATTTGCGTCCCCCGTGGTTCTCGTGAAGAAGAGCGATTGCACATGGTGTTTGTGCGTCGATTATCGACAACTTAACCGGGATACCATCAAGGATAAATTCCCTATTCCCATTATCGAAGAGTTAATTGACGAGCTACATGGTGCTATGTTTTTCTCTAAATTGGATCTACGTGCGGGCTTTCACCAAGTTCAGATGGCACTGGAGGACATCCCAAAGATGGTGTTTCGCACCCTCCACGGCCATTACGAATTTCTCGTGATGCCGTTTGGGTTGGCCAACGCTCCCTCTACCTTTCAGAGTTTGATGAACTCCATTTTTCGGGGACAACTACGACGGTCCATCCTCGTCTTCTTCGACAACATACTTGTATACAACGGCTCTTGGGAGGACCATTTGCTGCATTTACGTACAACATTTCAGCTTTTGCGCCAAGAGCGCCTCTTCTTCAAGCACTCCAAGTGCCACTTTGGGCTACAAAAAATCCACTACTTGGGCCACTTGATCTCGCACCAAGGGGTAGCCACCGACCGTAGCAAAATCCAAGCTATGCTCGATTGGCCAACGCCCTCCAACCTCAAACGCTTGCGTGGATTCTTGGGATTAACGGGATATTACCGACGTTTTATCCAAGGTTATGGGGCTTTGGCCAAACCTTTGACATCGCTGCTACATCAACCACACTTCCAATGGGGCGAGGAATCGGAGAAAGCTGCTTTCCAAGCGCTCAAGCGGGCGGTCTCGCAGCCACCGGTGCTCCGCTTACTAGACTTCCAGCGTACCTTCGTCGTGGAGACGGACGCGGCGGATACCGGCGTGGGTGCGGTTTTATTACAAGAGGGTCAACCCGTGGCTTACTTTAGCAAGACCCTCGGTCCCAAAAATGCCAGATTATCCACATACGAGAAGGAGCTCCTAGCGGTGTTCATGACCGTCCAAAAATGGCGACATTATTTGTTGGGTTCGCCGTTTATTATCCGTACCGACCACCAAAGCCTTAAATACTTGCTTGAGCAACGGATTGCCACCCCGGCCCAACAATGGTACCTCGCCAAATTGATGGGATATGACTTTCAAATCCAATACAAGCGGGGTAAGGACAACGTCCGCGCCGACGCATTATCCCGTAAATATGAACAAGGGGGCGGTGAGCTCCAAGCAACGGTGGTGATTCAATTCGAGATTTTGAAGGCAGTCCGCCGGTCATGGGAACAGGACAGCCGCCTCCAGCGCATTATTACGACCAAGGAGGTCGACCTGACAAGCGAACCAAAGTACCAATGGCGGCATGGGGTGCTCCAACGGCGGGGTAAGCTGGTTGTGGCCAGGACAGGGCCCTCCGCGAGCGGCTACTCCATCTCTACCACGACAGTGCACTTGGAGGTCACTCGGGTATCACGACAACTCATCATCGACTAAAGCAAGTTTTTTATTGGAAGGGAATGAAATCTGAGGTCTACGACTACATCAGCCGCTGCCCTACATGTCAGATGTGCAAATCCACCAATCAACGACCGATGGGATCCTTGCAGCCCTTGCCCATTCTGGAACGGATTTGGCAAGAAATCTCCATGGACTTCATTGAAGGACTGCCCCCGAGTCAAGGCAAGGCGTCCATTCTTGTGATGGTGGATGGGTTGAGCAAGCAAGCTCACTTCGTGGCCCTCGCCCATCCATACACAGCGGAGGGGGTAGCCAACATCTTCCTCAACTCGGTTTTTCTCCTTCATGGCCTACCCACAGGCCACAGCTATTGTAAGTGACAGGGATGCCGTGTTCTTAAGTGATTTTTGGACAGAGCTTTTTCGAATATTGCAGGTACAACTGCATCACTCCACCGCTTACCACCCACAGAGTGACGGGCAAACCGAAGTGGTCAATCGGTGCGTGGAGAGCTACCTACGGTGCATGTGTCATGAGAGGCCTCGGAGCTGGGCCGAGTGGCTTCCCTTAGCCGAATGGTGGTATAACTCCACATTCCAAAGCGCCATTCGGATGGCACCCTATGAAGTGGTGTACGAGCAAGAACCCCAACTTCCTTCGCCCTATGTGGAGGGCACCTTGACGGTGGAGATGGTCGACCGATCAATGGTGGCTCGAGAGAAGGTACTTACCATTCTCAAAAACAACTTATCTCTGACTCAAAACAGGATGAAGACTCTCGCGGATAGGAGGCGTTGCGAAAGAGAGCTGGATGTGGGCTCATGGGTATATATTCGGTTACAACCTTACCGCCAAACAAGCCTTCGGGCGCACGGGTGCCAGAAATTATCACCCAAGTTCTTTGGGCCCTTCCGACTGTTGGCACGAGTGGGCAAGGTGGCTTACCGGCTCGAACTTCCATCCAACGCCAAGATCCATGCGACATTTCACATCTCACAGTTGAAGGAACACAAAGGGGCGCCTCCCAACCGTCCAGGAGAGCTACCACTGACAGTGACGGAGGAAGGCAATGTGCTGATTGAACCGTTAAGAAGCCTGGACCGCAGAATCATCAGCCGGAACGGCCGCGTCGTCTCTCAGTTCTTGGTGCAATGGGCCAACGGGACTCGTGCAGATGAAACTTGGGAGCATCTCTGGCTGCTGCAAGAGAGGTACCCACATTTCGTTCCTTGGGGACAAGGAACCTCTGATGGGGGAGGTATTTGATACGACCCGTTCAGTGGGAACCGTGCTGCTGCTGTTGGACTTGAGGGGCAAATTGGTCTTTTTCTTCATTGTCTGTCTTAGTATAAATTATGTTGTAAGTGTAGGGTTTTGGGGGGTGAAAGAACTGAAGTCTTTTGTGTGTGTGCTGTATGGAGCCGGTGATCCCCTCCCCTAGTTGGCCGACTGCCCAGGAGGTCTACTTCCTCGCATCGGACTTATCTTGTTTGCTGTGTTTGTAATTCCTGCAACTCGTTCTACTGTATTGTTCTACTGCTTGAGTTATATATCAATTGTTGGTGCTCTGGGTTGTGAGATAAATCGCTTCCCCGGAGCATGATCAAGCGCCTTGTTCGCCCGTGAAAGCTCTCGTAGAGTCGTGACTCTCTCGTCGAAGCCTTAGATCGACACAGAAGTCCTGATCCCCTTCTTCATTTTCTGCCCTAGATCGCAGGAGCTGCCATTCCATTCAGCTTCCGTGTTTTTTTTCCATTTCCATGCCTTCGTTGGGTATGCTGTTCTAAAGAAGAAGGAAAATCAGATCCATGGCCATATTTTGAATTTTAAAAAATCTGCTGTTCTTCATTAGTATTGCATTTTTTTAATCCAAATGCCTGTCTCTTCTTCTTTAGAAGTTGGGTCTGCTCTTCCTTCACTCCACGGTGAAATGGAGGACTGCTTCACCACCTTGCATCTTGTACCCGATGACTCCATAGAGCTCCTCTGAGATTCTATTTCTGATTTGCCAACTCAAGTATACAAAATGAAGGTGAACAAAAGATCCAAAGCACAATAATTCTCCTAAAGCTTGTTATTCAGTAGATTGATCTGTTTCACTTCTTCCCTACATAATTTACCAAAAAATTTCATAGCACAATATTTTGATGCTTTGCTCTGCCAACATAGTTATTATAATAATTATAAATTTTTTATATAGAAACTTGGTTTTTATTAAATAGCTTTTTGAAGCCTCCTTTTCGAATAGCTCTGCAAACTCCATTTTATACAAATATTTTTGTATTGCAAACTCCATTTTTCACAAACAACTTTTTTTTCATACTCCATTTCTATCAGCTACATTTTGATCAACAACATCTGAAACAAACAGAGCCTTAAGTCAAGTCTTTGTTTCCTCTTTTTTTATTTTTCTTTAAACGTATTCATCACATGTTGGGATTGGGTAGACAATTATATTAGGTATATTTTTAATATTTTATTTTATCATATATACGAGTTACAGGCACGAGGCTTCGCCCCTACAGTCAAACACGATAGTACCCCGACCGGGACAGTCACGAGGCTCCGCCTCTATGCTGGTTTTTTTTGGGCAGAGGGCCAAGCACGGGGCTTCTCCGCTATGCTGGACTTTTTTTTGGGCCCGTGATGTAATGGCGAGGCCTTGGTGTTGCGCCTCTAGATCTACAATATAAACTTTGTTAATTAATTATATAATCAAATTTATTTCGTAGATATAAGAAGCTGCATTAATTAATTAATGCATCTTAAAATAAACACATTAATGACAACTAAATCAACTTTAATTAAGTTGGTGAATTTAATGACAGCTCCTCGAAAATATTGCTGACATGTCTAATGACAGCCTTCCTCGAAAATACCGCTGACATGTCTAATGACAACATTCTTCGAAAATACTGCTGACATGCCTCATGACAACATTCATCGAAAATACTGCTGATGTGCCTAAATGACGGTCTACCATAGTAGGCATAAGAGCTCTACTAACTTTTTTCTATCGATTTTAGGGATTCCTATTATTACTTTTAATTTGAGGATATAGTGTAATTGCTTGAATGAACATTGTATTTTTTTTTTAAAAAAGAGTATAATATATGTTAAATCATTAGATTAAAACAATAAGACTATATTTTGCCCATTTTGAATGTTTCACCAAAGACAAATTTTCTCTTTTAATATTGTAAAGATATATATATACAAGTGACAGGCACGGGCCTTCGGCCCTGGGGGCATTCGGCCCTGGGGGCATTCGGCCCTGGGGGCATTCGGCCCTGGGGGCATTCGGCCCTGGGGGCATTCGGCCCTGGGGGCATTCGGCCCTGGGGGTGCGACAATCGGCAGGGTGCGACATTCGGCTGGGTGCGACATTCGCCTGTAGTGCGACATTTGTCGTGGGCGGTGACATTTGCCGTGGGCGGCGACATTTGCCGTGGGCGGCGACATTTGTCGTGGGCAGTACCCGCCCATATAGCCTCGCGCGACAGTACCCGACCGGCGACGGCGGGCTTCGCCCGCTTTCGGCGGTCTTCGGCCGCTCCCGGCGGGCTTTGCCCGTCCGCAGCTGGCTCCGCCCGACCCGCAACATATACATGTGAGTACTCAAAATGACCGTAAAAAAATATAAATCAAGAATACAATTTTTATTTTGTAAAACAAATTATATTTTAACGTTAAAACATTAATCTTTCTCTTATTCCTAGCTAGAGACAATAGGTTTAGGGTATCTAGTGTTTTTATTTTTTGTATTTTAATATTGTAAAGTTGTGTAATTACCTAAAAGGATATTGCCTTTATAATATACTAATATAAAGTTTGGTATAATTGTGTAATTATGAATACAACTATAAGGGCAATATAGGGACATCAGACAATGTTTCACCAAAGAATAGTTTTCGCATAATAGTAGAGATATATATATTATATGCATATAATAATAAAGTAATAATATATATGAAGCCTGTATGAGCCGTCGATCATAGAAGTCCCATGATCTCGTCAATCTAACATCTAGGCGTTCGTCACTGCTGGTTTTCTCCACTTAGTAGGGAACCCAAACCCAACATTTCCCCCTTCTCTACTAGGAGGATGAGCTCGCTAAAGTGATGATCTCTTTGTCAAACTCGGTATAGGAATGTGACAATCCAAGGTCACCCGACGCCGTTGCCCAAATTTCACCATGACTCGACCCATTCCGTTACGAACCTCTAGGCATTCGTCGCTGCTGGTTTTCTCCACTTAGGAGGGAACCCAAACCCAACATTTCCCCCTTCTCTACTAGGAGGATGAGCTCGCCAAAGTGATGATCTCTTTGTCAAACTCGGTATAGGAATGTGACAATCCAAGGTCACCAGGCGCCGTTGGCCATCAACAATATGAGAACTTCTCTCCCGCTCTATCACCGTCGAATCTGAGACGTGATGTTTCATCTGCCTATAACATTTCTTTCCTCCGAAGAATATGATCCACCCACGCCACAATCAGGTGGCTTTGTCACCTCTAACCCCGTGCTTCCTCGCACCTGCAGCTTTTGCCTACATATACTAGAGACTGAATCTCATGCTACCACGACCTATGACCAATGAACCTCTTGTCAGTCTTCATCAACCATCACCAAATGTGCTATCATAATCATTCACATCTAGTCAACCAATTGACAACAAAATGAACTGAATATCTGGCACATGGAGAACGTCCTTGAGCGTATACAAAACCTATGCCCGTCTTCAGGCTCACTTCATCAATGTTGATAGCTTTGCGAACTCCTTCATTACTCATCTTCAACATCCCCCATTCACGTGAGGTGTAAGTAACAAACTCTGCTATATCGCTCGAAACGTGTGCTAAAGCTCCCGAGTCCACCAACTACGAACCATATCTACAAGCGAAGTCAACCGTCATCACTCATAAAGATTACATTGTCCTCAAATGTTGTCACTACAGATGATGTTGCCTCATCTTGCTTCTCTGACTCCTGCATTCACAATTTATTTCAGACATTACACTTTCTCTTGAAGTGACCCTTTTTGCCATAATAAAATCACTCAATATCTTGTCGCAACTTGAATCTGCGCCTATTAAATCCTCTACCATCTTTGCTCTTATTTATCCCCTAGACTCAATGTAAAAAGTATCTGAATTTGTAGATGCGATAATTGCATAAGACCCACCGTTATAGTTACACATGCCGACGAGACACCGTGGCGAGTCTGCACGCGGAGGGAGACGATGACAGGTCTGTCTGGAGGAGAGACCGAAGACGCTCCGCTGACATGATTACTTTAATTGCTTTTGTTATGTTATTTTAATTTATGCGTACACTACACTTTATTTTCACGTTGCTTTTCGTTATCCTCACCCTGCACCTATAAAGAGTTGCGCTATACGCTTTTTCATTATGCTTTTAATGTATGAAATTAGGGCTGTTTCCTAAGTTTTCGTCTCGTTCTCTCCTCCTTACTCTCCCTCACCTCCGCCGACCCTCCCCCTTGCCGGATTACTCTTCGGGATCGTATCAATTTGGTCTGACCTGCCTCACCGCCAGTCATCTCGCCGCCGGTGCTCGCGCTCATCTGTGCAAATTCCTTTATTGGCCGATTTCTGATCCCACGTCTATTTTGCGCTTTGCAATAGTGTGGAATCACCGATCCCACACCAAATATCGGTTCTGCATGGTGCATCGCACATCTCTGCCGATCCCGCGCAGGGCTTCTATTCTGCGCCTTGTTCGCCTTCTGAATTGTTGTTTTCCGACCGCTCACCACGACGTTCTGCCTTAGCGTCGACGCTTGGACGTTTTTGCCGTTTCCAGCGCTGGATTTCCCCCGAACCGCATACGTCAACCCTGTTTTGACGCAGGAAGGCCGCCAACCTTTGGGTTCTGCAGATCCACGCCAGGCCTGCCTCTGCCGCCAACTGCCTTTGTCGTTGCTTGCCTGTATTCTGCCTCTGCTGCCAGCCGCCGCCTGCATGCATTCCGTCTTTATCGCTAGCCGCCTCCTGTGCCTCAGGCATCTCATTCGACCTTGCTGTCGCGCGCCGCGCCCGCCGTTGCCTCTATGGCTCCACACGCTCGCGGCTCGCCAAAATTCTGAGGCTGCTGCGGATGTCACCGACGATAGCCTTAGCCGTTGCATGGACGCTCACGATCAACTTCTCACCTCCATGCACACTTCGCTCCTCACCCTCCACTCCAAGATTGACTCCCTCCAAGCGTCCGCCGTCGCCGTTTCTGCCATGTCGGGCTTCGGCTCTCCCGCGGACGACGGTTCTCTCCTCGGCTCTAGGCCGCCACCCATTCCATCTGGGACCACTCTTTCGCCCATTCCGTGTCGGGCCGTCCTCTCCCTCGACATTTCCTTCTTTGTCGGTGTTGACCCAATGGGTTGGATTTCCAAAGTGGAGCAATATTTCGACCTCAACTACACACCAGAGCACGACAAGTTGTCTACGACTGTGGTTGGCCTGGATGGCTCGACCCTCCACTGGGCTCGATAGCTCCGCCATTCCAACCTGTTCTCCTGTCCCAAGCTCAAGCAAGAGATGATTCGGCGGTATGACACCCGCTATTCGGGCTCCTCCTCTATTGAGCGTCTTTGTGGCGTCCGCTAGACAGCAGACCTGGACAATTATGTTAATGACTTTGTCGCCCAGGTCTCCCACGGCCTCGGGCTACCTCCCGATCATTACCTGGGCTTCTTCATGCACGGTCTACTGCGACATATCTGCTCCTATCTACGTATATATCACCCTCACACAGTCTCTGATGCCATGGACTTGGTGCGTCTGGTGGAAGCCTACCTCTCCCCTTGACCACCTGCTCCTACAACCGACCACCACCGGCCCCGACCGCCTTGGCGACCGCCTGCCACGACTCCTCCACTGCGGCCGTCGCCTTGGAGCTCTCAACGGCCCCTCAACGCCTCTCAAACAGTGGTTACAATGAGCTTCACAACAATAGTCTCTGTTTTCGGTGCTGCCAACCGTACTCCCCAACCATGAGTGCTCCGACATCATTGGCGACGTCGACCAAGGTTACCTTGGCTGACTTTGAGTCCCTGGAGCTCTCAACGGGAGATACACTTCTCAACTCCACCGCAGCTACCTTCCACCGGTTGGAGCTATCTTGCGCCTCGACTGGCGGGACATCCGACCAACAGACTATGCAGCTCTCGGGCACACTGCGGGATCGCTCGATCATCATCACGGTGGACAGCGACGCAAGCCACAACCTCATCTCTATGCACTTGATGCAACAACTCCGTCTTCCCTCGGTTCCCTCCCCGGAGGTTGTGGTTCGTCTGGGCGATGGGCGCCACCGACCGACTCAGGGCCGTTGCCCTGCCATCTCTCTCTTCATGGGATTTTGTTCTGTGACTGCGGACTTCTATGAATTCGGCTTAGACGGTCTCGATGCCATTATAGGGGTGGCTTGGCTCCGTACGCTCGGCGATGTATGCGTCAAGTGGAAGACTATCTCCATGCAGTTCCTGCACGAGGGCAGCCATGCCGCCTCGACGGTGACTCTGCTCTCCTACGCTCTCCGATCTCCCTCTGCACGATCCAGCGTACCACAGACGTCGGCCTCTCCGCGGTGTTGTGGGCCCTCTAGGGGCCGTCCGTTGTGCCTCTTCCTTTTCTGACAGACCACCAAGAGTTTTCTACTGCGCTTGCCGACGTCATCTAACCTCCGACAAGATTAACACCAGCTCAGCCTTCTCTGGTCCGGAAGAAAGACGGCAGTTGGCGCCGTACTTCCCAGCCAATCTACTTGATCGCCGCTGCGACCTTCAGGAGGACTCTGGCTCACAGGAGGTCCCTGTTGCTGGGTCTTACCATCCGGATTCTGAAGCTACGTGACTGCCCTAGGAGAACTGCCGCCGCCACCACTCCGAACACTGTATTGGGGACAAGACATATTTTCTATATGGCGGCATTGCTACAGTTGCGCATGCCGACGGGACACACACACTCCGATGAGACACCGTGGGGAGTCCGCACACGGAGGGAGACGATGACGGGGTCATCTGGAGGAGAGACCAAAAACGCGTCGCCGACATGATTACTTTAATTGCTTTCATTATGTTATTTTAATTTATGTGTACGCTAAGCTTTATTTTCGCGTTGCTTTCCGTTATCCGCACCCTTCATTTATAAAGGGTTGCATTGTACGCTTTTTCATTATGTTTTTCATGTATGGAATTTAGAGTTGCTCCCTAGGTTTTCGTCTTGTTCTCTCCTCCTTCCTCTCCCTCATCTCCACCGCCCCCCCTTGCCGGATTCCTCTCCAGGATCGTATCACCCACCCCGAGATTTCCTTCTTACTTCCTCATTTAGAATCCACTCTTTGTAATCTTTTATAATAAAAACATCTCATAAAATCTCATAAAGACAAGTTAATTAGTGAAACTCGTACCATCTCCCAGGAGATAAAAGGAGACTTCAACAACAATAGTGCACTGACCTCATCCTCATTGGTCACCTTCATGACAGACATTTGATCCAACACTCCTTGGAACCCATTCACATGATCAAGTAAAGATGTGTTCTCCTTATACTTGCACTCACTAATTTTTGTCAGTAGCAAAAGTTTGTTCATACCCTTGCTCTTCACATACAAAAACTCCAATGTTTTCTACAACACCTCAACATCAACATTCAACAATACTTGTCACGTGATTGTACATGTTGCACTCCACAAATCGCCTAATAAAGTCACGCACCTTGCGGTGCTCAATCCTCCATTTCACAAGATCTTTGTCTTTGGGCATCCCCTCAAAAACAAATGTGTGCCAACCCTTAATGAGGATCAAATCTCCACCATCATATGCCACTCATGAGAGTTGGCTCGTTCAACTTCATTATCATCTTAGAACTTGAATTTATCTACACTCAGCCTACTGCCAACACTGACCACTAGTCTTGGAGTCGACTATTTAAAAAAATATGGACACAAATCATAGGGAGCGGGTCGATGGCCATCAACTATCACACTTAATCACAAACTTAAAATATCAATTCAGCTCGTCTCAACTTTGCTCTGATGCCACTTTGGGGGGAAATTTATTCCCAGCCCCGAGTGCACATGAGGACTCGAGTTGAGCTACCTGCAAAATAGCTAAACACAATGATGTATACGTTGAAAATCCCCAAAGCAGGGTAAAAATCACTGGGCGATCGGAGTCTAATTCGAAAAGCCTCAACTAAATGATATTCAATAAATACACATACAATGGATCCCCCTGCGTGTTTCCTAGTTTGATACTACAATCAACATAAATATAAAGACAAGAGAAAGGTACCGACCAAGTTTGAGTCAAAATGACTCGCTCCAAATTGGTTCTCTAAATACCCTACATTTCTTCCAAAATCTTTCAATACCGTGTCAAGTTGTCTTGCCTACGTCGACACACGACGTCACTGATGCACTCCGTTCAGTTTGCATTATGTTAGTAAGTTATCTGTTCCGTGGTTCAAATGTCGTGCCACCAATATCCACTTGAGACAAATATGCCTCCCTTCGCCGAACTCCAATAGCCGCAGATGCAGCTCATTGTACCCCGAGTCAAATACGGCGGTTGCGCACCTCGTCCTTTGGGAAAATATGCACACTGCACCACTGCACAACCACGATCGTAGGCCGACTGCACTGTGACGCTTCAATGGTCTTTGTTCTCCCAAGCCCAAACGGTGGTCACCAAACACCGCCTATGCCTCTCCGACTCCGCCCAAATCGGCCTCTGCTCACGCGGCTGCTCCCCTGCACTCGCGCACCGCACCCCGCTACACAACCACGGTGCCAACAATGCCTCCCGGCTCATCCCACGCACAAAGAGTCCTTGGCGTCACCTCCCTTGCGGCAATCACCACCGTCAAACCTCACAATCTACTCCACGCGGCCTCCAACCTTGTTGCTCCTCTGTCCACTGCTTAAGGTCATCAATGAGAAAGAATCGTCAATAAAGCAAGCAGCTAGGTGGTCACGGGGCTGGGGAGGAAATAAATAGAGAAGGTCGACTACTTCCTCTTCTTATTAATTTTCTTTCACATGGGCTGCTTTCATGGTAAGTCAAGTCTTTGTTCCTCCATTTTATTTTTCTTCAAAAACTTGTTCATCAAGTACTGGGATTGGGTAGAGAATTAGGTTAGGTATATTTTTAATCTTTTATATATTATTATATATACATATAATAATAATATATAGGAAGCCAATATGAATCATAGAAGTCCCATGATCTCTCCAATTTATCACACCCAAATTTTGCCACGACTCGACCCATTCCATTATGAATCTCTCGAGGTTCACCGCCGCGGGTTTTGTCCCCCTAGGAGGGAACCCGAACCCAACATCAAGATGAGAGCGAAATTTCTACGAAAGAAATTCAGAAGCCTGATGATAATAAAACGAAGAATGTATGGTCATTATGCATGATTTGACAAGCAATTTTATCACAAATGGTATACAAAGGCAAAGGACACGACTGTTAGATGACACTCGTATATAAACAACACAAGATGGAACCGACATTGAATTGCACATCGCTGAACCGGCCTAAAGGTAACATGGTATCGTTGGTTGCCATGACCACTATAATTGAGGATATTGTCTGGCTTCGTTGGTTGCTTGTTGATCTTGACGCTACTCCTTCTGGATGGCTCGTGCCATGACCATTACAACTGAGGATATTGCCTGGCTTCGTTGGTTGCTTGTTGATCTTGGCGCCGCTCCTTCTGGTCCTACCACTCTCTATTGTGACAACACAGGAGCCATCCAGATTACCTTGAATCCAACCAAGCACTCGCTCTCCAAGCACATTGGTGTGGATGCCTTTTTTCGTGATCAACACACTCAGGGTGTTCTTGTTCCTCATTATGTTCCCACCGAGTGTCAGCTTGCCGTTTTGCTTACTATGCCCCAGACTCGCGCTCAACAAGAGTTTCTTCTCTCCAAATTCTCGGTATATGATTCCCCGTGAATTTGAGGGAGTGAGGATGGGGGGTGGGGGGTGTAGATGATGCCATTCTATATACAATACCAGATGGAACCGGCATTGAATTGCACATCGCTGAACCGTCCTAAAGGTAACAACGACAAGTTTTACAAAGAGAACTTGAAAGGATAATAAGTTAAAAGAATCAAACTGCAATGTCTTCGTAGGGTCCTGAAAAATTTCAAGGTTAGATGGAGAAACAATGAGAAACATATTTCTCAAAAGTGCTAAAAGTGGTGAATAAAATGAAAGCTTGCGTAGAAACTGGTAGTGATCAAAGTAGTTGGTATGGTTTAATTAGTCTACTAAAGAAGTATGGCTATGTGGTTGTAGCTATTGTAGAATCAAAATGTTTGATAGAAATATTGATGGGTATCACATTATTGGAGCTGATCATCGTTCGTCAAGACCCATATTGGTCTACACTTGCAGGAGTCAGAGCTAGGATTGTCGTCTGCACGATCAGAGGCGGCAATCACGTCCCGGTCAAGTATGAGAATTTTTTTATGTATTATTTATTTATTTTATGTATTTATTTGCATATGTTTAACAACCATTATGATCGAATGATCAAGGCTATCTATAATCGTTGTCCACACTTGTCATCTCTATTTATACACTCATATGGGCCTATTAGAAGATACCAGAGATTTTGGAAAGATTTTTCAGGATTGCTTGATCTCACACAGTGACGAAGGCGTGGAATCTAGGTGCTGCAACCTAGCCCCTCATCTTCTCTCCCAGCCGCCCCACCCTTCATAACCTCCCTTTCCCAGCTCTATCCATAATAAATTCATAACCACCCCACTTAACCGGCGTTTTCCTTTATTCACTTTGATAACTGCTTCTCCCACCTCACTTGATCCCGGCGGAGCTACCTCCCTCTATTGATCAACCTCCCAATATCCCACAACCTCTTTGGAACACCTGTTGTTGCCTGCAGACTTCTCCACATCATTTGCTGCCGCCTCCAGATCCCTCGCTGCTCAGTCCCATCCCACCAGAACCACTTGCTGCTCCCATCCCACCAGAACCACTTGCTGCTCCCATCCCACCAAAACCACTCGTAGCCCACTTCCAGCATGCCCCAACACCTTGACGCTCACTCCCATCACACTAGAACAGCTCGCCACATCTCCTTCACTCTGCAAGGTTTCCCATCGCCCCTCCCACAGTTGAAAACCTCCTTATTCATCCCCGTGTTCTCCCTCAGTAACCCTACCTCTCTCCAAATCCTGTTCCAATCACCTCTCCCCATACTTTAGAGTCTACCTCCATCCCCCCATAATAAGCACCTCTACATTCCCCCAACCTCTAACTCCACATACTTCTTTTCCCATTTCCACCTCTTCTTGTGCACCCCTTCACGACGATGTCGTTGTTTGTCATTGTATACAACCATCGAGCTACTAGCACTACAAATTCATCCTCCATGGTCCCGATGCGTGTTGAGCTATGTAGTCTCGTTCGTGCAAGGATTAAACCTTTATTATTAATAATACTTGTTTGGAGCTATTTGCACCCTTTAAATTTGTAATTTGTGAGCTTAGATCACTGAGCACTTAAGTGTATACTCTCTTATTGCGCATAAACTAATTGCTTGCAACTCGTCTCTTGACTACTTATCTCAATCGTGGTGCACTAAAATTTCTTATGGATTTATTTTATTACATGCAATATTATGTCAGAAATTGTCCTTATGTGCATGCACGTCATTATTAGGTTTTAGTCTACTCTCACCTGGCCCCACATTGCAGGCTACTCTTAAGTTACCATCACACGCATTACCTTACCTTCCATTAAATTTGATATCACTGCTAGGTTAGCAAGTTATTCATTCACATTTTTTACATGTTTGTTTGCATTCTCATTGAGAACTAAGTCGGCATTGGAACCATATAGATTTACCTTGTGTTATTCTTCAGTTTAATAATGAATGTGTTCTTTACTCTCGCATGAAAATGGAAAACTAATGCATATGAGAAGGTAATTGAAAGTGAATCTAACATGAATTTAAGTTTTAGCTCTCAAAATATTTCAATGGAAAAATAGAGAAGAATTTTTATATATAGAAAATATGAAGGGGGAGATCAAAATAACTAATAAAAATATAATTGAAGCTATTGAAAAGAATAAATTCTCTGAACTCTCGAGCCCCATTCTAATTTTGTAAGGAGATAAAAACTGTTTAGTAAAAGTAGAGTTTTGTAAAATATTTTTTTTTTGAAATGCAAAACCTCCATCCTTTGGTTTTCTCATAGATAAAAACAACTAAACCTATACTAACATCAGATTTTTAACTCAATATGTGATGTGAATAATTTTGTACTTAGGCATTAGTGAGATTATGACAAAAGATAGGGCACAATGGTTACAAAGGATCCATATAGCCGACCCACTATAGTGGGATAAAGGCTTGAGTGTTGTTGTTGTTATGTGATGGGAATAATTTGATTTTTAATTCAAATTTGAAAAACAAAACACTACCGTAGTTCATGTAGTATGAAAAAATACTACCATGTTTCTTATCTATGAGAATTGGAAGGCGTATTTTTTTCAAATGACATACATATTTCATTCAGAACTGGAATAATTCCTGCTTTTATTCCTAATCTATCAGAACGTCTGTACCGATTAGGAAATCATTTTCATTCCAGTTTATATAAACTTATACATATTTCATTCAGAACTAATATGTTTCTTATGTATATTTCATTCAAAACCATAAGAGCACTAAATATGTTTCTTATTGATGAAGTCAGCCCCAATTTATAGGAAAACCGGGCTGCACATAGCCGAACCGCCCTCTCCCCTCACTTATGTCACGGGAGTTACGCGAGTAACCGCCGTGCGCGGGATCCGCATGCCCGATCCATGAACTACCGTGCACCGGATCCCGCACGCGACCCAACCGCCGCCACCCTGCGGTGCTAGCCGGCCCCCTCTAAACGTCCGGAGGCGGGCGGTCCCGACACGACCGGCCACCATCAAAGGCCGGCCAAGGCCGCCCGATCCCGGGCGGCCTCGCTGCAACCGGCCCTGCAAGGGGCCGGCCATGGCCGCCCGATCCCGGACAGACTCCTCGTGACCGGCCTTCGAAGGGCCGACCAAGGCCGCTCGGATCCGGGCGGCCTCGCCGCGGCCTACCCCGCAAGCGGCCGACCAAGGCCGCCCGATCACGGGCGGCGGGCCCTGCAAGGGGCCGGCCAGGGCTGCTCGATTCCGGGCGGCCTTGCCGCGGCCGGCCCCGCGGTGGGCCAGCCAAGGCCGCCCGATCCCGGGCGGCCTCCCCGCGGCCGACCCTCGCAAGGGCCGGCCAAGGCCTCAGCCGCGGCCATCCCCTCTAAGGGCCGCCCAAGGCCGCCCGCCCTCAAGCGGCCCTCCGCTGCCGGCCGCCAGCGCCGGCATTGCCGGGCCGCCGTTCTTCGCGGACGGGCCTTCCCTCAACCTGGGGGAAGATTGTCATTTCCCAAAAGTGGTGATCTGCGTGATCATTTACGAGCGATTCTATTGGCTGGTCCGGTAGTTATTAGACAAAATTACCGGACCGCCCTCGTCAAAATCTATAAATAGACCCAGTTCTATTTCAAAAAGGTCCTTTTCTAATTTTATTCAGTTTCACTACTTTCTCTCTCTCACTCCTCTCTGTAGGATTTCCGCCCAAGTCCGCCACCGCAAGGCAAGACGAAGGCCGCAGAGAGAAGACGAGGTTCGCGAGAATGCAAGTCAAGAAGGAGACTTGTGAAACCGCCTCCACCGTCACGTCAAGACAACTCCAAGGGAAGAGAGTGCACACATCCTCTGCGAGCAAGCATCGGAAGACCGCCAAAACAGCGCGACGGCCGGTGTCACCCGTCGCTCACTCCCCTCCCCTCTCATAAGTTGTAACGATGCGTGACCTGTCTCCCCCGCCCTCCTCCAAGAAGCTCTATAAAAACGCTCATATAGTGGAAGTTAGGTCGGCACCGTACCGACCGCGTGGTTTTTCACCCTGATTGCGGGTTTTCCATATCATCAAGTCTTCATCCTAGAATCTGGTTTATCTTTGACTGTTGGCGCGCTCAGCCGCTCTCGGGTTAAGACAGTTGAGTAGACCCGGTCTACCAAGAGCGTCGCGCGATTACCCAACACTTATATATTCATTCAGAACTGGAATAAATTTCTTATACATTTTTCTTCCAAAAAAATGATTAGGAACTGATTCAGAATTGGGATCATTCAGAACTGAAACTGATTTTTAACATTGCAAAAACCCTTGAACCACAAAAAACTCCAGAAAATGATTCAGATCTGGAACCAACGAGGAGGAATGCATCATTTCCCAGCGCCTCACGGTACTGCAAGAGAAGGAATCAAATTAAAAATACATAATTGTTTTTTTAATCACAGACATCAATCGAAGCAAGAAAATGGAAGATCGCAGGTATCAAAACTTGATACCATTAATAATAAAATGGAAGATCAAAGGTTTTCTGTCTATCAGTTTTTTTTCCGTCTCCTCCCTCTCCCGCTCGCTCGACGAATCCCCGGCCATTTCCTCCTCGATACGATGCGAGGAAAATCTCCGAGTTTCATCCGGCCTCTCGGGAAAGAGCTTATAGTTTCATCCACCTTCCGCCTAGACGCGCGTCTGGACTGCAGGAAACGGGGCTCAGAGTGTTAAGAGAGAAACTACTAAGGAGCAACTAAGAGAGAAAGATCTAGGGATTAAGAGAGGATTTAGGGTTAGGAAGGAGAAGGAGGCTACCTGATTATACTCTGCATGAACCCCCAAAGGGGGCTGCCCGGATATATTTATATCCGGGCCTGGAAGGGCTGGCCGGCCCTTCCCAAAGGGGCTGAACCCGCCTGGTTCAGCCCCTGGCCGGCCGGTTCACTGATTGGGGGCTGAACCGGAAGGTTCAGCCCCGTTGTTTAGCGCATCCTTGCTCCTCCGAACATAGTGGCGACCCGTAAAGCGTAGCGGGGGCGTAACATTCCCCTCCCCATCAAGAACCAACTTGTCCGCAAGGTGGTAATCCAGGTAGAGCTCCTTGAAATCGAAGAAGTCTACCCAAGAGTTGTGTGCTGCCGGCAGATTCTGCCACTGGACCAAGAGCTCGGGCCGGTATTCCGTGCCCCGAATCTTCCACCTGTGCCGTAAGATATCCTCAGGGAGCGGACGCAGCTCGCCCGCAGGCGTAACCTCAGGTAAGAAGGAACTTGGCTGGACATGCGGACCCAACTTCCGCTTGAGCAAAGAGACGTGAAAGGTAGGATGAATGCGGGAACCGGCCGGTAACACCAACGTATAAGCCACCGGCCCCACCCTGCTGAGGATCTGAAAGGGGCCGTAGTAGCGCGGGGAAAGCTTATGGTTGCCACGACGAGCCACAGACAACTGCCGGTACGGCTGGAGCTTGAGAAAAACTTCATCGCCCACGGCGAACTCCCGCTCTGTGCGGTGCTTGTCCGCCTGGGACTTCATGCGTTCCTGTGCCAGGCGGAGGTTCTCCCGAAGAGTGACTAACATACGATCCCGATCCAGAAGAGCCCGATCCACCGCCGGAAGGGCAGTGCTGCCGGGCTCATAACTGGCCAAGGTCGGAGGAGGGCAGCCGTAAACCACCTCAAACGGCGTCATCCTGCTGGCGGAATGATATGACGTATTGTAACAGTACTCTGCCCAGTGTAACCAATCCGGCCAACTCCGAGGCTCATCCATCACAAAGCAACGAAGATATGTCTCGACACCCCGATTGAGGACCTCCGTCTGACCGTCCGACTGCGGATGATTGGCCGTGCTGAAGTGTAAGCGGGTACCCTGCAACCTGAAGAGCTCCCGCCAGAACCCACTGACGAAGGTGGGATCACGATCCGAAATAATGGCCCGAGGAAGGCCATGCAGGCGAACAATGTCCCGAGCAAAAAGCGCGGCTACAGACTCCCTGGTATACGGATGGCTGAGGGCCAGAAAATGGCCGTACTTTGAAAGCTTATCCACGACCACCAAAATGACGGACTTGCCTTTCGACTTAGGCAGCCCATCGATAAAGTCCATGGAAACTGTGTCCCAAATAAGCTGCGGAATATCCAATGGCACGAGGAGCCCGGCCGGAGAAGAAGTCTCATATTTCTGTCGCTGGCAGATGTCACAGTGGCGAACAAACTGCTGAATGTCCCGTCGCATGCCGGCCCAAAACACGTTTGCGCGCGCCCGCTGGAGGGTCCGGAGCACCCCCGCATGTCCGCCGATGGGAGAGGAGTGGAACTCATGCATCAGAACCGTCTTCCAAGCTGAATCGGCGGGAACGACCACCCGTCCCCGATAGTATAGCCGGCCGTTACACAAGTGATAGCCGGTCGGCCCCGGCTCGCCCCGCTGTAAAGAGTCCACCAATGGCCGAAGCGTGTCGGACCGCAACACTTCCTCCTGAATATCCTCCAAAGAGTCAACCAACGGTCCCAAAATATTGGAGAGAGCAGCTCCTGGGAGACGAGAGAGGGCATCAGCGACCACATTCTCTTTGCCGCGGCGATACACAATCTCATAATCGTAGCCCAGAAGCTTGGTAACCCATTTTTGCTGTAGAGGCGAAGAGACCCGCTGGTCCAGGAAGTGCTTCAGACTCTGGTGGTCCGTCTTGATCTTAAAGTGCCTGCCCAACAAATAGGGCCTCCATACCGCCACCGCGTGAATGATGGCCAACATCTCCTTCTCGTAGGCCGAGAGGCCCAAGGTACGAGGAGCCAGGGCCTTGCTGTATAAGGCTATTGGCCGTCCCGCCTGCATCAAAACCGCCCCGATGCCGACCCCCGACGCATCGGTCTCCAGAACGAACTCCTTCGTGAAATCGGGTAGGGCAAGCACGGGTGTGGAGGTCATGGCCCGTTTGAGGGCCTGAAATGCCTCCTCCGTCTCCTCAGTCCAAGAAAAGGAATCCTTCTGCAGCAGCTGGGTCAAGGGCCGGGCTATCTTTCCATAATCCTGGACAAACCGTCGGTAGTACCCGGTGAGGCCCAAAAAACCCCGCAAGGCCCGAACTGTCACCGGTCGCGGCCAGGACTGCATACTCTGAATCTTCCGTGGATCGGCTCGAACACCCTGATCGGAAACCAAATGACCCAAATACTCCACCTCCTCCTGCCAGAAGGAACACTTGGAACGGTTGGCATAAAGATGGTGTTGGCGGAGTCTCTCAAGGACCTGCCCCACGTGGTGCACGTGGTCCTCCCAGGTGGTGCTGTAGATAAGGATATCATCAAAGAAAATCAGGACGAATTCCCGCAAAAAATCTCTGAATATCTCGTTCATGTTGGCCTGGAATGTCGCAGGCCCCCCAGTCAGTTCGTTGGCCATAACCAGAAACTCATAATGGCCGTCATGCGTCCGGAACGCCGTCTTATGAACATCCTCCTGAGCCATCAAAATCTGATAATAGCCGGAACGAAGATCCAGCTTGGGGAATCGTTGCGCCCCATGCAGTTCATCCAGTAACTCTTCGATGTGAGGAATCGGGAAATTATCTTTGACAGTAGCGTCGTTCAAAGCCCGGTAGTCCACGCAGAATCTCCAAGACCCGTCTTTTTTCTTGACCAGAATGATAGGAGCCGAGAAGGAGCTCGTACTCGGCCGAATGATGCCGGCTTCCAGCATCTCGCGGACACTCCGTTCAATCTCCGCCTTTTGCACGTGTGGGTAACGGTACGGCCGAACATTCGTCGGCTCGGCATCCGCCTTGAGCGGAATACGGTGGTCGCGAAACCGCGGTGGTGGCAAAGTACGTGGCTCCTGAAAAACATCAGCATAATCTGTCAGAAGTAACTGTAACTGAACCGGTACCTCAGAAGGCGTGGAATTGTCGGTCTGGACCTCCCGAAGGACCGCCATCAGCTGTCCGTCCCCGCTCAACCGCTGCAAGCTGCGAAGAGAAACCTCCTTAACAGGAGAAGACATGATCTCTTGCAGGCAAAACTGTTTTTCTCCGTGCCCAAACTCCATAGTCATTTGTTTCCAGTCAAACGTCACCCGCTGTAACTGGCGCAACCACTGAACTCCCAGCACCATGTCTGAGCCCCGAATAGGTAACAGGTAGACATCAGTCCTTCCCACATAGTCACGTATCCGCATTTCCACTCCCCGCAGCACCCCCTCGCACTGCAGCCGGCTGCCATCCGCCACCATAACGTGAAAGGCAGCTCCCCTGTCAATCACGTGCCCAACTCGTCGTGCCACATCGGGATGTATGAAGTTGTGGGTACTCCCACTGTCCACCAGAATGGTAACTCTTTCTTGGGCAATCCAGCCCGCCAGCCGCATAGTAAGCGGGGGAGCGCAACCCTCAAGAGCATGTATAGAAACCCCGAACTCAATTTCCTCCACATCTACCTCCAGATCCTCATCCGGAGCCGGCTCTTCCGCGTCTTGATGCAACATGAACACCTGTATCTTCTGACATTTATGACCTGGCACAAACTTCTCGTCGCAGTTAAAGCACATACCCTTCTCCTTTCGAGCGGATAACTCACTCCAAGATAACCGAGTCACAGTCGGCTTGGTACCCGTAGGGTGCTCCCGTCGTGCTGCGGTCGCAGGAGTCAAAGCCGGCCTACTCATGGTGCGAGCCCTCTGCCGGTTGAACCTCTCCTCCCGTATACGAGCCAAGGTAATCGCGTGGTTCAATGATCGAGGCATGAGTGCTTGCACCTCGTCTCGAATGTGCTCCTTGAGACCAGATATGAAACAGCTGTAGAGTGTCCGCTCTGTCCACTGAACCCGATTTGCCAACTTCTCGAACTCCGTACGATACTCCATCACCGACCCTTTTTGACGAAGCTTCTGAAGGAGGGCCTCAAAGTTCTCGTACTCCAACGGGCCAAACCTGGCCGAAAAACCCTCCACAAATTCCCCCCAAGGTACGTACTCCCGTCCTCGCAGGAACCACTGCGTCCACTGGAAAGCGTCGTCCTTCAAATGGATGGACGCTAACTGCACCCACTGGCCTTCAGGCACTTCCTGGTATTGGAAAAATAGTTCTGCCTTTTGGATCCACTCCAAGGTGTCGCCGCCCTCGAACTCCGGAAAGTACATCCGAGTTAATCCGGGAGTTAATCGGTGTCCCCCCTGACCTCCTTCCCGTCTTGCGGGCTCCCCTTGCTCGAAACCGCCGTAGCCTTGATGCGGACCTGCTCCCCAAGGAGGGGGTTGTGGCTGGCCGCCCCATCCTTGGCCAAAACCCGCCACTCCCGGTGCCCCAAATCCACGAGGAGGAGGGAGGAGCCCTCCCCTTGGCTGTCCCGTAACCTCGGGTGGCCGCCGAACCCCACCGGGGTCCTCCCAGCCCCGGCGCCCCTGGCCGCGACCCAGTCCGGGCTCGCCGAACCCGCCTGCCGCGAATCCGGGCGGAATCGGCCCCGCGAAGCCCCCAGCTGGCCCGTACGCCGCCCATCCAGGCCCGCCGGACCCCCCTGCGCCGATTCCAGGCGGAGTCGGACCCGCCAGACCGCCGTACGCGGCTGCCGAACCTGCGCCGGGTGGATTTCCGCCAGTTCCGCCGAGTTCCGCACCCGATCCGGCCGAATCCTCACTAGCCGGCCCTTTTCCTTTCAACAACGCCTTCAACTCCTCCATCCGGGCCTCCATCCGCCCTTCCATGGCCGCCATCGAATCGGTTAGGCCAACAACGCTCTCCTCTAGGGTTTCAATCCGTGAGGACTCCTCTTGAGTGCGAGTGGTCACCATGGACGAAGGCTCTGATACCAAATGTTAAGGGAGAAACTACTAAGGAGCAACTAAGAGAGAAAGATCTAGGGATTAAGAGAGGATTTAGGGTTAGGAAGGAGAAGGAGGCTACCTGATTATACTCTGCATGAACCCCCAAAGGGGGCTGCCCGGATATATTTATATCCGGGCCTGGAAGGGCCGGCCGGCCCTTCCCAAAGGGGCTGAACCCGCCTGGTTCAGCCCCTGGCCGGCCGGTTCACTGATTGGGGGCTGAACCGGAAGGTTCAGCCCCGTTGTTTAGCGCATCCTTGCTCCTCCGAACATAGTGGCGACCCGTAAAGCGTAGCGGGGGCGTAACACAGAGCCACGGTCAATTTTTGACCTACTATCGACTTTTATAAAAAACTGCATTTTCTAGAAACCCTCCCCCCAAACAATGCAATCCCGTAAAATGCCGTTTTCGGCCTGCCGCGCCCGAGCCTAGATGCCTAAACATACGCAACCTGAGTTCTGTTTACCTTAGGTATTTAAGAAATGTGGGATATCGATACAACCAATTAATTAGTTGTTTTATTGTTTATGTATAATAGTTGCCTCTAACTTGGTTGGCGACTATAGAAAAAGAGAATTGTCATTTTATAGTACATCACTTAGATTAGTATTTGATTGAGATCAACAACACTTTTTATCTATTTTGGAGCTCAACAACATTTTTTTCGGTTTTCCATTAGTAACTGTGAGTGTTGTTGCTTTCAAACGTTTGTTTATAACTTTATATATGGTTACTAAAGTGGGACATAGATGAGTACAATCCTTGCATACTTACCTCAGCTTGTGTTTTAAGACAGGGGGATTCATATCTGGAGCGGAATTGAATCAGATTTTCAATTTTGAAGGAATTTATAGGCAACCTTTACACACCAGCTGTCATAATTGGTGGAATATTCTCCCTGATTGCTATTGTCTTGTCTCTCTTCCTGAATTTCCAACACCTTAGGTCATACAATAATCCTGAAGTAAGTTTTCTTTAACCTGAATTATCTTTTAAGTTGAGACCTTAAGAGTCGGCATGCAATATTGCAATCCAAGGGAGAAGGCTGTCTATTTTCCACTGGAATGCCCTGACAAATAATCCCTGGATGTTGCATTTTACTAATATTTTTACCTTGTTAGTTACGGTTGTGTATACTAGGCATTTTTATTATAACTCCTATTCTTTGTATCTTCACCGTTCTTTCAAAATTTCAATTTCCAGCAACCTTCTCTTCTTAAAGATATATTTTCTACAAATAAATGAACATAATTATTCATATTTTGTGTAGATCTGGAAACTAATGGTGTCGGCATATGCTTTTAGCTTACCCTTGTTTTCATTGTAAAATGTTATGCATATGCTACTGTATCATGATGTTTTAGTGTTTCATATGTGATGGGAAGCAGCCCGCCGGACCCGTTCGGGTATACTCCCGATGACCTCGGGCGTAATGACGATTGAGACCACTCATTTCGAGCGGCTCGCCGATCATAGTATTTTTTGTCTCTTGTTGCATTTTATTTCGAGTTGTAATTTATTTATTTATTTTTTTGTCGGAGCGCCGGCAAATCATGGCCGTTCATTGCTCCCTAGAAAATTATAAATAGAGGGCGAGGACTCTTATTTGGATCATTGAAGATTGGATAATAGAAGTCCAATCCTTGGTCATTTCGGTGCCAAAGCCGACGCCGGGTGCGAAGCTCAGGCCTATCCCTCCATTTCTCCCCTTGGCCGGCCACCCCCTTCCACCCCCATTCCTTGGCCGGCCACCCACATCACTTCCCCTCATCCACCAAGTTCAGCAGCCAGCCAAACCTTTTCCCCACCCCATAATAACCGGCCAAATCCACCTCCCACCTTTCTCACAAGCAGCCACCTCCTTCCCCTTTTCCCCTTACAAAAAACCCACCCCCGCCACCTTCCCAAGCCCACTTCCACCACTGCTTCCCCTCCAGAACTGCTGCCAGCATCCCCAAACAGCCTGCCAAAGTGTTTTTGCTCATCCAATCCAAGTGGCCTGCCACCCCTCCCCTTGTCATGGAGCCACCACCATCTTCATTCCTCCACAAGAATCAGCCCACTTTTACCCTACATCTTCCACCTTCGGCAATCACAGGAGTGCGTTTCCGACAACCTCTAGTGGTCCTCCCACACCTCCCCTTCATTTTTCTATCATTTGACATTTTTCAGAGATCACCGAAAAACATTTTCGGCGACCACCACCACTGGCAACCACCTCCGGCCACCTCCAGCCACCCACCACCTCCTCCACCATTCATAACCTCGAGAACTACCCATTACTTCCTATTTTCCACTTTTCTAAATTCTAGGAATTATTTCCTAAAAATAAGGGTAACCATCTCCCACCACCCCCTATACTATTGACTGGCCCCTTCCCCTCTAATTCTCTCCAAAATTCCAGCCCATTCTCACCCTCAAATGGCCCCCTTAATTCCCAATTAACTCTCACGTGGAACCACATAAACCCTCCTAATTGATTGCCCATTACCGCCAATCCATCTAGCAACCGAACGATTCCTCCCTCCCATAATAATCCTACAAGTCCCATTCAGGAAGAGACTTAGGCTCTGTTTGGAAGGACTTTTTTCACCGGTCAAGCGGTTACGACCGCATGAACCGGACCTTAATTATGACCCGATTCATGCGGTCGTAATCGCTTGACGGTGAAAATAAGTCCTACCAAACATAGCCTTAATTCCCCTCCTACGTCACAACAGCCCCCCGCCCTTCCTCATTCTCACGTGAACATCTATCCCACATCCCATTATTAGCCTCCCCCCTCTCCATTGCTGGACTGAATTACAATTTTTTCCCTGTTGCTGGACTCAAATTCCTGGCAGAAATTTCATTTCCCTAAACTGTCCAGAACTCCCATTTCTCCCTACTAGCAGTCTTCTATTGCTGTTGGAACTTACAAGCAGCAAAACCCCACATCCCAGCCCCCATACAACCACAGTCCAGGCACCTTTCAGCCACCATACAGCCTTGAAAGGCCTCAGAGCGCGTCACCCGGCCCTCCCCTCTACATTGTTTGCACAGTTCAAGGTTTGTTTTCATTTCTTTTAACATTGGATCTCGTGTTTGTTCCCTATTTGAAGTGATAGTAGTTTATAAGTCTTGCTACACCCGGCCCTCCCCTCTACTCTCGTGCGCTCTCGCGTCACCCGGCCCTCCCCTCTACTCTCGTGCCCTTACTCATCTTTTGTTACCTTTAATTACTTTAACTGTGGAGGAATCAAGTCATATCATTTATAAAAATTATTTTGCAAAAATTATTTCGCCGGTCAATGCATTTACAGTCATAGTTTTCATTTAGGGCCTTACCCTACGTCAATATGATTCTGTTTGTGTGTGTGCTGTGTTGCATAACTATTTGGCTTGTTAGAAAATTACAATTATATTGAAATTCCCTGAATTTTCCAACCTTGTTAATTTTTTGTTTTGTTCAGGAACAGAAGTGGATAATAGGTGTCTTGCTCATGGTCCCTGTCTATGCCGGTGAATCTGTTAGTGATTTTCTTCACCATATTTATATAACATTTCCTGGGAGTTGAATAACTGACAATCTATAGTTTTAATCATTATTAGAGTATATATTATGGTTTAAAGCTATAAAATACAAGTGAAGTCAACTTCTTCTTTATGCTTGCATATATTTATCTTTTTTTAGTCCTTGAGCTGAACATAGTCTCCTTTTATCTCTTTTTAAGCCATTATGGATGGGAGTTGTACCCAGTTGCTCTTACATACATGACAAGAGAAATATCACATGAATTAGGACTCAATGACAAGCTAACTCTTATTCATGTTTAACTTGATTAGTGGATAACCTCTGTACAAATTTAGGCTCCGTTTGGCGGGGTGGATGATTTACTCCGAAATCATCCGCGCCTCTAGACCGCTACCGCAGTTCCCGCGTCGCGGATGATTTCCACGGTTTTGCGCGGCGGGGCGGAGCCCCCCGCCTGACCGCGTCCCCGCCAAACAGGCGGAAACTGCGATGATGGGCCAATTATTGATTGATATGAACGCAAGCTGTCTGGGAACATTGAACTAAATGAACAAAGTCTCTGATGATTATTTTCAAGATGCTTCTATTAGAGGCGTGCAAAAAGAATCGTAGAACAAACCCGCAGCTGAAATGAGCTGATCAATTTTGGTCGGTTTCGCCAGTTTGTGGTTCGGGTATAGTTCCAAAAAAAATCAAAAACTAATCTTTGGGCCAGTTCTCAGTTCTCAGTTCTTTGGGTCAATTCTCGGTTTTTAAATTTAGCTACACAAGAATGGAATGCCTAATAGTTATCACATAAATATTAACTTAGAAGTAGCAGTCTAATTTGATTTTCGCTGTGCAAAAAGTTTAAGTATGTTGCAATATTCTATAAATTCCTTGTTAGACATAAGGAGCATATAAGAAAAAAAATTGTACAAAGTACCATGTTGGAAAATAAGATTTTTGATCATTTTAATAAACAATTTTGAGTCACAATGATGTACCGGGTAGAATAAAGAACCAAACCAAAAAATTTAGTTAGGTATGGTTCTAGGCTTCAGGCACATTAGTCGGTTTCGGTTCTGAAATGTTGGAGCCGAACATGTATGAATTTGTTCTTGGTTTTTGGTGGAACCCATTCGAACTGACTTGAGTTGTACCTCAAGCTTCTATAATAAATTTCTTTTTGTTGTTTGTGCAATATGTACGATTTATTCTTGAAATGCAGGATATTATAGGTAATGAGTTTAATTCCGCAGCTTCAAAACCCATCTAAAGCTAGAAAATAGTGTTCAAATTGCTGTATAATGTGCATATGATCCCGAAGATTGTCATATTAAAGAGTTGACGATTTGTTAAGTAGTTATTTGGAATTGTCCATGTTTATTCTCATTTATGATATATTTGATAACATTTAAGGAATTGCTACGATTAATCTCTGCGGTCATTTGTTTTCTTGTTTCATGTTATACTATAACATTCGGTTACTATAGTGATTATGATCTAATCTATTAAATGCTTTGCATACTTAAATAATTTCTTTTTGGTATATACTTATCTTCTTATTTTTGTTTGTCAGGTTTTCTCTTTATGGAAACCAAGATTTTCAATAGAATGCGACATATTAAGGAATTGCTATGAAGCATTTGCCTTGTACGCCTTTGGAAGCTACTTGGTTGCCTGCCTGGGTAATCTCAGTTATTGTGCCTTTTATTGGTGATGTAAAGATTTTTCATTGCCATTTTTTTAATTACATGCTTATATTCTTTAAATGCATCAAAATTTATTACCTTTATAACCTAATGAATGCGCTATTTACTTTATGTTTGCCTATTTATATATTAGTTCCTTTTTCTGAGGTGGGGCATATTGTAATGGGAAGTAAAAAAACTGCAGATAGAGAAGCCAAATTGAACTTGAGTGTTGTGCTTATTATTCATAAACTCAATAAGCTTTCCTTTTATTTTCTTGCGCTTTACCTTTTTTTGCAGCTGAAGGCTTATTTTCACATCATTTATTAAGAAGGATGCATGTTCCCGACCAATCAAGTCAGTTCGGATTGGACTGCATCAAATTTTTCATGTCAATCTTATCCCGTTCTCTCTCTTGATGTTACGTATATGTTTCAGGTGGATTATTACGCCCTAATTAAAAGAAGCACTCCAATGGGAAGATCTTTTTTAACCAGCCCTAGGTTCTAAATTCTTTTCAATCCAAATCCACGACAAAATTACATGGGAAGGGGGTCGAGAGTTATATAACCTCTCCCGCCTAAAGAGAAACGGAAATAAAGTGCGACAATAGAAATAAAATAACATAGCGTGAAATAAAATAATATAACGAGAAATAAAATATCATATCGGTGACAATCACGCCACTCGTCCAGTTGTAGTCCCATCCGCCAGCCGACTCCTTTGAGAATATACGCGCCACGTCGACGATGCTCCTTCCTCTAGGCCACCCTCCTCTCTGTCCGTAACAATACCCCCATCTGGAAAGTTTGCCTTGTATTCAAGGCAATATTCCAGAAAATGGCCGTGAAAGTCGTCACGATCCAACAATGTCGCCTCAGAGTGGGGTCGTTGGCACCATGCGACCAGAATCTGATCTTAGACCCGACCCTCCACCGTGATAGGTTTGCTGTCCAAGATCGCTTTAGGAAGGTAAACAATGGAACGGTCAGATGCCATGTCCGGTGGAAGAGTCGCTTCGACCGAGTGGTCTCCTACCACCCGTTTGAGCTGGGACACATGGAAGACTGGATGTATGCGACTTTAGGAGGGCAGACGGAGGCGGTAGACCACCTTGCCGATGCGGGCAATCACCTCGAACGAGCCGTAGAAACAAGCCGATAGCTTGGGATGAGATCAGGATGCAACTGAAGTTTGGCGGTAAGGCCGAAGCTTGACAAATACCGCGTTTCCCACTTGAAATTGAATATCCTACCGACGCTTGTTCGCGTAGTGGAGCATTTTCTGTTGTGCGCGGGGGAGGAGGGTCTTCAGGATCCGGAGAATCTCGTCCCGGTCAAGACGCTGGGTGCGCATTACCCCCGACGAGACATTCTCCCGAAAGGTGCTGTCGGATGACGGTGGACGGCGGTTGACCGTAGACAGCCTGGAAGGTGGTCATGCCAGCCGAGTACTGAAAGGACGTGTTGTAAGAGAACTCGGCTCACCCCCACCATTTGCTCCAGTCACAGGGACAGTCAGAGACGAAACAATTGAAGTATGTTTCCAAACAACAGTTCATAACCTCAGACTGCTCGTCCGTCTGGGGGTTGTAAGCCGAATTCATCCGGAGCTGTGTGCCTTGTAGTTTGAAAAACTCCTGCCAGAAGGAACTCATGAAAACTGGATCCCGATCGCTGATGATGGATCGAGGAAAACCGTGTAGTCTGACGACGCCAAAAATAAACGCCTCGGCCACCGTTGGAGCTGTAATTGGGTGGTGTAAGGGTATAAAGTGATTGTATTTGGACAATCGATCCACCAGTCATACCCCGAGGACCGTAGGAGGCGCGTGATGAAATCCATCACCACATCTTCCCACATGAGACCGGGAATGGGCAAGGGCTGCAAGAGACCGTCCAAAAATGCGGCCTCGTACTTCGAGCGCTGGCAGAAGAGGCATGCTGCCACGAACTCCTCCACGTGTCACGTCATGCCTTTCCAATAAAGTGCCGCTGCGAGGCGGCGACAGGTATGAAATGCCCCCGAATGGCCTGTTGTTTGGGTAGTATGGAACTCCGTCACAAGCCGCAAAATGCTGAGTGAAGATGATGAAATGACTAATCGGCCCCAATAGAACAGACGACCTCCAAAAAGGGTGTACGAGGGGCAGGCCTCGACATCCGTCCGTAAGCGCTCTATGGTGGCCCACAAGGTCGGATCAGTCTCCACCTCTCTCTGTAAAGTCTCTGTCTCCTGCCAAACTGGGCGTGATATGACTGTCTGTTCCGCAGACACTGTATGCCTAGATAGGGCATCTGCCGCCAAGTTTGACTTGTCGGAACGGTATTCTACCGTGAAGTCATAGCCCAAAAGCTTTGCCACCCAAAACTGTTGTGATGGGGTAGTCATTTTCTAGCTGAGAAGGTACCAAAGGCTGTGGTGATCTGTGCGGACGATGAAATGACGCCCCAAGAGATACAACTGCCAATGTTGAACCGCCAAGACGAGTGTCATCAAATCGTTCTCGCACGCCACGCGAGATCGAATGGTTGAAGAGAAGGACCGACTGAAGTATGACACCAGCCGCCCGACCTGCATAAGCACTTCGCCAATGCCCGAGCCGGAGACATAACACTCCACTATGAAGGGCTGAGTGAATATGGCATGGCGAGAACTGAGGTTGTAACTAAGGCTTGTTGCAGAGCTATGAAAGCGGTATCTGCCTTGGGGACCACCAAAACGTCGTGTCGGTCGTCTTGCGCAGAAGGCGTGTGAGAGGTAACGCCTGCTTGCCATTGTCGCGGATAAAACGACGATAATAGCAGGTCAAGCCGAGGAAGCCTCAGATCTCACGCAAGGAGCGCGGTGTCGGCCACTACAGGACCGCCTCTACCTTGTCGGGGTCCATAGATACCCCTTGAGCAGATAAAGTGTGACCAAGGTAGGAGATCTCACGGTGAGCGAACACACATTTCTTTAAATTGACGACTAGGGAGTGTTGTCATAGTGTTGCCAGAGTAGCCTCCAGGTGGCGCAGGTGATCCTGCCATGTCAAGCTATAAACCAGTTTGTCGTCAAAGAAAATCAGAACATACTTACGAAACACTTCCTGGAAGATGTTGTTCATGGTGGACTGAAAGGTTGCCAGGGGGTTGGTTAGGCTGAACGACATGACCAGGAACTCGTAGTGGCTGTCATGCGTGCGGAAGACGGTCTTTGGAACATCTGCCGCGCAGACTCGGATCTGGTGGTAACCAGAATGCAAGTCCATCTTGGAAAAATAAGAAGCTCCACTTAGCTCATCTAGAAGCTCTTGTATCACTGTAATCGGGTACTTGTCCGCAACAGTGGTTTTGTTAAGCTCACGATAGTCCACACAGAATCACCAACTATCGTCCTTCTTACTAACTAGAAGGACTGAACTGGAAAATGGGCTAGCGCTCGGTCAGATCAGGCCGACAGTCAACATATCAACAACCAAGCATTCAATCTCATCCTTCTGAATGTGTCCGTAGCGGTAAGGGCGGACTGAGATCACCTGGATGCCCTCCTGGAGGGGAATATGGTGGTCGGTGGTGCGCGGCGGTGGAAGACCCAATAGTGGCTCAAATACTGAGGCAAAGGCTTACAAGAAGCGGGACAATTAGGTCAGATTAGTAGGCGGCGGTGGTAGGTGCTCGAATCCCGAAGTCGCGATCTGCCATAAAAAAAGCAAAAATCCATCGAGTCAGTGCCCTGAGTTGCACGCGAAGAGATGACGATCCGCTGGAGGGAAGCCTCGCCCTGAACCGTGCATGACCGATTGGTCCACTGAAAAGTCATATGCATGGAAGCCCAATTGTGGTTGATGGCGCCCAAAGTCTGTAACCAGGTGATGCCCAGAATGGCGTCCACCCCACCTAAGTGGAACACGTGGAAATCTGCGGGGGAGGTATACTCGCCCAGCTGTAGAGAGAGGCCGTGACATAGGCCTCGAGTCAGCGATCGACGGCCATCCCCAAGGTGAACGACAAAACTCTTTGTTGGGTCTAAAGGCAGTTGCAAGCGCGTCACGAAATCGTGGGAGATGAAGTTGTGACTCGCGCCACTGTCGATCATGAACACCCTCGGTGTTCCCTGGAGTAGGTCCTGGAGCTACATGGTGCGGGGTCCTGAGATGCCCCCCGTAAAAGAACATGAAAGCTCTAAAAGAACATGAACACCCATAACGTTTCAGGCCTAGCTGCGACGTCTCCTCTGGAAGATCGTCCTCTAACAGCAGAGAGTCAAGTTCTGCCGCTGTCACTTCGTCTTCGCCAGCACACATGAGAACCCACAGGTCTTTCAGCGGGCTGATGTGTGTCGGAGAATGGGGTTACTTACAGCGAAATCACAAACTCTTTTCGCACAAATCGTTGTACTCCTAACTCCTAAGTGGTAAGGCGATGGGGGGGGGGGGCGTGGTGGCCGAGGAGTAAAGGCCGACCGGGGGGGTGCACGGCTGGATGCTGCTGGTCCCCTGGTGGAAGTCGCAGCGGTGGGGTCACGAACGTTGCACGAGCAGGGGGGAGGAGCTGTCGGAGGTGGCCACGACCGGTCCCCAACACGGACAACAAACTCAGCTTCCACCAACTGGGCACCGTCCATTGCGTCAGAGATATCCCGAGGGTGATTGGTGTGTAGGCGGGAGCGAACGTGGGTTGGAGACCCTTAAGGAAGAACCCGAGGAAATGATCTGTAGGGAGACCAGGGACGTGGCTGACGAGCTCAATGAACTCGTCGATATACTACTCCACGGAGGTGGTATGTAGCAGGGCACATAAGCTCTCCACCGCATTGCCGGAGTACCGACGATAATAGCGCTTCACCAATGCTTGAGCCAGGTCAGGCCAGGAAATAAGTGGGGTCGACTGGCGCAGTTAAAAGACCAAATGGAGGGCGGAGCCTTCCATAGCAAGTGTCATCAAAGCCACTTTCTTTCCCTCCGGGGTTCCATGAATGTCGAAGAATTGTTCCGCCTTTGCAATCCAGCCGTGAGGATTGGTGTCGTTGAAGTGAGGCACTTCGAGGGAGCGCGACGCGTGGGTTGTGGCCAGCGTGGTGAGTGGAGGGAGAGTTGACGGGGAGGCGGGCTGACCTGTGAACGAGGAGGGATCCTCCTCAGGCGTTGGTGCGGAGGAGCGGCTGTCCAGTCCGGCATCCCGAGCCTCCAAGCGTTGGAGAATCGCTTGAATCAACGCGAGAGAACTAGCTTGGTCGTTGAGGTGGCGCTCGACAGTGTCAAGACGGGCTTCAGTCATAGCGCGAGTGGTCGGTCGCCGCTGTCGGGGCGCCAGGTGCCGATGGAGGTACAAGATCTAGTGGAGAGAAGTGAGGAAGACAGGAAGTAGATCGGCACTGCGGAAGATGCCGCCGGAAGGGGATCGGCGTCCAGACGGCCGAAATCGGACGAAAGAAGAGGCGGAAGCCCGATACCGGGCGGAGTAGGAGCGACGACCCGACGGGCAGGCGCGATCGACGGGCAGGCGCGATCGACGGGAGATGCATTCGCGCAAGATGGATACGAGGCGGCTTGCGATGAGAACAGTTATCGCACACGATGTCAGCGAGTCGGCTTGCGATCGGCGGCGCACGCTAGGCAGGCGGGAACGGTGGGTCAGACCAATATTACACCCCAATTAAAAGAAGCACTGCAAGGGGAAGATCCCTCTTGGCCAGCCCTAGGCTCCAAATTCTTTTTAATCCAAATCTAAGGCAAAACTACATGGGAAGGGGGTCGGGAGTTATATAGCCTCTCCCTCCCAAAAAGAAACGAAAATAAAGTGCGACAATAGAAATAAAATTATGTAACATGAAATAAAATAACATAACGGAAATAAAATAGCATATCGGCGACAATCACACCACTCGTCTAGTTGTAGTCCCATCCGCCGATCGACTCCTTCAAGAATATACTCGCCACGCCGACGATGTTCCATCCTCTAGACTACCCTCCGCTGTGACCGTAACATGGATTCACCCACATAAGAGAAGAACCCATTGCTACCACCTTAAAATGGCGGGATCCACCTCAAAATGAAATGAGTTCCTTTTAATTTATTAAATAATTACTTTATTTGTCTTATTTAGCATGCCTAGGAGTGTGTATCTGCATGCGTGCGCACCCACACGTGTGTGTAATTGTTGGAGCTTGATTTTTTTGCTGGCTGGTTGTCCAGTTTAGCATGCCTCTCTGATAATCTGAGTGATCGAGAGAGCTAGGCCAAAGAATTTTCAGTCATAGGAAGTTTGCATCAAAGATCAATTGTGGGTTTATAATTTTGTTATAGTTATGGATAAGCTCAAGTCGAAAGGGGCGGATCTAGAGGGGTGTTAAGGGGTCACTGACACACTCATTTTTTGTGATTTATTATAAGCATATCAAAATTTGGTTATTCGCTGATCAAACTTAGCTATGTGAATTTGGAACTTTTTATGTACTATTGTATTTTTTTTTTAAAATTGTGCACTCTCATTTCTAAATTCTCAGATCCACCACTGCAAGTAAAGATATCTCAAGCAGTGACCTTAATGTATGCCTTTTGGTATAGATGGAGTTTTAGCCAGCGAGATCCCGTATATATATTGTGTTAGGTGAAAACTTAGAACTATGGAGACGGTTTTAGAAGATATATGACTTTGAATTTGGAGAACAAAGATAAAATACATGATATGCAATTTTAATGGGGAGATATTAGTAATTATCAATCTATATGATTTGAGGAAAAAAACTAGGTGCAAATGTGCAATAGATTTAAGTATTCTGCAGTGAGCATAAAATGAAAAAGTTTTTTGGGTGTATTAGGTGATAATAGGACGACAGAGACTTGCAAGAAAAATTTAGAAAACATCTACTAAGCTGATAGTGTTCTATGGATCCTAGTGTTTGCCAATAAAAGATGCATTGATATCTGAATTGAGTGTGATAAAGATGAGAGTGCTGAGATGTATATGTAGTAAAATTATATTATAAAAATATTAGGGGTGACATTGACATCTATGAAAAAAATAGAAAATAGACTGTGAACCTATCTTGCCGGAGAGGGGAGGAGCCAGTGAGATCTAGCGATGAAGGGGAAAAATGACACTGGTGTCGGGTGACTAGGGCGCACAATGGGGGAATATGAACGAGGGAGAGATATTAGAGAGAGAGATTAATAATAATACTTTTCATCATCTCAAACAAAACTGTCCCCTACCCTATAACTGGTTGGGGGTCCAAACTAAGTCCAAGTTCCAACTACAAAATAAAGTGCGTTGCATAAAATATAGGATAACATGAATTAAGAATTGGACTCCTCACGTGACGTAATACGGTGCTTGTATGTGATCCCCCATGTGGGTCTGTAACATGTGGGCCCGTGTTGATATTGAGCTTATCCTCAAGATTGTTGTGTTGATGTGGGGGTAAGTGTACTAAGGGATTGGGCTGCGGCACTCCCACAAACAACTTCAACTGCGAGACGTGGAACACGATCCAGATCCTGACAATGGCTGGTAATTGGATATAGTAAGCCACCTCGTCGATGCGCTGAAAAATCTCAAACGACTCGTAGAACTTGGGGCCCAGCTTGTGATAGGGGCTCTTGACGATGGTCGACTGGTAGTAAGGGCGGCGTTCCCGCCACACCTAATCCCCCGGGGGAAAGAACAACTCGTGGTATCCCTAGTTGGAGGCGGTCTTCATGCATGTCTGGGCCCGAAGAAGGCGCTCGCGAGCTAAGTTGAGGATCTGATCGCGAATATGCAATTCGCTGTCAACGGTGGCCGAGCGAGTTGAGGTGCTGATGTATATGAGTCGTCATGGCGATTCCTGGTTGTAGATTAGGTGGAAGGGAGTGGTCTGAAGGGTCGTATGATAGGACGATTGTAACAATATTCCACCCATGGAAGAAACCTTGCCCAGTCCTTTGGACGGTCCCTTGTAATGCAATAAAGGTACATCTCTACTGTCTAGTTGACCACCTCGGTCTGCCCGTCCGACTATGAATGGTATGTCGATGAGAGTGCAAGTTTGGTACCGCTTAGTGCAATCAACTTTTGCCAGTATAACAAAGTAAATATCTTATCTCTGTCAGACACAATACTCTCAGGAAGGTTGTGCAGACGGAACACTTGGTTGAATAAGGTTCGTGCTACCCCATTCCCCGTAATAGGGTTGCTCATGATGATGAAATGTGTTCCATTGGAAAATCTATCCACCACCACGAAGATGATAGATCGGCCCTTCTATGTGAGTAACCCCTTGATGATGTCCATAGAGATATCTCCCCATTTCTATGTAGGGATGGGTAGCAGGTGGTCGGCCTTGCTACGCCGATAAGCGGAGCAAGTGGCAATGAAGTCCCGTACACTGCGTTTGAGCCCTCTCCAAAAGAACTCAACCCGAATCCGCTAAAGGGTCTTGTGAACCCCTTCATGAGTGGTGCTTGGGTGTCTGCTAGAATATCTAAAATCAAGGGGTAGGTAGCCGATAGGTAGAAGCGATCTTTGTAGAAGATGAGGTTTTTTTGTGTGCCCCAATACAATGGTAATCAACACTCTTCAATGTGGTGGAGAAGTTCTAGGAGGATCAAGGTGTCATGAATCTCCTGTCGAAGGCAGTGGAGAACGGAAGATGTTGGTTGGATGCTGGTATTGTATCCACAATAGCCTTGATTTGAAAAAGTCCCCCTTAAACTAAGATGAATTGAGTTTGTATTTGATGCTGCACTCTAGTTATGTTTTTACAAGACTTTAATTACTAAGTACAAACCAATGTCAGATTACAATCAGTCATAAAACACAGGATTATGCAATGTAATTCCCCATTGTGTAGAACATGGTGTTGACTCATGTGTAATCTCTCTATTGAGGTGTACTTCATTTCCAAGTGCAAAAGAAGTATCAAGAAAGTGCTGCTTGCTGGATTCAGGACAAACATAATTTTTCTAAGTAAAATTCGTCAAGTACTCACGTGAAGACTCGTTACATTCATCGAGTTATTACGTGAGCACTCGAGCAATTCGTCGAATATACTCGGGAGTATTCGGGAAGTCTCAGAACCTGTTTTCAGTTTTGGATCAGTAAAATTAGTCGAGTGATCGGATGATCTCTCGTGAATACTTGACGAATTCGTCGAGTACTCTTGAGAGGTCTCATGATTGCTTTACTAATGAAGTTTTCTATTTCAGATTTCTGCCAAGTATTATTTGTCGAGTGGACTCAAGTCATTCGTCAAATAGTCAAGGGTAATTCGTCGAGTAATCTAGAGATGTCACGAGAAATCTTGACGAATGGACTTATCAAAATTTCAATTTCAATTTGTTGACGGCTTTCCTTTTGGGGCACCGACCATGTACAGTGTACGTGGAGCTCTGTCCTGAAATCTCGTTCTAGCCGTTGGAAGAGGAATCTCTATAAATACCTAAGGGTTATGTTTTTGAAAACTCTAATCGTGATTTAGGCCGTAATCGCAAGGAATCTTTCTGTCATAATTTTCATATTCGCTAAAGGAAGAACCCAACGCCGATGATCTCGATTACGATTCCTCTTGAAGAAAAGTTTTGACCAGATCTACTGCTTTCAAATTCTCCAGAACTTTTTCTGTTCTAGTCGATTCTCAAGTTCAGATCAAGTTCCAAAAGTTTCAAATCGCTTTTTGTTACGCCCCCGACCGCGGACCGTTTCTCGGGGCGTTATTATGCTCGCAGGCGCAAGGAGACGACGAGCAGCGAAGCGGCTGAACCATCCAGTTCAGCCCCTACTCAGTAGAACCAGCCGGCCAAGGGCTGAACCGACCGATTCAGCCCTGTGTGGAGGGGCCGGCCGGCTCCCTCCTTGGCCCGGGTATTTATACCTGGGGAGGTCATCTCTTGGAGGCAAGCAACTTAACCCTAAAGTATTTCTTCTTCTTCCTCTAACCCTTGCCTTCCCCCCTTCTTCTCTCTCTCCCTAGTAGTTCTTATCATTTGGTATCAAAGCCGGTCATTCTCCGACGATGGTCACCACTCGTACGCAAGAAGAGGTCGCTCGTTTGGAGACCTTGGAGGGGAACTATGGTGGATTGGTGGATTCGGTAGCCGCAATCGAGTAAGAGATGCGTCCATCTACACAACGGTTGGAGGAGCGCATAGACGCACGGATGAAGGAGCTTAAGTCGTTGTTGAAAGGAAAAAGCCCCAGCGAGGAAGAACCGATCGACGGAAGGCCCGATCGGTCCGCCGAGGCTTCGGGAACGCCCGATCCGGGGCGTTTGGGCACGGGAGCACCGTGCTTTGGCGGGAACGGCGACATCGACCTCTCCCGACCTTGGGGGACCACCGGCGAAGGCCCCAGAGGGGCGGCGTGGTCGGCGGCTGCATCGGGGGGCGTCGGCCCCAGTTTCGCTGGGCCGGCGAGCAGTGGAGCACCGGTACTGGGCGAAAACACAAGCGTCGGGTTCTCCCGACCCTGGGGGACCACCGGTGAAGGCGGGGGAGCGGCGGCGTGGCCGGCGGGAGCAGCAGGAGGCTGCGACACCAGTTTTGCTGGGCTGGCTGAGTATGTGCCTGCTAGACACCCAGGTGGCAGCTCCGGAATTGCTGGACCAGTGGATTACGGGCGGCAGCCGTGGCTACGGGCGGCAGCCGTGGCTACAGGCTGATGGAAGGCAGGGGGCTGCTGTGCGGACTCCAGGAGGTGCGGCGGAAATTCTTCCTCACCCGCGTGGCAGCATTCTTCCCGGCGGGTTTGGAGGCCACGTTCCGTGGGCCAGGCAACACATTACTCATCAGGGTCAGCCACCTCTTGGCTACCCGGGTGGACACGATGGGCATGCAGGACGACAGAATGGGCAATGACCGGGCTGGCAAGGGCAGGCTGGGCCGCGGGTGTACATGTCACCGAAGTTGACACGTATGAACTTACCCAAATTCAAAGGGGGGATGCTTTGGAGTGGGTTCATAACGCGGAGTTGTTCTTCAGCTATCAGGAGGTCCCGAAGGGGCAATGAGTGCAACTAGCGTCATTCCATCTGGAAGACGACGCGTTTCAGTGGACTCAGTGGTTCCTGAGAGGTAGAGATTATGTACCGTGGACTGAATTTTTGGAGGGGTTCACGACCCGGTTCGGGCCACTGGAGTATGAGGACTTCGAAGCGCTGTTGCAGAAGTTACGACAGAAAGGGACAGTGACCAAGTACCGGACGGAGTTCGAGAAGTTGGCCAACCGGGTACACTGGGAAGAGAAGTCACTGCTGAGTTGTTTTGTGTCTGGTTTGAAGGAGCATCTGCGGGATGAGGTTCATGCTTATATGCCACGGAGCTTGAATCACGCTATCACCCTAGCGCGCATTCAGGAGGAGTGATTCAACCGGCAGCGGTCACGGACCACGGGGAAACCTCTTGCCACATCCGTCATCGCCAGGAGAGAGCCACAGGCGGTCGTCAAGCCTACGGTGACTCGTTTGTCGTGGGGCGAGCTCCAGGCCCGCAAGGAGAAGGGTCTCTGCTTCAATTGTGATGAGAAGTTTATGCCCGGGCACAAATGTCAGAAGCTACAGGTTTTCATGCTGCATGAAGGGGTGGCCGATGAGTCTTCGCCCGAGGTAGCTGTCGAGGAGGCGCTATTGGAAGAGGATGTGGATGTGACGGAGTTTGGGGTCTCTATCTAGGCCATGGAAGGGTGCAATCCACCCCTCACGATGCGGGTGATCGGACGGGTTAGACAGGATAAGGTGACGATATTAGTGGACAGTGGGAGCACCCACAATTTCATTCATCCGGCCGTTGCTCAGCGGGTTGGCATGACATTGATAGGGGAGCTGCGTTCCAGGTCATGGTGGCTGACGGCAGTAAGCTGCAGTGCGAAGGGGTCATGAAGGGAGTGGAGTTGCGGATTCAGGGATACATTTAGAGCACGAATGTATACCTTCTACCCATCCGGGGATCATACATGGTACTCGGAGTTCAGTGGCTGCAGCAGCTGAAGTGGGTCACTTTTGATTGGGAGCTCATGACGATGGAGTTCCTGCAGCGTGGCCGACAGTTCTGTTTGAAGGGTCTCACAGTTTCCCCGGTAAAGGAAGTCTCTCTTCGGAGCATGCAGCAGCTCGGAGAGGAAGGGAGCTTGATGACAGTCCTTTTGGGAGTGCGGTCTGATGATGCCTGGTCGTCTGAGGTACCCATACAGTTATAGTCCTTAGTCGAGCAGTATTCTGACGTCTTCCAGGAGCCACATACACTACCACCATCACGGTTTCGGGATCACCAGATTGTACTCAAGACCGGAGCAGAGCCTACCAATATCCGGCCTTACCGATATCCACACATGCAGAAGGCAGAGATCGAGCGCAGCGTCCGGGAGATGCTCGACGTCGGGATCATCCGACCCAGCACGAGCTTCTTTTCGGCCCCGATTATTCTCGTCAAGAAAAAAGATGGCTCGTGGCGGTTCTGTGTCGACTACTGGGCTTTGAACGACATCACCTTGATGGACAAGTTCCCAATTCCATTGGTTGAGGAGCTCTTGGATGAGCTACACGGGGCGACTCGATTCACAAAGCTTGACCTACGGTCGGGCTACTACCAGATCCTTATGCGGGAAGAGGACGTCCATAATACGGCTTTCAGGACCCACGATGGCCACTACGAGTTCCTGGTGATGGCCAACGGGCTGACTGGCGGGCCATCCACCTTCCAAGCCAATATGAACGAGATCTTTCGCCCACTATTTCGCCTTTTTGTGCTGATATTCTTTGATGACATCTTGATATACAGTGCTCATCGGGAAGATCACTTGTGACATGTTGAACAGGTCCTTTCTATTCTACGGAAGCAGCAGCTGTATGCTAAGCGCTCCAAGTGTTCTTTTGGGCAGGAGGAGGTCGAGTATTTGGGTCACTTGGTCTCGGCACCAGACTGGCGGTAGTAGCCATTGAGAGCATGGTTTCTTGGCCGCAGCCCCAAACTGTTCGGGCTCTGCGGGGATTCTTGGGCCTCACTGGCTACTACCGACAGTTCGTGCGGGATTATGGGAAGATTGCTCGACCACTGACCCAGCTACTGCAGAAGGATGCTTTCTCATGGCAGGATGATGCTGAGGCGGCTTTTCACGCGCTCAAACAGGCCGTGACGACCACCCCAGTATTAGCCCTCCCGGATTTCACTAAGGAGTTTGTTGTGGAGACGGACGCCTCCGGGGTGGGGCTGGATGCCGTCTTGATGCAGGAGGGCCGCCCACTGGCTTTTTATAGTAAGACATTGACGCCTAAGACGTTGGGACTGTCCACGTATGAAAAGGAGCTCTTGGCAGTGGTTCAGGCAGTGGGCCATTTGGCGGCCATATCTTTTGGGGCGGCACTTCAAGATTCGTATGGATCACCAAAGTTTGAAGCATTTGTTGGACCAACGAGTCTCCTCTCCTCTTCAGCAAAAGTGGGTCACCAAACTTTTGGGCTACGATTATGAGATCGTTTACCGCCATGGCAAGGAGAATGTGGTGGCGGACGCCTTGTCCCGCCTACCTGACGGTGCACTCACCCAGATTTCTGGGCCGGTCCTCGACTCGTTCGATGACATACATGAGGTCTTGCGGGACCCCTCTCTATGCGCTCTCATGGAGGCCCTCCAGCGTGGGGAGACTGTGACGCCAGGTTATCATCTACAGAGTGGGCGACTACATTACCACGGCAGAGTCGTCATACCCCCAGGCTCCACATGGAAGACAGTTATGCTCCATGAGTTTCATTCCTCTCCAGTGGGGGGTCATGCAGGAGTGCTCCGTACCCTCCAACGGGCGAGAGCAAATGTATTTTGGCCAGGGATACGCCGTGATGTGCACCAGTTTGTACGACAGTGTGAGACATGTCAGCGACAGAAATATGAGACCACTACCCCTGCTGGGTTGCTCCACCCCCTTGAGATTCCGCAACACATCCGGGATACTGTGTCGATGGATTTTATTGATGGATTGCCCAAGTCTCAGGGCAAGTCGGTCATTCTGGTGGTGGTCGACAAGCTCTCCAAGTATGGTCATTTCCTTGCTCTCAGTCACCCTTATACGGCGGAGTCGGTCGTCGAACTCTTCACCCGGGAAGTCGTCCGCTTGCACGGCCTCCCACGCGCCATCATTTCTGACCGTGATCCCATTTTTGTGAGCCAGTTTTGGCGAGAGCTTTTCAGGCTTCAAGGGACTTGCTTGAGTTTCAGCACCGCAAATCACCCCCAGACCGACGGCCAAACAGAGGTTCTTAATCGCAGCGTGGAGACCTACCTCCGGTGTTTCGTCATGGACGAGCCTCAGACTTGGACCAGTTGGCTACACTGGGCCGAATATTATTACAACACTGCTTACCATTCCGCCAGCAAAATGATGCCATTTGAGGTAGTTTACGGCCGCCCACCACCTTCTTTGACCAGTTATGAGCCGGGCAGCACAACACTACCGGCGGTCGATCGGGCCCTCCGCAACCGCGACCGCACTTTAGTGACATTACGGGCGAATCTTCGCCTTGCCCAGGATCGCATGAAGACCCAGGCGGACAAGCACCGCACAGAGAGGGAGTTCGCCGTGGGCGATGAAGTATTCCTTAAGCTCCAACCCTACCGACAGCTCTCAGTGGCTCGCCGTAGAAATTAGAAGCTGGCTCCTCAATATTATGGCCCCTTTCGTGTTCTCAAAAGGGTGGGGCCGGTCGCTTACACGTTGGCGCTTCCCCCGAGCTCCCGGATCCATCCGACATTTCATGTCTCTTTGCTCAAGAAGAAGATTGGTGACAGTGTCCAACCGAGCTCTTTCTTGCCGGTAGCTACCGTTGCAGGCGAACTTCAGCCAATGTCGGAGACGGTTCTCTTACTCAGGTGGAAGCGGCGTGGCGCCGAGTTTCGGGTCGAACTCTTGGTCAAGTGGAAGCACTTATCGAAAGCACATAACTCCTGGGTTGATCTGTTGGACTTCAAGGAGTTGTACCCGGATTTCCATCTTGAGGACAAGCTGAGTCTTGATGGGGAGGGGAATGTTACGCCCCCGACCGCGGACCGTTTCTCGGGGCGTTATTATGCTCGCATGCACAAGGAGACGACGAGCAGCGAAGGGGCTGAACCATCCGGTTCAGCCCCCACTCAGTAGAACCGGCCGGCGAAGGGCTGAACCAACCGGTTCAGCCCTATGTGGAGGGGCCGGCCGGCTCCCTCCTTGGCCCGGGTATTTATACCCGGGGAGGTCATCTCTTGGAGGCAAGCAACTTAACCCTAAGGTATTTCTTCTTCTTCCTCTAACCCTTGCCTTCCCCCCTTCTTCTCTCTAGTTTTTTCTCCCTCTCCCTAGTAGTTCTTATCACTCTTCTCCTTCAATCTTTGTTTCAAGATTCTCACTCAAGCAACGAAGAAGACTGATTCTCTCAGATCTGAAGTTGAAACTCTTTGAGTTTTCTAAGAAGATTGTTTTACAATCTATTGTGTTGTATAAATCTTTTTACATTTCTTGTAAGAAGTTTTACTTTCGAGTTTTGTAGATCCTAGTTTAGAGGATCGAGTGTAGGAGAGGTTGTTCTCCGAGTTTTGTAGGAGACGTTGTCTCCGAGCTTGTAGAAGTTGAAGACTCCGAGGTGTAAGATTTGTTATAATCTGAGATTGGTGAAGTAGCCGAGTCTAGCCTGAAGTGCTAGATATGCGAGACGGGACAGTGGACGTACCCATTCTGGGGAACTACTATAAATCATTGTGTTTGTACTGTGTGTATTCTTTGATTTTGTATGCTTATTTTTGAAGTATTTTTAATTCCGCTAAAACCCACATGATTCACTTATTCACCCCCCTTTAGGTGATTTAGGTCGACAATTAGATACTTTCACTTGGAAATGGCCAATAGAAGTCCTTGGTGGTCGCAGCGTGAGAGGGCATCATCTGTCTGATTCAAAACACCCGTCTTGTACTCCACCCTAAAATCAAAGCCCAAGAATTTGTTAATCCAATACTGCTGAGAGGCTGTGCAGAGTCCAAGTGATATTTGTGGATGAAATAGTCGGTGCGAATCAAGAAGGGACGTCCCCATAAGTAAGCCGCCAATGTCGGACGGCCTTGGCTATCCCAATCAGCTCATGTTCGTAAGCCGGGAGTTTTTGATGATGTAGTGTCGTCCAATGGCTAAAATATACAATCGGATGATGTCCTGTCCAAAGTCTAGTAGGCGAGGTATGGGTGTTGACACCAAGGCCTGTGTAGAGCTCAAAAGGCAATCGTCGCGACGCCCCTACCCCACCCCACGCAAATGAAGGGTTGCCTCTTTAATAGGGAAGACAAAAGTGTTGATGTCATGCTGTACCCTTGGATGAAATGCCAATAGTAGCCCGCAAGGTCGAGAAAGCCATGGTGCTCACGATGTGGCTGAGGAAGATGCCAAGCGATCACTCCCTGAATCTTGATGGAATCGGCAGAGACACTCGCAATGTTGACAACGTGGCCCAAGTAGGCGGCCCTGTCGGTCCCAAAAGAACATTTGGCCTGCTTCAAGAAAAGTCGGGGGGCGTGAACCAACTGAAATACTGTGCAAAGATGGAGTAGGTGGGGCTCTCAAGTATTGTTGTATACCAGGCTATCGTCAAAGAATACATGCACATAACGACACAGTAAGTCGTGGAATACCTCATTCATGAGAGTCTGGAATATGAACGACGCCCTTGTGATCCCGAAGGGCATTACGAGAAACTCAAAGTGTCCATGGTGGGTGCGGAACACAGTCTTCTCCACAGTCAATGGGTCATGGATCCGTACAACTCATCAAGCTACTCCTCAATTATAGGAATCAGAAACTTGTCATTCACTGTCCGTGCTTTCAGCTCGCAGTAATCCACGCATAATCTCCACGTGAGATCCTTTTTGTGGACCAATAAGACCGTAGAAGAGAAAGGGGAGGCATTGATGATGTCTTGTCGCAGCATAGCGTAGCATTATCGTTCAATTTCGTCCTTTTGCAAAAAGGATAGTGGTGGGGACGGACAATCATAGGGCCCGTATTCAGCAAGAGGCAGATGCAGTTGTCTCGTAGCCGCAAAGAAGTGAGCCCTGTTGGGGCAGGCGTAGTGTAACTATACTCCCACAGAAGAGCATCATGATCGGAGGTCGATTCGAGCAAGGAAAACCCTTCGGTCGGAGGTCGGTAAGCACCCCTGCCACACGGTCTGTCATGGCCCACGGCCCCATGCCATAGTATGCTCGTCAAAGTCTCACATTAGGGGGTCCAAGGTGCGCAACCGCTGAACCCCTAACACAATCTCAGAGCGTCTCGGGGCGATCACAAAGAAATTCATGTTGGAATGGTAGTCTTCTACTACGATAGGTACAACTCGACAATCCCTAGTGCAAGTCATTGCCATGTCATTGGCTACGAACGCACGATGGCTCTAACGGGGTATCACTGGGAGGCGAAGTTGTTGTGCGGTGAGGTTGCTTAGGAAGTTGTGCGTGTTGCTAGTCCATGAGAGCGACCAACTAATGACCCACCACAAAAATCGGTAACTGGATCGTATATCCGAAATGGGGGCCCGTCATGGCATGTATAGAGATCTCAGGGCCCCCAACATCCTCATCCTCCACATCCTCATCGGAGAGATCCTCCACCTCAGGTTAGAAGAGGCACTTGCACCAATGTCCACAACTAAAAGGATTCATCACAGTTGAAACAAAGACCCTTGGGCCTATGGTTGGCCATCTCCTATGTTGACAGTCGGCGAATGTTCGAAGGGAGGCCCTCCACCTTGCTCTTGTCGGTTCCACTGCTAGATGGGCGAGGGGGGAAGAGTCAAAACCTCTGGGGGGTGAGGGGGTACTTTTCTAGAGTGGCGTCCCAAGTACAGGCGGCTCATCAATATGCGTTTCTCATAAGCACGTGCTAAAATCAGGCCATCGTGAGGCCCGGAGGGGATTGGAACTCGACATCCAGACGCAGTAGCTTGTGGAGACCCGCGGTAAAGAAGGGCATCTGATGTGCTGCCGGGATGAAGGGGGCAGGGGCGAGGTGCACTTGTAACTGCTTAAGATAGTCGTCGATCGACCCTATCTGTCGAAGGGAGATGAGATCGCCATGAGGTTGCTGCGAAAGAGAGGCCCGAAGTGGAGGTTGCAATGAGTCTTAAACTCCTCCTAAGAGAGGTGAGGTTTCTCTCATTGTAACTGGGAGAACCATAACTGGGCTGAGCCCATGAGATGGAAAAAAGCAATGCCAATCCATTCCTCCCACGACGTACGATGGTTGGCAAAGAACTGCTCGCAGCGTGTGTGCCATGTCAAGGGCCCCTCCCAACCATCAAAAATTGGGAAATCCATCTTCATAAAACAAGGGATTTTGGCTTAATTAAAACAAAGGGTAGGGAAGTCATGTACAGCCTGGGAAGAACTTGAAGTGAAGCGCGAGGGATGTGGGGGGCCGTGTAACGACCCGGCCCTTTAGACCAAGCGTCGCCGGCCTACCAGCAGCCCGAGTTTAGAGCTCAGAGGCCCACCGCACCCTTGCCTGGGCCGGCGGCTTGTCTCGCCCCATGACACCACTGGTAGTAAGCCTAAACATCAATGCCTGCAGGCCCATTGCACCCCAACCAAATCTCCGCGCCTGTTTATCAGCAGCGGTAGGTTGTTGCCACGAGGTCTCGAACCCGCAACCTTGACAAGTAGCCTTTAATACCACTCCTCATCACCAACTGAGCTGGAGATTTGGTTGGGGTGCAATGAGCCTGCAGGCCTTGATGTTTAGGCTTACTACCAGTGGTGCCGTGGGGCGAGACAAGCCGCCGGCCCAGGCAAGGGTGCGGTGGGCCTTTGAGCTCTAAACCCGGGCTGCTGGTAGGCCGACGACGCTTGGTCTAAAGGGCCGGGTCGTTACAGGCCGTCCGGCCGAAGGGCCTCGATTAGAGCCCTATTGTTGGCTCCCATCATAATCTGAAAGGACTCCAAGATCTGAGCCAAAGTGAGGTCGTCGGGGTTGCCGTCGCCCATATGTGCCACCAGAGAGGATCAAACGGCTCAACGGGGAGTGGACAAGAGGCCCGCACTGTCTGCAATATGGAAATGACGTTGTCAATGTTCTAGATCGAGTGGGGAAGTTGGCGTCGAAGATGTCGTCAGCAGTAGTCATGTGCAAGAGGGGAGTGGCGGAGGTCGATGACTCTGATACTAAGTTGGTACGGGCCGTCGTTTGCGGTTGGGTACAAGAACGATCGAAGGAGAAGTCTCGGAGGAGTTCGGCATGACTCTTTTTTGGACCTACTTGAACCTTTCTTGCCGGAGATGGGAGGAGCCGGTGGGAGCTTGCGATGTAGGGGGAAATGGCGCTAGCGTCGGGTGGTTAGGGTGCACGATGGGGGAATAGGAACGAAAGAGAGATTAGAGAGAGGGATTGATAATAATACTTTTCATCACCTCAAACAAACCGACCCTCACCCTATAACCGGTTGGGGCCCAAACCAAGTCCAAGCTCCAACAACAAAACAAAGTGCGGTGCATAAAAATAAGGGATAACATAAACTAAGAGTTGGACTCCTTGCGCGATGTAATGCAACACTTGTATGTGATCCTCTATTGTGGGGCCGTAACATATACCTGTTAGACAAGTAAAAGAGCTAATGTCGAGGGATTAAGTATGAGAAGGGGTAATATGATTTTCGTAGTTTAGGTGTGTAAAATCTAGGGCTGAACTTGATAGCAATGAATAGAAAATGAGGATACTTAAAGCAACTCCATAGTTTCGTAAGATTGATGATTATGGTTTGCCACTAATGTAAAATGGTTTTATGAGGAATGGACATTTTTCAACATAAAATGATGATAGTTTGTTCTCTCTATATAACATGTATAGAATTTTGTATCCCTATATCTGTATGTTTTTATGTTTATGTATGTACTCTGTACTTCCTTTTTCTTCTTCTGACTTCATTATATTAATTTTAGCCTTATTATTTGCAAGGTGCAATTACCTGCAATTATATGGATCTCTTACAACTCTCATAACTATTTTCCCCACTCCACAGCTTTTGCACGATTTCGTTACAATATTAAAACTATTGCATGCAGGTGGTGAAGGAAGAGTCGAAGAACTACTTGATAAAGGAATAGGAAAACAACATCTCACAGAAAAGTTTCTCAAAGGAGACAAAGAGAAAGGAACATTGCATCATTGTTCTTTTTATGATTTTTTCTGCAACCCAAGTGTTCTTGGAAAAGATTTATACCCAATAGTAAAATTTGGTCTTGTGCAGTATGTAAGTTTCCAAAAAACAGATTTTTGCTGGTTCTATTTCCTTATATTTTCTAAGATTTCCTCCAAATGCAGATGATCCTGAAGACTTTATCTTCTTTCTTGGCATTACTGCTGGAGGCTTTTGGTGTTTATGGAGAAGGCGAGTTTAAGTTGTATTATGGGTACGTCATGCTGCTTATATAGGGTCATTTGTGGGGACCTCCCCTATAACTTTGCATAATTATTGGGACCTCTCATCTATCTCTAAATTTACCAAAACCACCTCTCTAAGATTACATTGTTAACATGATATACAAAAAAAACCTCCCAAAGACCCTTCTGGGTTTCTTTTGTACATGCATGTTGTAGAGAAAGGTTCAAACCTTGTATATACTTCTTGAATGCAAAAATACAAGTATGATTACAAATATATAGGAGAGAAGAGAGGAAAACTTAGCTATACAAACAATGTGGGACTAAACACTAACTCCTATATGAGCCTTATTAATGGGCCAATACATCATGTTTTTCTAATATTCTGTAACACTCCCCCGCAAGCTGGAGCGTACAAGTCGTATGCACCGAGTTTGGATAAGAACTGATGGTACATTTGTCGTGGTAATGCCTTGGTGAGAATGTCGGCAACTTGCTTAGACGCAGGAACATCCTCCAGCTCTAACTTCTTTAATTGAACCTTTTCACTGACGAAATGACAGTCAACTTCAATGTGCTTGATCCGCTCATGAAACACAAGATTCTTCGCGATGTGAATTGCAGCCTGGCTATCACAAAACAAGGTTGCAGGTGAGGGTAAAGTGACCCCCAAATCACCAAGTAGACCCAAAAGCCTGGTGAGCTCAGATAAAACTACCGTCATTGCACGATACTCAGCTTCAACCGATGATCTAGCAACAACAGACTGTTTTTTGCTACGCCAAGTAATAAGATTTTCCCCAAAGTAGGTACGGAAGCCTGTAGTAGAGTGCCGATCATCTAGGGACCCCGCATAGTCCGCATCTAAGTATGCAACAATAGATAGGGAGGAAGATGGCTTATATATCAATCCTTGTTCAGGAGTTGTTTTCAAATATCTGAGGATGCGTTCCACTACCTGAAGATGAAAAGTGCGAGAGTGCATAAATTTGCTAGCAACTTCAACAACAAATAAAATATCAAGTCTTGTGACAGTTAGGTAAATCAATTTTCCCACAAGACACCGATAATACTCGGGGTTCGTTACCAGGGAATCAGAGTCAGACCCATGAGCACATAACTTGTGGTTGACGTCCATCGGAGTTTCTACAGGTTTACACTCAGAATAGTCAGCATCGTGGAGGAGATCAAGACAATACTTTCGTTGTGATAGAACAAGGCCATCGGGCCGTCTTGCAACCTCAAGCCCAAGAAAGTACCTCAATCCTCCTAGATCTTTTGTCTAAAAAATGGAGTTCAAGTGTTGTTTAAGTTTCTGTATCTCTATGGTGTCGTCGCCAGTGATCAAGATATCATCCACATATACCAAGAGAATGACAGTCCCAATTGATTGATGCCGAGTGAAAAGAGAGAAGTCGGCCGAGCTCCGCTTGAATCCAACATCGCAAACAGCCTTACTAAACTTTTCAAACAAAGCCCGGGGAGACTGTTTGAGACCATAAATAGATTTCCGAAGAAGACATACACGAGACTCCCCCGTGGTCTCAAACCCGGGAGGTTGATGCATGTAGACTGTCTCTTGAAGGTCTCCATTCAAAAAGACATTTTTAATATCAAACTGATGGAGAGGCCAGTGACGATGTACAACCAAGGAGATCAGAACACGAACAAAATTCAGCTTAGCAACGGGAGAGGAAGTTTCCTCATAATCAAGTCCTTGCTGTTGAGTAAACCCACGCGCCACAAGGCGGGCCTTGAGCCTATCAATCGTCCCATCCGGAGCATGTTGATAGTAAACACCCACTTGCAACTGACACAGGACAGGCCGGGAGGAGGAGGAACTAGATCCCAAGTCTGGTTGGACCAAAGAGCGGTCATTTTCTCGTCCATGGCCGCCCGCCACCCTGGATGTAAAAGAGCCTCCTGCACGAAGTTAGGGATAGAAATAGAGGAGAGGGAGAGAGCAAACTTGTGTAGAAATGGATCAAGGCGATGCATAGAGACATAATTCTCCATGGGGTGAGCGGTAGATGATGTTGTTGGATCATCAGTCTGCGGGATAGCACTCGTACATGAAGGTTGTTGTAGAGCTCTAGAGATCGGGGTACAACGAGTGTAGACACGAATAAGAGGTGGCTTGGATGGTGGAACATGTGCCAGAGGAGTTGGAAGTAGCGGTGGTAAAGAAGACGCGAACGTGAACAGTCGGCCGAGGAACTGGCAGGGAGAAAGGAGGAGCAATGTCAGATGCTGAGTCGTAAAATGGTTGAGCCTCCTGAAAGGTGACATCAGCAGAGGTAATGACTTTGTCATGAGATGGAGAATAACACACATAGCCTTGCTGTGTCTGAGAGTAACCGAGAAATATACACTTGCGGGCTCGGGCAGCAAACTTGTCCGTGATTGGACCAAGATTATGAACATAGCAGGTACACCCGAACACACGAGGCGTAAGAGTAAACGGGACCTGTGACGGAAACGGAGTGGCATGATCGAGCACCGAGGAAGGCATGCGATTGATGAGATGACATGTCGTAGAAACATCAAAGTTCCAAAAACAAGTAGGAACATGCATTTGAAGCATTAGGGAGCACGACACATCAAGAAGATGACGATTCTTCCACTCTGCCACACCATTTTGTTGAGCTGTATAAGCACATGATGTTTGATGTATAATTCTGAACTCGGTGCATAAGTTTGCAAATATACGGCTGATATATTCCTTAGCGTTATCCGTACGGATAACCTTTAAAGGAGAGGCGAACTGTGTACGAATTTCATTAAGGAATGCACAAAATGTAGTGGTAAGTTCAATACGATCCCGCAGTAAGTACAACCAGGTTAATCGTGAAAAATCATCTATAAATGTGACAAAATAACGATAACCAAATATGCTAGGGGTTTTATAAGGGCACCAAATATCATAATGTACTAATGAAAATGGAGTATCACTCCGAGTACAATGTGGAGAAAAGGAATCACGATGCTATTTGCCAAAGATACATAACTCACAAGAGAACTCATGCAGAGAGACATCCGAAAGAGCTTTCTTAAGAGTGTGGAGGGGATCATGCCTGAGACGACGATGCCGGTCGGTAGTAGAAACAGTAGAAAAGGCGGAAGGAGGGACATCGATGAGGTAGAGCCCATTTGACAGCCGTCCCTTACCAATGATATTCTGTGTTTTTCGATCCTGCACAACAAAGGTAGAGGGTGAGAAAGTAACACAGCAATTGAGGTCTAGGGTAAGACGGCTAACAGAGAGTAAGTTAAATGGGGAACCAAGAACATGAAGTGTAGAGGTCAGAGACAGAGTGGGTGTAAGGGGTTGTTGGGTCCATTGTTCCCAATGTCCCTGATTTGTGAGAAGTCAAACAGGTCAATGTTACACACATCAATTGTATTTGATGTGCATTTGAAGTTTTGAGTGCAGGTTAGTCCATTTCATATTGATTGGACAGGTGAACACAGGAAGTGGTTGTTGGATATAGCAAAAATCGCCTAAGTCCACAGGCGTTGAGTGGAGCAAGCTCACTCAACGCCAGATGTATGGATTCAATGTTATCCAGTAGAAATCTGGCTAAGTACAAAAGCTTTGAGTGTAGTCTACTCACTCAACACCATATACCGCTGAGACGTTGAGACTATCTCAGAGAGAGCCAAAATTTGGCTAAGTACAAAAGCGTTGAGTGTAGTATACTCACTTAACGTCATATACCGCTGAGACGTTGAGATTATCTCAAAGAGAGCCAAAATTTGGCTAAGTACAAAAGCGTTGAGTGTAGTTTACTCACTCAACGCCATATACCGCTGAGACGTTGAGACTATCTCAGAGTGTGCCAAAATTCTGGCTAAGTACAAAAGCGTTTAGTGGAGCTTACTCTCTCAACGCTAAGGCTCAGAAATTTTTGCTAAGACAAAAAGCGTTGAATGAGGCATGCTCACTCAACGCTCTCAGCGCCTAGGTTGTTGCACGTAGAAAAATGAGTAAGACAAAAAGCGTCGAGTGATGAAGACACACTCAACGCTCTCGACGCCTTGTAGCAGAAATTTGGCCAAGTTCAAATGAGTGGATAGCTTGGTTTCGTCGCGCACAATTTCGTCGAACTAAGATCGACGATCGTCGAACTGAACCTGTGTTAGTCGAACTGAGGTTAGCCTGTCGTCGAACTAATTTTCTGAATTCGTCGAGCTGAGCTTGCAGTTCGTCGAACTGACTTTGAAGCTTTTGTCGAGCTGAGCTTGCCATTCGTCGAACAATGCTTAGATTTCGTCGAGCTCTATACATAGACAAAATTTTGTCTAAGGGTTTTGGTGTTGAGTGATACCTACTCACTCAACGCCTTTGGTTCTAATGTCTGAATTTTGGCTAAGTCCACAGATGCTGAGTCTTACTGACGTCAGCAAAGTCAAAAGTCAACCAAAATTCAAATGTTGCGGAAATGATGCTTGAGACGTTGGTGGTGCCAGCTGGAGCTATCTTCTGCAATTACCAAGGAATATTTCATCATTATGTGCTAGGGCCCACACTCACAGCAAAGAGCCGTTGCATCAGGAATGAATGGAAAGTGTGGGCTGATTGGCTAAATCTCGGCCATCAATCCTGGTGGTGGGACCCACTACTCAATCAGCCAGAGATATAAAGTATCAGATCATCAAATCAAGAAGAACTTTTTCCTGTCTAGGTTTTTCTGAGAACTAAAAAGTGCAGCTGAACATCATCTTCTCTCCGGCCATTTTTGTCGATCTTGAAGAAAGTGTTCAGCACAAAGAACCTTGCTGGAAAGAGATAGCTGAAGCAATCCACATCAGCCTCAGCAGGATCAGAAGATGTTTTGAAACTAGCAGATCTACACGTTCTGCAAGAAAAAGAAGCAGTTTGAAGAGAAGGATTTTACTGCATACGCATCGTCTTCAACAATAGGTGCTTGAGTCTGATATCTGCTCAGTCCAAGAAGAAGGAGACACAGAGATCTTGCTCTGGTGTCTTAAAGTCTCTTTCCGTATTTCTCTTTTTCGTGGAGATTCTTAGTGAATCTGGAGTTGTAAGCCTGTTCTATAAAGGCTGAGGTCCTAGTGATCTGTGTGTTAGACTTTGTGTCTGGTGATAGGTCTTTGTAACCTGGGTTGGCTTAGTGCCTGAGTAGTTGGTCTTTGTGACCTGTGTTTGGTCCCGCGGGATCGGTGCTGTAAGCTATTTGTTAGCTGAGTTCTGGTGGCAGAGCCGAATCTAACACACTGTTAGATAGGCGCAGAGGGACAGTGAATGTACCCATGATTGGAGAACCACTATAAATTGCTATGTCGTTTGTGATTGATCTTGAAAGCTGAAAAAAATCAATTTAATCATCAGGCACAGAAATCTGAAAACAAATTAGAAAACGCAAGAGAGAGACAAAAACCTATTCACCCCCCCCCCCCTCTAGGTGTAAAACTAGCCTTGAAAACAAGACTTTCAGGGGTATATCAACAACACTAGAGACGGGGGTGGTATCATCATTTGCCACAGTTATGAACTTGGGGTGAGCGGTCACGGAGTATTGCGAAGTGATGTGATGTGTGGCTCCCGAGTCCACAATCTAGTGGGAGTTTTGCGAGAGACAAGAAATACCTTCATTGGAAATAGAAGCGACAGAGCCAGACGAGCGAAAAATCACCCCTTGCAGGTGTTGAAGCTGAGTGCGTAGAGCATCAATATCTGCCCGAGTAGAAGCAACAGAGTCCGAGGCAGGAGCTGCTGGAGGATCAGCCAGAGCAGCATCTGCAGGATGTGGTGGCAGGTCGTGCTTGCGATAACACGTGGCCTCAAGATGGTCATGTCGGCCGCAATATGTGCACTTAAACAGAGGTTTGCCAGACCGACCGCGTCCCCGAGTCGTGTTACGGCCGCCACGAGCTGAGGACCCCCGACCATGCGGAGATGGGGAAGAGTGCTGTAGGAGTGTTGGGAGAGTAATAAGAGTATCCGGGGGGAGGGGTGACCTTCAGGAGCATGGAACACACATCGGATAAAGATGGTATGGTTGTAGAGGAGAGTATCTGGGCCCGAACGCTGTGGAGGTGAGAGGGGACCCGAGACATCATCATAGCGATCCCGACAGCCTCTTTCTGGGCTCGCTGAGTGGTCAGATCTGTAGTGGGAGGCTGATGCTGGATCCAGGCCTCCACCGGGGTCTTGGCTTTAGCCACAAAAGAGATCATATCACCGGGACCCCCAGGAGCTAGATTTTGAAGATCCGAGATAATGTCAAACATGTGTTGCAAATTGTTCTGGCCTGAGTAAAATGAATGGAGTTCCTCCCGCATGACCTTCGTCGTGTCATGATACATCGCCATCCGTTAGGGCTCAGTGTCCATAGAGTTGAGTAGCCAAGATTGGACGCGACCATCATCGCGGAGCCAGTCATTGGTGGGAGCGGTTGGAGTGACCTTTGTGAGGTGATGAAGAAGACCTTTTGTCTGCAGGACACGACGAACCGAGTGAATCCACTCGACAAAATTGCGCTTCCTACTGAGAGAGGTAATAGTAATGCGAAGTTCATGGCGATGCCATGAGACAAAATTGCGCGTGATTCTTAATCGATAAGGCAAGTGTACCTATCGTTCTAGAGTATAGGATCAAGTGTCGTGTTAGACTCGGGGCCTGTTGAGTACTTATACTCACGCAAATTAATATTATTTTATCGGATAATAAAAAGAGTGAAATTAAACTATAGCTAGAAATTAAACTAAAAGATAGCACTTGATCTAGACTAAGTTTGAATTAAAATAGACTTTCATGAAATGATACTAGTACAAACTCCTAATCAATTACTTCGACCGTGGAGGTTCCTAAAATATAGGAGGCGTTAGAGTTCTCGGATGCCATGAGACCGCAGCGGTTAGAAAATGGCAAGATCTGGTCGGGAAGCGAGTAGAGAGGGGAGACCGTGCGGCAAGTAGCAAAATGCAGGAAAAAAACAAGAACTAGACCAGACGACAAGGAGCAGACCGCAAGCGAAAAGAAACTAGGTTGGGCAGTTAAGAGCAGACCGCACCAAGAAATAACCGCGGCGAATAGGCAATCCGTGCGGTTAGAAGCAACCCGCACCGGAGCGGAAAAAAAAAACAGTCTGCACGAATATCAGAGCAGTCCGCGAAGCGAGAAGTAAATCGCGCGGCAAGGAGACCGCAGCGAGAAAAACAATTTGCAACGGAAAGGCAGTCCGCAACGGGTTGAGCGGGAAGCCGGATGATAGAAAGAACTGCGAAAAGCTACCCGGCTAACAGGAGAAGCCACATCGGGTAGAGGTTACACGGCTAACACGGGAAGCCGCAACGGATAGAAAGAATCCCGTGACGGTTAAGAAGACCAATCCGTACGGGGGCGGGGACACGTGTCAGAGATAGGGAAGGCTATAAAGGAGCAGAGAAGAGAAGGAGGAGGTGGATCCACGGGAGAAGAGAAGGAGGAGGTGGATCCACGGGAGAAGAGGAGGAGGTGGATCCACGGGAGAAGTGTTGGAGGCGGGTAGAAAACGGAGAAGCCGCAAGGTCAAGCGGTTAGGCAGGAACACAGGCCGCCCGGTTAACTAGAGAGCTGGGCGGTTTGAGAAAAAGTAGGCCGGACCGTTTCCCTCTGATACCATGTAGAGAAAGGTTCAAACCTTGTATATACTTCTTGAATGCAAAAATACAAGTATGAGTACAAATATATATGAGAGAAGATCGAAAAACTTAGCTATACAAACAATGTGAGACTAAACACTAACTCATATATGAGCCTTATTAATGGTCCAATAAATCATGCTAACTTAGATAGGAGATTTTGGTAAATTTTGAAATATATAGGGGAGGTCCCTCTAAAGTTAGAGGATAGTTTTTCGTAATTATTTTTGCGTATTTATTATTTATCATCTTTCTTTTCTCTTTCCAGTGACACTGGATTTTGACCAACTTCTGCAGGTACCCTTATATTACTGTTGTCATAAACTTCAGTCAAATGTGGGCTTTATATTGTCTTGTGCAGTTCTATAATGTGACTCATCTTAGGCTGGAACCTATCCATCCTTTAGCAAAATTTATTAGTTTTAAAGCTATTGTATTCGCTACATGGTGGCAAGGTGTTGGCATCGCAATGATATGCTACTTTGGCATTTTACCAAAGGAAGGAAAGATTCAGAATAGCATCCAAGATTTTCTTATATGCATTGAAGTAAGTTTTGTACCTATGTCTTATCAAATCCGCTGATAATTTGGACTTCATTTACTTAACTTTTGATACATGATGTAAAAATGTAGTTTCATTTACTAATTTTTTGATACATGTTTAAATATTTAGGATTTCCATGTTGAAATGCACTAAGCACGAAAAAAACTTTGTATATTTTCAAGTTTTAACAATGTTTTTGATATTGCTTATAAATTTGGAAGTATAAAAATCATATTTTGATTGAAAATGACATTGAAATAGAAAACAGAAGTTGCATTGAAGTAACACAAGACGAATGTAGTGAGTGTGACTAGCGGCGGATCCAAGAAATTAATAATGAGGGTGCACAATTTTTTAAATGAAATAGCACAAACATTTAATATTCCTTTTTAAATTGAAGGAACACTTTTTTCAGAAAATTCTCGAAGTACCACTGTAGTGTGGAATATATCGAACCACACGATCAATGACTTAGATTGCGCTCGATGCACTCTACTCATGTGCGTTGAGTGCACAATATTTTTTTCCTATGTCCGCCCCTCACCATAGGAATGTGTCACTAAGTTCTAGAGATTTTAACAAGGGGAGTCGGACATTAACTTTCTCCAGCAAAAAAATTGAAAACTTCTATCTTATCGGAGTTGTTTCTCCCCTCATTTGACCACCGTTTTTGACGTATAAGTAGTCATTCATTGCCTGCAACATCGTATGAATATAGAATGATGCAGTGCACAAGAATTTGCCCAACAATTAATTAGCAATATGGTTCTAAATTTATTATTGAAATGTGCAAATAGCCATAATTGATATTAGAGTTTTAAATAATTGAGCAATTGCTAGTTAAATTAAAGTTAAAAATACTTTTATTAAGTGGTAAACAAATAGGCCTTTTAAGTAGAGCAGTTAATGGGAAACTAGTATAAATTACTATCTTAAATGATATTGACGCAAGACGAATCTATAGGTGGAAGAAGGCCGATGCCCTAACCCTGGTGCAATGCATACGAACACACAATTACGATCAACTCTACATTGACATGAAAGCTTGCACACTATCCAATATTATGTGATTTCAATGCAAATGACTTGGTCCGGGTGCAATTTCACAGTAAACAATTGTGTAAAATAGATCACAGTTTGAACACAATCATTCACGTTATAATTGAATCGGAAAAACAATATTAGTTCACAAGTAATTGTGTTGCAAAACAATTTTAAGCGCACAGAACCGGTCCTGCAAATCCCGTGATTTCTCAGTAATAAAAGCATATGATTTTACATCTAACAATGCAAAGTTCGAGCACACAATAATAAAAAACAAACAAACTCCAAACTAATGTCTTATGCGTGCAAGTGATGGTGAAGTGGGGAAGATGAGCATCCAATAACGGATGACCTCTTCAGGACTGCAGGTGGCTGGGAAGCACTTTAGAGTGCTCGGGTGGGCTGGATGAAGATGTTGGAGGGTGTGGGAGTTGGTAGGATAGGGCGGAGGTGTGTGGTTTACCATGGAGTTCAAAAAGGGTGTTGGGAGGGTGTAGCGGAAGTGGAGAATCTGGAATGGGGTGGATGTCGGGTTTGGTAAGGGGGTGGGGGGGTGGGGGGTTCGGCTCAAGGACGAAGGCTGGGGAGGGTTCAGTGGTAGGAAACGGGGCTCAGACAAACGAAAATGGAGTGGATTGAAGGGAAAGTGGCGGCATATCCATCTGGTGCGGTTTTTGCGTTGAGGAGACCGGACGTGTGTGTGTGTGTGTGGGGGGGGGGGGGGCTTATGATTTGGGGAAGACAGTGGTCTAGCAGGTGAAGAGGAAGGAGAGGGATTCACCTTGGAGCCGCACCAAGGAGGAGGAGCTTCCGGCGTCGCACCAGGAAACCGTGACCAAAATACACCATATTAGAAATAGGGCACCCAAATCAGACAACTCAAAATGTCCGAACCGATTGGGTGCCAAAACAACTCCAAAATATAAAATAAATACATGAAAGCGACTCAAAACAACCATCTGGACGCATCCGTGCATTCGGATCATCCGAATGAGTAGCGGGTCACAACGATCTCCATATCGAAGTACGAAAAAAAGTGATAATTTGCTTTTTTGGGGGTCTGGACAGCAATTCTGCGGCTATATTAGGTTCATATTTCTGAAACTGGGTCCTTGTCAGAGGAGAGTTTGGAGGGCTCAGGTGAGTGGTGGTTGTTTTTTGTAGTGGTGGGAATGTTATTGGAGTTAGTGGAAATATGGGTAGGAGAAGCGGGCTGGAACTAATTCCAAGGGTTGAGAACTCCTGGGGCTGGGGGGGAATTACATGTTTTAAGCTGTCAATTTACTGATTAGGGGTAGCTGGAAGTGCTGGAGGGAGGACTACGGGTGGGGCTTTCAATTTGTTGCAGGGGAATGGTTATGACTTATGAGTGCTGTACAGTGAAGGAAAGGAAACGACCAGTTATTGTTCTAAATGAACGGTTACAATTATGAGTGGGAAATTATTTTCTGTTATTGGAAGTTATGAGGCAATTTAGTGTCGGGAAAGGTAATATGGGAGTAGTTGGTGGTTTAGAGGTTGGGGAGGGTTGGTAGTGGAAGTAGTAGGTAGATGGTGGTGGAGTGTTATGAGGTAGTAATGGATTTAAAGGAGTGGTTATGGCGTAGTCATGGAAGTGGAGATAGTTACCTTGGCTTCAACACTAAGGATCAATGGAATCGGCATTATGGGATGACTGCGTGAGCCCGAAATTTCTGTCCAAAATTGTGATAATCTGAAAATCAGCCCACAAATTCTTATTTATAGTGAAGATTCCACTATTGTTGGCTACTCTCATCCGATACAATAATACATAGTGTTGCGGGATCAACATTGTGGGATGCCTGAGTGCTCCCACTATCTAAAAAATTGTCATCGCTACTCTGAATGCGAGTATCGTCTGGGATCGTTCAAACAACAATATTGTCTCTACTTCCTGCGTATATTGACCCATCCGTGTTCCGATAAGGGTACACCCACTAGTAATCCGTGATCCCCATGATGAAGTTTACCAAAGTCAATGTTGCAAGCCTATAACTAGAATAAGATATAAATAAAAGTAGTAACATTGATGTGGGATTAGGAAGAATAAAGCGTAATGAGTTGAGCGAAGCATCAGTCAAAACTTATCTAGCTTTGGGGAGATTAAAAAAATCAGTAATCATTCAGTGAATTATGAAGAGGGATGCATGATCAATCTATGGAGTTCGAAGGCCTCTTTATCGGAATAATAGGCATAATAAGTTTGAATATCTCCCAACAAATTTAAAATATTGAAGTACCAAACAAAAAAAACCTGAGTTTACAATCACAGGCCTCCCTCAGTTTACCAATATTCAGTGGGCAAATCCATGGCAGCGGCTCAATTAGGATTGCGAAATAAAAATCCGTCGGAGTAGACGCGATGGAAGAACCGTTGTAGCTGAGGTCCTGCTGCACGAGTCACAGCATTGGAATTTGGCAATCTGCCCCAGAATTAGACCACATACAGAACTTGCTCTGGCGAAAGAAAGAGATAGAGAATCTGTCTGGACCAGGAAGAATCAATCCAAAAAATGTGGGAATATAAACCCATTCTCTTAAGGAGCTTAAACACATACATTTGACAGGCATGCATCTTAAAAATCCTTAAAGCTAAAGTTCCTAATGATACTAATAATAACAAATCTCAATTCTCCTCCTGTCATTGCACACCGTTTGTATCTCCAGCTACCATGAACTTGTTTCGCATCAATTTGTTCATGCTTTTATTCTAAATTTGTGTATATTAATTCATGTATCTAGTAGAATGTTATGGGCCGTTCATTTGGGTCGGGTCTTGAACCCTCACCCCGGTCGAGCCACACAACAGAGCCGTGGCCCATACACCTCAACCAGCTCTTCGCGCGCGCGTGTGCCTCAACTGGTGAATGGAGTCAAGATGAGCACTCTCTTCAACGAAGTCTAGGGATCAAGCCCCGATCTCAACAACTTACTGCATTGATTGTATCTAGCCCGGAGAGTTGGTTTGGGTGTATGAATCGCGGCCTTGTTGTGTGGCTCGACCAGAGTGAAAAGTTCAAGACCCGGTCCGAATGAGCGGCCCATAACATAGAACTCACCGAAATTGATCCAAATTATCTATTTATTTTTCTTGTTCAGAAATAAAGAAGAGAAATGATTTTTTTTTTTTGCAAATTATGAATATTTGTTTATTCAAGCAAGTTCATGAATGCTTATTTAACAAGCCACCTGGTGCATGGCAGATGGCTGTTGCAGCTATTGCACATATATTTGTATTTCCAGCTGAGCCATACCAAACTGTACCTGTCTCTCGGCACGGAAAGGTAGAGACAAAGGACAAGGCTAAGTTGGATTTGCATGCGGAGAAACCAGCTTTTATAGAACAAACCAAAGCATGTGTTGAAGCTCCAGGGACCAGCATTACTGAAAGTGTTCAGGATGTGGTTATTGGTGGAGGTGAACATGTAAGCTCTTCATCCTTTTTTTTCATCCTTTCCATCTTTCTTCCATCTTCTAACACATATATTAATCTTATAACATAAATTTTAGCTATAGTTTCTACAAATTAACGAGTTTCTTAATCATTATAAGTATTTAAATTGTTAATATTAGTTTATAGAAACATGGCGCCATGACTAAAGAATAAAGATAGGGCACAATGGTGACAAAGGATCCATATAGCCGACCCCATTATAGTGGGATAAAGGCTTGAGTGTCCTCTAGGTACCGCATAAAGCAAGTCCCGGTAATGTATGGATTTAATAATATTTAGAGTCATTTACTGGGACCTCCCCTCAAAGTTTGCTAAATTACAGGTGCCCCTCTTATTTTTGAAATTACAAAAACCTTCCCTGTAAGAGTATATTTCATAACATCCATGCATAAAAAGACCCCTTTGAAAATTCTCCAAAGAAAGTATTTTTGTGCATGGTTGTATGAAATGTAAACTTACAAGGGAGGTTTTTGTAATTTCGAAAGTAAGAGGGGTGCAATCTATGATTATGCTAACTTTTGGCGAAGTTTTGGTAATTATTTCTAATAATTATTTTAAAAATACTTGTTTCTGTATAGAATAGTTCTGTTTAAAGTCTTATATTCTTAATTAGAAGGTACTGACAAAGCTTCTATGAACAATAAAGTTAAAGATGAAGATTTCCCTTCATTAGCTATAAAGAGTTTGTTCTAATTTTGCAGAAGATAATATTTGCTTATTCCAAGTAACATGTAGTAATAATTCTGGTATATTTCAAGGCTTGCAACGTATTGGGTTTAGTAGCACGTCAAATAGATCAAACATATTGGGTGTAGAAATATCATGTGGTTGGCTCCCTCTCATAGCGCAAAGTTTTCGGGTTGAAAATTTGTTTTGCCAATGTATTTAGCCCAATTTTTACCTCCATTTTACTCGATCCTTGCGGGTGATACCCGAGGTGATAGTTCGTCCGTGATCAAGTGGGTTCACGTGATTTTGAACTCTCGTGTTTTTTGAAGCTTTCTAGAATGATTCAGCAAACTTGAGCCATCTTTGAAATAGAGTTTGTTTTTTACCCCCAATTGAATGACTCTTTCTTAGAAACATAAGCTTTTGGATTGAATACATGTGTTACTCATGCATGTATTAGACCGAATTTTGATCCTTGCAATTCATACTTTTGGCGTTAGCATGCGTACTTGTATCAATTACGGACTCGAGTGATCTCGAAATTTTTCGCCATTTTCTGTCATCTAATTTTGTGTGTTTGTGAATTTGGTAATAACACAGGTGGTCAAAGATGTCGCGTTGACCATATCTCAGGCTATAGAGCCCGTGGGGAAGGGGGTCCACTTAATACAGGAGAGCATCCAGCACCTATCAGTGGGGTCTAATGAGGAAGAGGACGGGCCGAAGGTTGAAGTTGAGGAGCATGTCATGGAGGATGTGAAAGCCGATGAGGCCAAGTCGATAAGCTCGACCCAAATCAACGCTCAAAATGATGATCGATAAGAGCATGCATCCGCACCCGTTGGCGCATTTTCAATGTGTATATCCACATGGCATGCTCTATTTCTTTGTGTTGAAGTGTGTTAAATTAGTCTGTGAAAATAGCATGTCTCTATTGATAATAGGATGTTTTCGGTTGTTTTTAACCCATGGGCACCGATAGCGTGCACATGTTGCCAACGAGTAGACCTCGCACAGTAGATTTTATTATAGATTCCACATAGTGCTTCTGGTGAGCTTGAATCAAATTTTTTTAAGGCAATTGTTAATCGCAATTCAAATTTAGTTACCTAGCCCGAAACAGAGGAACATTCCGATCCAAAAAAATGACGGGGAGTTTCCTTCGCAGTACATTAATCAGAGCTTCTGCAGTACATATTTCCAACATTTATCACGAAGAAAGTCTCAAAATGGTAAAACAGAGATCTTGCTTTGTTTTTGCTGGATGGCGTTGAAAAAATTTTAATTTTTAACGTTTTCAACACAAAGTAGAACTATTTTCAGAAATTACACGGAATAATAACAGAACTGCCTTCTCCTTCATTCTATAAAAGGGAGGTCATACCTTTGTAATAGATATAATTTTTGGAAATAAAAATCAAAAGGAGAGGAAAAGTGGATCCGACCTTGAGATAATCTGAAAACAAAAAATCGAAAGGAGAGGAAAAGTGGATCCGACCTTGAGATGATCTCTATCCAAAAACAAAAAATCAAAAGGAGAGGAAAAGTGGATCTGACCTTGAGATAATCTGAAAGTATGTAACACAAGCAATATCTTGAGGAAAAGCCCTCCCAATATCAAAGCCATGGCAGAAAGGAACTTCAAAAATCTCCCTCCCCCTCACTTCTCCTAGGGCTGGTTGAAGGAGGAAGAAGACGTCAGCGGGTTAAGAGGGAGGAGGAAGGTGGTAGGAGGTCGGCTTACCGCAAGGCTTCAGCGAGAAGAGGGAGTTCATCGTTTGGCTTCAGCGAATGAATGAAAACTAATGGGTTTGGGGTTTTATGGATTGTGGTTAAAGGAGAGAAGAAATTGTGTTTTTCAGATTTTGGGGTGCGGATAATCATTTTAGGATTGCGGCTAACAATCGCCTTTTTAAAGGCATTTTGACTTTTGAGCAGGGGGGGGGGGGGCTTATTTTCATCAGTCAAGCAGTTACGGGGAGATTGAACCCTAAATTGGCGGGTTAATTTCTACCCGGTCATAACCGTTTGAAAGTCCCCCCAAACGGAACCTAAATTGTTGTGACTATCAGAACTTTCAGAGATCACTTCTGCAGCTTTCTTAGAAGTGATATATACAATTTCAATTTCTGATAATTAATGGATCACAGCTTAAATTTAAATTTATTAAACATACATCTCAGTGAACAGCCCTCTAAAAGCATTGCAAAAAGGCACCAATATATAAGTTCAATTAGGGCACAGCATGAAAAACCAAAACTCAAAAATTAACTTAAAATAATTTTACGCAATTTGAATCGATTTAAAATGAAAATTTTAGTCCAATGAAATTTTGAGTTGATTTCAAATCAAGCCCCATTCGCTCAAGATTTGATGACACAATGAATATTTGAGTAATTTTGAATCAAAACTGATTCGTAATTTGTTCAACATTTGATCCGAACCGGGTAGAATTTAAGGCTCCGTTTGGCATGGTGGTGCCGGTCGTAAACGCATGTGTTAAACCGTCATTCGTTAAGGATCACCTAACAAACATAATTCGTAAGTTGATGAAATTTCTTGAATGAGTGTTAACAAATGACAATTTAACCCCTATGTTCATGACCGCCACCACCATTAAGCTTGCGCGGCACACAAAGGTTCAAAGGAATAATGCCAAAGTTTTATAATTAATTGTCAGGAAAAAATGAGGCATAAAATAATAATGCTGAAAATAATCACTGGCCAGAAAACACACACACATATAGATATATGCAAACTGTATTTCTACATCACTCCTCTCCCTCTAACTTCCTTCACTATGCTACAGAATATAGACATATTGAAAGGTCTATTTTGACCTTCCTCACTCTATCTCTCTCACACACAACAATTTTTCCTTCTTACACTGGACAAAATATTAAGGATATATTATGGTGCAGAACAAACCTGGTTGCGGTTGGGTGTGAAGAATGTCTTCGTTCGATAAGTACTGATCGACTGCTATATGAAGCTTCGCGGGAGTTCGTGCACCGTTGGCGTGTTGGCTTGTCCCCGCGCATATTAAGACCTGCAGCCAATGCCCGCAGGACCTCGCGGCGTTTCTCAGGAGACCCAGCTCATGCTTTAGAACAAGCAGCGCTTCATTCACGTGAAGACCATGAAGGTCGATTATTCGGTCTTGCCCTCGAGCATTGTCCTGGAGCTCGAAGGAGAAGGGGTTCCTAAACAAACAAGGTGATTAAAACACTTTCAAAAAATCAAGAACTTCGAATAGTTTCCGGGACGAGCAAGAAAAGGAAAAAACTATCTGAAAATATCCAATTTGTGAACCTCAAACTTATTATAAACACGCACGCACGCACAGATGCAACTCTTTTTGGTCCAAATACTTCGGAAACTATTAGACCGCATATGTGAGGCATTTACAAGAGATAAGAGCCCTGAATCCCAAATGGAGGTTCATTTTATGACGAGAATTGATTCTCATTTTATTTAAAGGTGCATAATATTTTGATTAAAGGAAAAATAAATAAAATAAAATTATTGAACTCATCGGATCGATCGCGAATAAATCTGGACCGTGAAATGAATACTATTCATTTAGACTTCATTTAGACTCAAATCTGGAACGCGAAATTAATGCTATTCATTTAGACTCAAATGTAAAAGATGCTCACAAAGTTTTAGGGGCATGCCACGACAATTCACAAACTGTCACAAGCATTAACTACCACCCAAGAGTTTTATAATTATTCATTAATTTAACCCTTATCAACATACAACGCTATCATTTGGGCCAATAGTAGCTATCAACCTAAGAGGATATTACATTTTAATTTAAAAGAAAACTAAACTTAATTTTTTAGGAGAAACTAAGGCTCAGTTTGGGAGGAGTTATTTTCACCGGTATAGCGGTTATGATTAGGGAGGTTCACAAATAGTATAGTTCGTGAATAATTCGGGATTCGATTCGTGAAGATTCGATTAAAATTCGTATTTTTCGAATTGGAATTCAGATTCGAATCCGAATTCCATATTCGAATAGTTTTCGAATCCGAATCCGAATAATTTTCTCCCTATTCGGAGGATTCACGAATAGTTCGCGAATACTGGAATATATAGTAAAAAAATTAATATATGTAAATAAATATTAAATATAGTTATATTTTAATATTATATTAAATTAAATATTATAAAATTCAAATTCAAATTCAAATTCATGTTCGAATCCGAATTCAAATCTGAATTCGAACCCAAAGTCGAATCCAATATTTCACGACGAATCCGAATCCGAATCCGACACCGAATATTCGATCGAATCTGAATCCGAATCTCTGTATTCTTTGTCAAATTTGAATTTGATTGAAGAGTTATTCGATTCGATTCGGTTCGCGAACATCCCTAGTTATGACCGCATGAACGCTTGACCGGTGAAAATAAGTCCCCCCAAACAAAGCCTAAATTACTTATAAATATTAAATTATTCTTTTCACTAATCAAACGATAAATCAATCTTAATCAAGAGAACAAAGCTAATTCTCAAAATTAATCACAAATTTAAAATGATTATATATATCGCATGCAGCATATGCAAGGTGAAAGGAACAAAATTATTATTAAATTATTTTGACTTGTTCATTTTTAATCATACATTGATATAATCAAAGATATGTATACAAATACAGTGACAATAGTGAGGACATCTAGAGGATTAACACATGAATTCTCTCACTGTTGTCTCACATCAAGGTTTAGCTTTAAGCTCATATCTCTTTACCCTTATCTTAGATAAGTTCACCGAACATATCCGACAAGCAAAACCTTGTTGTTTATTGTTTGCGGATGATATCGTTTTGGTCGATGAGACGCGCGAAGGTCTAAAAGGAAAACTTGAATCTTGGCAAGACACTTTAGAAAAGAAGAGTTTTAGGTTGAGCAAGGCAAAGACAAAGTATATGGAGCTTAAATTTAGCAGTGCAAGAAGGACGTATGACTTCGTTATTAAGTTTGGCGATAAAGATATTTCCCATAGTGAGTGTTTTAAATATCTTGGATCAATAGTTCAAAAGGACGGAGGTATTGAAAGAGATGTGATACAGAATCCAAACAGGTTGGTTGAAGTAGAGGGATGCGTCAGGGATCTTATGTGATCGTAAAGTACCATTAAAACTTAAGGGCAATTTTTACCATACTGCAATTAGACCAGCGATGTTCTATGATTCTGAGTGTTGAGCAGTGAATTGTGTACATGAGCAAAAAATGGGAGTTGCAGAGATGAGAATGCTTAGGTGGATGTGTGGACACACGAGACTGGATAAAATTAGAAATGAATGTATCAGGGATAAGACATGAGTAGCACTAATTGCAAAGAAGATGCGAGAAGCTCGACTAAGATGGTTTGGACATGTACAAAGGAGACCATTAGAGGCACCTGTTAGGCATTGTGAGAGTCTAGTCACTAGGCATGTTAAACGAAAGAGGGGTAGAACAGTAAAAACTTGGAATGAAATTATAAGGAAAGACATAATGTACTTAGGCATTAGTGAGATTATGACAAAAGATAGGGCACAATGGCGACAAAAGATCCATATAGCCGACCCCACTATAGTGCGATACAGACTTGAGTGTTGTTGTTCATTTTTAATCATTTTTTTCGCTTAAATTCAGAGCACCGACAGAACACGGAATTGAATGTATAAAACGCCAAAATTCGAGCAGTTGAAAACCAACCTCTGTCGATGTACAGCCTCTCGAGCTTTAGCATGAGCTTCCTTTATTTGCAAATTGTACCACTTTCCCTTATCACCCAGTTTCTTCCCTAGAACTTTATTGCCAATAAAATAGGCTTCTCTTGCCTGTCATAGAAATATAAAGTGGCAAATTAGATGTTCGATATAATTCATTGCCACTTATCAATTCAAAAAAAAACATGATAGTAGAGTCTTAGTGATGCAGCATGACGTGTAGGGTTTACGCGGTTGTCGGCTATTTCTAGGAAACCCTAACAGAATGCAATGAAATATGATTTTTTTAATAAAAACAAAGATTTGAGCGGGCGTTGCACAGAGTTTATGAAATTAAGCAACGTAATTTTTGTAAAGCACGAATTTCACCACGTTGTTAGAAAAATGAAATTTCTTAATAAAATGTTTCAATCTTAAATCCGGGAAGTAAGCTCGCAATTTTTGTTCTGTTCTCTTTATCGTAGCACAACGGAAATCGTGAACTCCAAATACGTTTTCGTTTGGAGTTTTTGACATAGCGTTCGCTGACAAAATTCGGGCGAAAACCCAGCAATGAGTCTATTATCTACGAGAAAATATAGAGACACACACAAATGAAAAGATAGAAACAATTACCCACGGAAAGAAGCGTCTTTCCGTATACGAAGTCGATGGCGATCACGCGAGGAACTTCTCGTCACCTTCGATCTCCACTCCGAGGTCGGCCGTTATCGCACACGGGCACCAAGGAATTAATTTGCTCCCTCACACGAGGTGGTTCCACGAAATCACTCAACAATATACGAAAGCCACAAACTAAGAAACCTAAAATTCACTCGCTCTCACACTAGAGGTGAATCCACGTAACCTCAGACACTCAAGGTGGATCCACGAAATCTCTAAGCACTAAGAGTAACTTAACTCCTCTAACCTTGTTACTGTTTACGGAAGCCAAACGACTACAACAACAGATTCACTTTGTGTATATCCAACCACAACTATTTCACCAACTAAATTTACCAAGCACATAAATTTTAATTTCTGCTGTTCATCATCTACCAACTACAGGAAGCAACAAGCTTCAGGTCTCTCACAACATCAACCCACCAAAGGAAGAAAATGAGAGCTAACACATTTAAAAAAAATCTCACTATAACCTAATACATTCACCATTTCAAGTACAATCTACTAACAGTAGCAGGGCAACAGCCGAATCACATGACCATTCATCTTCTTCAAACTACAGAATCCCTAATTGAAGCTAGGGCAAAGCTCCTAACTTCTAATCACTGTTCATTAACCCTCACACGGGAAGCACCGTTACAGGAACAACCATCATTTCAATATTCAACACATTTCATAACCAACAGCTACAGGAACCATACACAGCACGCGTATCTTTCTAACAAGACTCTCACACAGGAGTCACACACACAAGAAAGAAAGCCTTCATCAACAGCGGAAATCAATTTCATACTTCATCACCTCTTGATTCCTGTTCTTCTTCTTCTTTTATAGGACCACAATTGCAGGTGGAAGCGTTCGTCCATGCCGATGAAGGATGCAAGTGTGGTGGAGCGGAAATGGCGGAAGGGGCTCGTGGATGTGGTCGAAACCGCCAGATTGGGTGTCGTGGAGGTAGACAGCTGGATCGTGGGCGGTTGCGGGCGGCATCGTGCCGAAAACTCCAGCGGCAATGGCGGGGAAGGTGCCGTGAACCCTAAGAACCCGGAAGATGAGCAGTGACAGGGAGGCTGAACCAGCAGATTCCCTTAAACATATATAAATATGTATATATATATATATTCTTAATCTTGTATATAGATATACATATTTATCTCTTTTTATATATATAATTTATATATATATATGTATATTTATCTTCCTCTCTCTATATATATTTTGCACACATTAAGTTGCACAATTACACGTATTACACGGTTACTCAAACAACGAAATTTAAAATGTCATAAATGAAGGCCGATAAAGGTCGTGTCGGGTCGGGTCGGGTATGACGTTGGACACTTTTGCGACGTGATCCGGACCGGTCTCCACCAACTCTCCCTCCCTCGAAATCACTCATCTCTGGTGAGTGCTCCGAGAGGTAGTTTTGTATAAGTTCAGCATCCATGCCAACGAACCAAAAATCTCAGAAAACCATCATCTGTAGTGGTCACTGTCCAATAAGTGCTCGGGAACTGAAATATAATAATCTCCCGGTGTCCATGCTCAACCTGAAACTGGCAGTGAAAAAAAAAGAACTACGATGGAAGTGTCAGTAGCGGAATGAATGTCGGTATGTCCTGAATGTGGCTACTCACTCTCACTTACCAACCCAGAAGAAACAAATGGAGGAGAAGACAATGAAAATTCCAAAGACTCATGCGGACAGTCGCGAAATAAAGTCAGATACACTATGTTAAAAACAGGATTTGCTCTCCAAACGGAAGGCAACTCAAGTTTATACGCATTTGCTCAATCCGATTTACTATTCGAAAGAGTCCAGTTCTACAGTAGCTAGTTTCTTTGTGGTACCAGAAGGTAACCGTTCTGGATCTAGCTGAACCATAACCAAGTCATCCATTTTAAAACTAGTAGCTCTTTTATGCTCTTCTTTTTAATTTGAGTTGCATAAAAATCATAAATACTATGCACCTTTCCGCTCAAAATATTTTTTTATGCAAATCATGCAAATGCAATAAATGAACTATTAATATGACTAACGTCATAAACTGATAGTTTCAGATACCAAGAGCAACTCCTGAAAGAGGCACAAGATCAGGAGGCTCGGAGGGTGGATCATAAAAGAATTCATCGCGGGGGCGATGAATACTCAAATGTAAATCAGAGACAACGGTGATCAGATGTGTCAACATGGTGTGCGGACTGTCTCTGAAAGTGCGAGTGACGAGATATAACTTCAACGAATCAGTGAGTGCACCCTCAAACTCGATTGTGCCACTAAAGATGGATACATCCAAAATGTGTGGTGAACCCATAAGTTTTTAATCTGGGGGTTCACCAGGAGGGGTATAATAAAATTCGTCACAAATGTGACGCGTACAGACATAAGCTCCAAAAACAGATGGAGCGCTCTCATATAAATGTGCACGAAGTGTGACAATCGTGATAAGTGGACTGAAGGGAAGTGAGACATCGGGAGGCTCACCAGGTGAGACATATGAAAACTCATCTAGAGTGCGAGTCACCAGATGACAATGCTCAAGCCCTAATCTATAGATGTCACACTCAAAATCATCCCTCTGAAGCACTCTCGGCATCAATGACGACAATGGAGCAGGTATCCATGTCTTAAAATTTGCAAGTGTACTACTCAGAATAAGTTCATCCACACAAGTACGAGGTGGCTCATCTGGAGGCTCAATAGGAGGGTCGTCAAATGACCCATCAGTCGAGTGATGGTCCTCCAGAAATGAACCATCAGAAGGGGTCATACTCCCGGAAAAGGTAGAGGTGTCTACCTCGAGATTACTACTAAGCTCTCGACTCCCAATCGTAATGTCACTCGACGCGCCATCGGGTGTGGTGATGTGACTCGATATGCCATCGAGTGTGATGATGTGACTCGGTGCGCCACTAGGTGAAGTGTGCAAGGAATCTACACTCATAAGAGAGCTAGTAGATATAGAGTCAAGGACGGGTTCACTAAGTGGAGCAGACTCACATAGGGGTTGACTCTACACATCCTGTATTAAAACATCAGACAGAGTGGGGGATGTCTCCCTACTAGGGGCAGTGGAATTCCCTTGCTGGCCCCTAATGTCTATCGTCATGTTCACCTTTGGAACACCAGGAGGATCACTAGGTGTGATGTACTCTTGACGAGAGTGACCTCTATAGTATTCGTGAGTGTAGTCGTGACGATCGTCCAATTCATACTCATGTCATGCTCGTAGGTAGGCATGAGTCCTACGATCGTGTGGTGGTGGTCGCACATGTACAGACTCAGATTCCTCATATAAAGGAGACGTGTAGTATCGATAACTAGAGTGATACTGTGCTCTATCCTCATAATATGGTGCAGAAGGACTAGTATGATGCACTCGAGTACGAGGATAAAATCGACGATAGTCATCGTACTGATCGTCGCTAGCATAATGAGAACGCGTTGGTGGGTCAATACGATTTCTGGAAGTGATATACGGTGATCGAGTATAATCATTGAAGTATCGTAAAGATCTCCGTGACGGGGTACTATAGGAGTGAGTGTAAGTGAAGTCATAATCCTCAAATAAACGATTTCTCCTAAAAGTAGACTTTTCTACATAGTGGTGTGGAACATCGTAATGTGCACGGACAAAATGCTCATCTCGAATTTGAGGCGGCATTGACGCTCGAGGGAGTATTTCTAATTTACTCACCATACCTTTAAGGTTCTCTAGCCTTTCACGCATTTGACAGGTACTCTCAGTTAATGTCGTCATTTGGAGGGCGAAAGGTATAAACCACTGGGGTGGTTCTTCCCCTTCGTTCCCTTGGCTCGATTGATCGTGTTCAACTCGACGCATTCTATCACTCCGCAGATACATGCAAACACACAAGTCAAATGCAATGATAATGCTAAAAAAATCTCTTTTTTATGAAAAATTTTAAATGATATGTGGATTCCTATTCTAGGCAGGACGGATCCCAAAACTTAGAAAAATTTTGGAATCTCCCTCTGATACCAATTTGATGCAGCACGACGTGTATGGTTTACGCACCTGTCGGCTATTTCTAGGAAACCCTAACCGAATGCAACAAAATATGATTTTTTTAGTAAAAACAAAGATTTGAGCGGGCGTTGTACAGAGTTTATGAAATTAAGCAACGTAATTTTTGTAAAACACGAATTTCACTACGTTGTTAGAAAAATGAAATTTCTTAATAAAATGATTCAATCTTAAATCCGGGAAGGAAGCTCTCAATTTTCATTTTGTTCCCTTTGTCGTAGCACAACGGAAATCGTGAACTCCAAATACATTTCCGTTTGAAGTTTTCGACGTAGCGTTCGCTGACTAAATTCGGGCGAAAACCTAGCAATGAGTCTATTATCTACGAGAAAATATAGAGGCACACACAAATGAAGAGATAGAAACAATTACCCACGGAAAGATGTCTCTTTCCGTATACGAAGTCGATGTCGATCACGCGAGAAACTTCTCGTCACCTTTGATCTCCACTCCGAGGTCGGCCGTTATCGCACACGGGCACCAAAGAATTAATTTGCTCCCTCACACGAGGTGGTTCCACAGAATCACTCAACAATATACGAAAGCCACAAACTAACAAACCTAAAATTCACTCGCTCTCACACTAGAGGTGGATCCACGTAACCTCAGGCACTCAAGGTGGCTCCACGAAATCTCTAAGCACTAAGAGTAACTTAACTCATCTAACCTTGTTACTGTTTACGGAAGCCAAACGACTACAACAACAGATTCAGTCTGTGTATCTCCAACCACAACTATTTCACCAACTAAATTTACCAAGCACATAAATTTTAATTTCTGTTGTTCATCATCTACCAACTACAGGAAGCAACAAGCTTCAGGTCTCTCACAACATCAACCAACCAAAGGAAGAAAATGAGAGCTAACACATTCAAAATAAATCTCACTATAACCTAATACATTCACCATTTCAACTACAATCTACTAACAGTAGTGTTGGAACAAGCTTTCTGGTCCCTCCTAAAGTTCGAAGCTGAGGATGCAGCACACACGTACTCTTCTTGAACTACCCTCCCGACGTGAGTCGGAGACCTAGAAACAGACCGAGGGGTCTCAGCTCGGAGGTCCCACCTCTTTCCCGGAAGAACTGAAGATCTTCCCCTCCCTAGCCAACGCTGAGCTAGGTTCCTGTGAGGAAGACGGTGGAAAGGTTCAACAACCCTCTCAGACACCTCTATCGGTCTATTTATAGGCCTCTGAATCTGATCTGCAAATATCACTTCTGAATTAACCTGAAATGACCAAAACACCTTGGGTTGGGTCTGCCAACAGCCAAACTCCGCTGTTCTGGAGGGCTATAGGCAAACCTTCAGGGGTAGAAGTGTAAAATTACCTGGGGCAAAAAGGTAAAATCCCCCTTGGGGGTAAAAAGGTAAAAACATCTTTTCTCCCATGCGGCGAGTGGGGAAAAGACTGTAGGGCGAGACGACCCTCTCTGTTCGTCTCGTCGTCCTCTCGCCTTATAGGCTATCTCGCCGCCTAGAACCATCTCGCACTAGCTGGGCGTCTCGCATACCTCAGAGAATCCCCCATCCCGCCTCCTGCAGGTGGGCCTCCTGGTCTTACTCACCTGTCAAGTTCATCTCGGCAGCCTTCCCTTCTCGCTCATTGACCCACCTCTCGCGAGCCCAAGGTTGTACACAATCCCCGCTCTTTTCGAGGTTGCCCTAACCTCGGAAAGATAAGTCCAACCGAGGCTCGCGACGCTGGGATTCGCTTATGAGAATCTTTGGTGCCCCCCATGGGGCCTATAAATATGAGATCCCAGCTTTCCTTAGGGTGCCCCTTTTGTCTTCCTTCATTTCCTCGACCTTCAGCATGTCTCACAGCCAGAGTTTTCGTGAGCGCCTCGCGATGGTGCGAAAGCGACATAAAGCCAACATGACCGCCCTGTTCCGGGATCTGGGGCGTACTCCTCCCTCAGCTCCTCCATCCTCTCGCCTGAAGAAGATGAAGGCCGCCTGCCCCTCCCTCTCGGCTGGCGCGACCTCCTCTGCCCCTTTGACAACAGATAATCTTCCCGCATCTCCCGGGGAGAGACGGGTAATTTCTCCTTCTTCTCTCTCCTTCTTTCGTCCCGATTGTTGATCATGCTTTTACAGGGAAACCTTGCTGATTCCCCTATGTCCGCAAATCCTCCTGACGTTATCAACCAAACTCATCAGCGCGCTGACTCGCCCGAGGCCTCCTCCCCACCCAATTCTCATTCCTTTACCCAACTTCTGCGAGATAACTGGGTCAACTTTTGTAATCCTGGCGCGCGGCCGCGAGATCATCATTCCTTACGATTTCTCGCTCTCTGTGCAGGCATCCAATTTGAATCCGACACTGAGGACGCTCCCGCGTCTCCTCCCCTCTCGCCTCTTCTACGCCCTAACGAGATCGAGGACTACTTGGGTGATCCCATGGATACCCTGGAGCTGAAGCGGAGGACGACTATGATGTTCCGCAAATACACGCATATAATCCGCGAGATGGAGCTGGAGAAGCAGGCCTCTGACCGGCGCATGGACTGGCTAGAAACAGAGTGTCACCGCCTTTCTGCCGAGATGGAAGCCGACGACATGATGGATGGGACAGACCCCCAAGCCATCCTAAACGAGACGGATGAACACCTCCGTCTCGCGCGCCGCGGCGTGGTCGTTGCCCGCGCTTTTCATCTACCCGGCCGCCCTCCATTCGCGGGAGGTCAAGATGGCTGCTGGAAATGGGTCAGGAACTAAGCGATCGTGGCCCCGTCTCGCCTTCTCAAGGCCCTCCTGTATTATTATTATTGTCAACTTAATTATGTTTAATTATTGATGCGTTGTAAAAAACTCCCTGGACGGGATGCTTCCCCCGTGCGGGATGAAATATTTTATCATTATGGTACTGTCTGCCTGTCATGTCGTGCTAGGTTTCCCATCATTACTGTGATTAGCTCATTTTTCAATTACTTAGTCCGTCATGATGGCTTTGACTCTTCGAAAAAGTCGTTGCGGCGTTTTCGCCCCTTGGGTTCTAGAGAGAGAGAGAGGGAGAGACGAAGCTTCGGGCTGTCTCTTCATTTCCCGACCCTTGATTTTCCCGCTCGATCCCCTCTCTCTTCTTCATCTGTTATAAATACCTCTTAGATTCGGATATTCCCATACTTCTGTTACTATTCTTGGCTGTCTTTGCGGCCAGAGCTTCCGCCTACCCTTCTTCTTCTACACACTTCTCGCGTCCCGCTCTCCCTCTAAATCGTTCTTTTCTCCTATTTCTGCCTCCTCTCCTGCTATGGGAAAGAAGAGGGTGGAAGACGGTGAGGGCCGCAGCCGCTGCGGAAAACGATTTGTGGATCACGATTTTCCTCTCGGCAGACTACCAGAGGAATAGTATACTCACTTCGCCAGCGAGTTCCTTGCTGACGGTTATTTGTCTCGCCCACCCAAAGTTGGCGAGTGCATCAATACTTTTTACCCCAACGAACTGGTCTTCCCCGTCTCGCACTTCGAGGCGGGGCTGCGACTTCCCCTTTGGCCAGAGGTCAAATTAGTCTTTAAGTACTTCGGGGTTGTTCCCGCCCAATTCAACCCCAACGCTATCTCTATGCTGGTTGTTTTCGCCTGCTACCTGCGGCGAGAGCGCATCGAATTCAGCTTGACCGTCTTTCGCAAGTTGTTCATCTATCACGCGAAAGACGATGGCGTTTCATACTTCATCGGCCAAGGCCTAAAGGTGTGCGAGACGCCGAACAAGAATCATCACTGGCTGACTCGCTTCGTCTTCATTCGCGGGGATTTGGGAGGCATCCCTCTCGCCCCGGTGTCCCCTGCTGAGTGCTACCATGAAACCCCCAAGGTTGGGGGTGCCGCGAAGGCTCTCTGCGACTTCTTCGCAAGGAAAAACTTCGAGGTCAATTACCTCAGGCGAGACCTCGACTCGCTTCCAGCTGTCTTCCCCGGCGAATGTATACTCCTGCCCCCCCCCCCCCTCCTTAGCATTGTAAATTTTTGTTTTATGCTGACTGCCAACCTGCCCAGGGGAGAGAACTGTCCCTGTTCATCCTCCTTACAAGAGTAACGGGGGTCTCGCCTTAGCGAGTATGGCGGCGGAGGCCGCGAAGGATACGCTGACCCCCACCCTAAAGAAAAGGCCCGGGGACGAGGACACTTCTCAGCACAGCCCAAAGAAGAAAGTGAAGAAATCGGTGTCCTTTTAAAAAGGAGAAAAAGTCTGCCCCCAAAGAAAGAAAAGAATTATCAGGATCCCTGTCCCCCATTTCTTTAGGGTCTCCCTCACCTCCCCACCTATCCGTCTCGCCTACCCGCGAGACGGTCTTGTCAGAACCAGCCGCCACCACCACTGTTTAGCCTGTTGAGTTCCCTTCCGGCGAGGCTGGCTCCTCCAGCCGCCCGGCTCCCGCCTCGCACCCCAATTATAACATGGGGCCTGTGACGGATGATGCTGCCGGCGAGCCGGTGCTCCAATGGGACAAGGACGCTAACCGCGTGTCGGTGTCCACTCTCCTTCATTCCTGGAAAGAGCAGGACCCCCCCACCAGTCACGCCTTCTCCCTAGGGTTCGGGCTATATGGTGGCCTTGGCTCTGAGCCCGCGGATAATGAGACGTCTCGAGACCTCATTCTGAAGAGCGCCCACTCTCAATTTCACTCCTTGGAGCTCACGCACCGGGTCTCGCGCCGCCTGGTCTTCAACAATAGGAAATGGAAGGAAGGGGAGGCCGGTCTCGCCGCGGAACGTGAGAAGTCCAACGACCTTGAGAAGCGGCTGGCCGTCGCCGACAACCTCCTTGCGCAGAGTCAGGGTGGTGTGGTAAGTTTTCTTACCGCCGCTTTGCTAGCCCTACTCGCCGCTCATTATGGTCTTTTATTCATTAATCTTCCTGCAGGATGCCGAGACTGCCGACCGGACGCGCTCGCGCATTGAGGTGCTGGAGGGAGAGAACAAGAAATTAAAAGCTGAAAATATCCGTCTTCAGAACAGCGCGACACCCCCTTCAGACCAATTTCCCGTTCCTTCTCGCTACTCTGTGGACGAGGTAGATGCCCTCTGCCGAGATTCCAATATCAAGACAGCGGAGCTTGTTCTCAAAATGATGGAGGAGCTGGGGGTGGTGCGCGATGATGCCGAGACGGTTACTGTCCGCGACCTAGTCCCCCGCTTATTCGGCGAGACGGACGACAGCTCATCTTCCGGCAGCGAAGAGTAGGGAGACACCAGCGTCGGGGACTTCTCTCCCCCCTCTTTCCTTTTTTATCTTGTCTGGTACTTGTAATCATGATATAGACATTTCCTCAGGAATAGCGAGGTGTTCTCTTTTGTGATGATCCAATGAAATATTGTTATTAACTTTTTACATGTTACTTTATTGTGCTTCTTCCTTCCGCTGTTTCGCTTGATAGTTAGCCCAAAGCGCCAGACCTTGGGTCTCTCTTCGCCTTTACACCCCGCGGGATCTTCTGACCCTTAGTGCTCATCTCGCCGTAAGATAAACATGCGCTGAAGACCTTGGAGACCAGCCGCCCCACATGACAGGCCCCACCTTTTTATGCCAGGCCTATGCCTTGGACAAGGAAGACCCACTCGCTATGGGCGAGACCACCCATGCCGAGTGTCGACCAGAGATCCTCCTCCCTGGCCTAATCCCCAATCTTTCCTTTTTCTAGGGATTTTCCACCAATCTCCTGATAAATCTAAACATTTCTCCCCGTGAACTCTCGCCGCTTGACTTGCCCTCGAGTGAGCCTACAGCACTGCCAGCTAGATGAGAGTCTGGTCAGCGGGTCTGCTCGGGGTCTCCTCTCCAAACTTCCAAACACCGAGTGAGCCTACATCCCTGCCAGCTAGATGAGAGCCTGGTCAGCGGGTCTGCTCGGGGTCTCCTTTCCAAAACCTCCAACCACCGAGTGAGCCTACAGCCATGCCAGCTAGATGGGAGCCTGGTCAGCGGGTCTGCTCGGGGTCTCCTCTCCAAAACCTCCAACCACCGAGTGAGCCTACAGCCCTGTCAGCTAGATGAGAGCCTGGTCAGCGGGTCTGCTCGGGATCTCCTTTCCAAAACCTGTATCCAACTCCAACCACCGAGTGAGCCAACAACCCTGCCAGCTAGATGGGAGCCTGGTCAGCGGGTCTGCTCGGGGTCTCCTCTCCAAAACTCCAACCACCGAGTGAGCCTACAGCCCTGCCAGCTAAATGAGAGCCTGGTCAGCGGGTCTGCTCGGGGTCTCCTCTCCAAAACTCCAACCACCGAGTGAGCCTACAGCCCTGCCAGCTAGATGAGAGTCGGGTCAGCGGGTCTGCTCGGGGTCTCCTCTCCAAAACCTCCAACCACCGAGTGAGCCTACAACCCTGCCAGCTAGATGGGAGCCTGGTCAGCGGGTCTGCTCGGGGTCTCCTCTTCAAAACCTCCAACCAACTCCAACCACCGAGTGAGCCTACAGCCCTGCCAGCTAGATGGGAGCCTGGTCAGCGGGTCTGCTCGGGGTCTCCTCTCCAAAACCTCCAACCACCGAGTGAGCCTACAACCCTGCCAGCTAGATGGGAGCCTGGTCAGCGGGTCTGCTCGGGGTCTCCTCTCTTCCATCTCACCTTTGGTGCCATAAAAAGGTCACCCACACTCCTATCACATCAAAAGAGCACATCAAAATTGCAAGCATTGTACAACAATAAAAGTGCAATGAACAGTGTTACGGGTAAAATCTCTTTAAATCATCACCACTTCGGGCTCGATCGAGGGATACCCCGTCCACATCCTGGAGGTGGTACCCTCCTGACTTCAAGACCTCTTTTACTACAAAAGGACCCTCCCAATTGGGATTGAGCTTCCCTACGGAGGCCCCTCTACCTGCTGCATCTACCTTTTTTAGGACCAAATCTCCCTTCTCGAACTGTCTGACCCTTATATGCTTGTCGAAGTACCTTGTCATCCGGCGCTTGACCTCCTCCTGTCGGACCATCGCCAAATCCCTGAGCTCTTCCACGAGATCCAGAGAGAGTCTCTGCTCTTCCTCGTTCTCCGCTCTCCATCCTTCGCCTCCTTCCCTTGCAACAGCTACTTTTGGTGATGTGACTTCAAACTCGATAGGTATGACAGCCTCCGAGCCATGAGAGAGCTTAAACGGGGTCTCTCCCGTGGCGGTGTTTGGTGTGGTTCTCAAGGCCCAAAGGACTGAAGGTAATTGCTCAACCCAGCTTCCCCTCAAATTCTCCACTTTCTTCTTCAACAGATTGACAATGACCTTATTGGCTGTTTCCACCTGCCCATTACTTCGTGGATGATGAACAGAGGCAAAGCGGAGATCTATTCCCAAACGGATGCAGAAGTCAACGAACTCTCTACTTGCAAATTGTGGTCCATTATCTGTTACAATGGCTAGAGGTAACCCATGCCGGCAGATGATCTCCCCCCATACGAAATTCTTGACCACCTGCGATGTCACCTTAGCCAGTGCCTTCACCTCCAGCCATTTTGAAAAGTAGTCCACCATGACTAACAGGAATTTCCTCTGGCCACTCGCTTGGGGAAAAGGACCCACCAGATCTAGCCCCCATATAGCGAAAGGCCAGGGAGCTGTGATTGTCCGCAACCTCTGGGCCGGAAGGAGCTGGAGGGGGGTGAACTCCTGGCATTTTTGGCACCTTTTCGCGAAATCCTCCGCATCTTTCTTGAGGGTAGGCCAGAAGTACCCCTGTCTCAGCACCCTCCCCTCTAACGTTCGGCTCCCCGAGTGACTCCCGCACTCTCCTGAGTGCACCTCTTGCAGAACCTTTGGAACCTCTTCCTCCGACACACATCGGGCCAGCAAACCCGACAACGTCTTGCGGTATAAAACTCCATCTTTCAGCAGGTAGTACGCTAATTTGTATCTGGTATGCTTCTTGTCGAGTTCTTTCGCGGGTAGCTGCCCTGAAGCCAAAAAGGCGATGAAGGGGTCCATCCAAGACCTCTGCTGGCATATCTCCATGAGTTTCCCTTCTTCTATAGACGGCCTGAAGAGCTCCGTCATTGTTCCTCCAGCTCGAGGGCCATACTTGGCGAGTTGGTCAGCCTGAGTGCTCTCCCCCCTCAGGACGTGTTGAATTGAAAAGCTTCAGAACTGCCCGATGATGCCCTTGACCTTTTCCAGGTACAGCTGGAGGGCGGGCTCCCTTGCCTCGAACTCCCCTTTGATCTGATCCGCGACCACCAGGGAGTCTGTCGAGACCTCAATGTCTTGTATGCCCAACTCTCGGGCTAACCTGAGCCCTGCGATGACTGCCTCATATTCCGCCTGGTTGTTGGTGATCGTGAAATGGATCTTCAAGGCCTGTTCAATCCTGGTCCCCTCCGGACTTATCAAGACCATTCCCCCTCCGAAGGAATTTCTTCCTGACGCTCCATCTACCAACATCTTCCAGGTTGCTCGAGGGGACACTTCAGTCTCCTGGACCTCAACTACGTAGTCCACCAGGAAATCGGCCACCGCTTGTGCCTTAATGGCGAGCCGAGGAATGAAAGCGAGGTCGAATTCACTGAGCTCTATTGACCACTTGGCCAGCCTCCCGGAGTGTTCTACCCCTTCCAAGATGCGACGGAGGGGGTGATCCGTTACCACCTGAATAGAATGAGCCTGAAAATACGGTCTGAGCTTTCGGTCCAAGACGATGAGGGCAAACGCTAACTTTTCAAGAATGGGATACCCGAGCTCCGCTTTCTTTAGGACCCTGCTCACGTAGTAGATCGGAAATTGCTTCTTCCCTTTTTCTCGCACAAGAACCGAGCTCACAGCCCCAGTCCCTGCCCCTAAGTATAAGAACAAGACCTCTCCTTCCCTTGGCCCCTGGAGTAAAGGCGTCTGGGTGAGCTGTTGCTTTAGAGCCTGAAAAGCCTTCTCACATTCTGGGGTCCATTCAAACTTCTTGCCTCCCCGCCGTGTCCGAAAGAAAGGCGAGCATCTCTCTCCGGCTCGAGAGAGAAACCTGCTTAGCCCAGCCAACTTGCCGGTGAGACGCTGAACCTCCTTGGCATTTCTAGGGGATTCCAACTCTAGGATTGCTTTTACTTTCTCGGGGTTGGGCTCCACTCCAGATGGAGTGAGAAGATGTCCTAGGAACTTTCCCCTATTGGCTCCAAATACACATTTCAGGAGGTTGAGTCTCATTCTATATTTTCTCAAGGTTTCAAAGGTTTCCTCGAATTCCAGGACGTGAGATTTGAGGTCCCTGCTTTTGATCATTAAGTCATCCACATACACCTCGAGGTTCTTCCCTTTCTGTTTTCGGAAGATCCGATCCATCATTCTTTGGTAGGTCGCTTCCGCATTTTTCAACCTGAAAGGCATCATATTAAAACAGAAGCACCCATCATCCGTGACGAAGGTGACATCCTTAACGTCCGGAGGATGCATGCGTATTTGGTGATATCCGGAAAACGCATCCAAGAAACTCATAAAAGGAAAACCGACGGCTGAGTCAATCAGCGCGTCGATTCGGGCCAGCGGGTAACAATCCTTGGGGCACGCTTTATTTAAAAGAGAGAAATCCACACACATTCTCCATCTACCCTCCCCCTTTTAACCATTACAACATTACTTACCCACCCCGGATACTTACAGGCGGACACAAACCCCGTCTTAAGTAACTTCTCTACCTCCTCTCTAATAGGCCCGACAATCTTGGAGACGATGACCCTCTTCTTCTGCTGTATGGGGCGGGTGTTGGGATCGAGATTGAGGCGATGACAAGCGACGTCCGCATCGACCCCGGGCATGTCTGCGGCGCTCCACGCGAAAACGTCAATATTTTTTTGCACGCAGGCCTTGATCTTCTCTCGGTATTCCTGGCTGAGTTCGTGGCTGATCTTTACCTTCTCCTTTCTCCCTTCTTTGGTGCGGATCTCTACCAGCCGCCTTCAGCCTTGATGGCTCTTCCTCCCCTTCCTGCTCTTCCAGCACGTCCTGTTTTCTGACTTCGTCTTCCGCGACAGCCATTACCATTTCTTCCCCAAGCTTTTCCATCTCCCACTTGCTTGCGCCCTCTCCTTCTTGTAGTGAGGCTCTTCTTTTTTCCAGCCGGGCCCCCCTCCTGGGCGACCCTCCCGCTTCCTCCATCTTCCTCTTCTCTTTCCTCCTTTCATCTTCCTTCGGCTCCCCTTCCTCTTCCGCCTCCATCTCTCCCTCCTCTTTTCCAGCCATTTCTAGCTTCCCCGCAATGCCACCAACCATCACTACTTCTCCCTCTCCACCAACATCTTCTTCCTCCCTTTCTTCTACCTTGTCCCCAAGCTCTTGTTGGCATCGTTCCATCCTTTTTTCCATCTCTTCAGCATCCTCCGGCCAGGAGACGGTGTTCACTGCCGTCACGTAGCATTCCCTTGCAGCCTTTGGATCCCCCCGCACCCTGATTTGGGTACCTCCTGACTTCAACTTCAAGCACCGGTGAAACGATGAGGGGACGCATCTGAAAGCGTTGATCAAGGGGCGCCCAAAAATGACGTTGTAACTACTGGGGGCATCCACTATGACGAAGCGGCAATTTCGGGATAGCCCTCCCAGGGTTACTTGGAGTCCCACTCCCCCCTCGACTTCTTTTCTCTCTCTTGAGAACCCAAACAATGGTCCATCCGCCGTCAGCACCCTCCGGGCCTCCACCCTCATCTCATTGAATGCTTTCTTGAAAATCACGTTCACTGAGCTCCCATTGTCTACTAGGATCTGTGACACCGTAAAGTTCTCGATGACGGTTCGTATCACCAGCGCGTCACAGAAAGGGTCTTCATGATCTGGCATGTCCTTCCTTGAAAAGGTGATCTTTTCATCTGGGGGAGGGGATTGCGACGTCGAGGCTACGCTTCGGCGATACATAGTGTGAAAGCTCGCCTTTCGGGCCGCATCTATTCCTACTCCCCTGTGGATTACTCTGATTCCCCTTCGATCTCCTATATTCGTTCGATCTACGCATCGATCCTCCTCTCCAGTACCTGTCACTTCCTCTATCCGCACCGGTCTCTGTTGCTCTCCTGCTACTCTAGTTCTTCTCATTTCCAAGAAATCTGGGCAGGTAGCCGTTGCGTGACCTTCCTCCTCGTGGAAGTCGCAATATGGCAACGCCACCTCCCCCCCCCCCTGCCTTCCTTCCTGAGGGTTTCTCCTTCTCCCAGCTCCTGCTCCTCTTCCTCTCTCCCGGCCTCTACCTCTACCTCGGCTGATCGCCATAGCCTGCTGCGGAGGGGGCAGGGGTGGTCTATGACCATACCCCCACCCTTGCTGGTGAAATCTTCCCGGTCCTCCTTGTTGGTTCCTCCCCCCGTGGGGAAATCCTCTCCCTTGTCCTGGGGCTGGGCCTCCCTTTTGCCTCCAACCAAGCTCTTGATACGTCGGCGCCCTCGGCTCTTCTCTTCTTCTTGCTTCCTGCTGTATCCCCCCTGTCTCCCTCGACTCCACCTCTGTAAGTCTTGCCAACTTTTTTGCAAAAGCGGGATTTGCCGCCTCCATCGCTATTTCCTTTGCCGTCTTCTCCATCAAGCCTTCAAAAGACAGCGGCGCCTTCCGGGTGAGGCTCATTTTGAAGAAACCTTCTCGTAGTCCCACGGTAAAGGCCATCTGGAGGGCAAACCCCAACACCTCCTGTATATCCAAGATCTCCTCTTGGAACCTATCCACGTACTGAGCCAGGGATTCATCTGCCCTCTGCTTAATCAAAAAGATCGACTCCGGGTTCTTCTCTCTTCTTAGAAGTGGAGAACCGTAGCTGGAAGCTCCTGCTTAGGTCCTCGAAGCAGTATATTGAGCCTGTCGGAAGCTGGTGAAACCAGTCTCTAGCCTTGTCTTTTAGGGTGATGGCGAAAAGACGGCATTTAAACGCGTCTGTCATGGGCCTGATCGAAACCGCGTCCTCGAACCACTGCAAGTGATGAAGGGGATCATCTTTCCCCACATAGTAGTTCATTTCGGGTTCCCGGAACCCTTCCGGGACGGGAGCTGACAGGATCAGCTCACAAAAAGGCGACCCTCTCGCCACCGGTCTCGCCGCCCCTACTCGCGCGACGACCTCTCCTGGCGAGATGGTACTCGCCGGGCTTGGGAACAGCTCCCTTCCTGCCATGTCTCTCCCGCTCCCTTCCGCCATCACCTCCTTCCCCGGTCTCCTCCCCGGGGCATCTTCTCCCACTCGCGCCGAGACGAGCTCTTCTTGCGGCGCGAGAGCAGGCACCTGAGGCAGTGGGGTTGAACAATCTCCCTGTCGTGAGATCCCTTGCAGCAAGTCCATGATCCACTTGATTGAAGTCATAAACTCTTCTCTTCCGACAAATCCTCCCGGGTTATCCGACCCCTCTCCTTCTCCTTCTCCGTGACCTCCCGTCATGTGGTTGCTCAAGGTTCTTCTCTGAGGGTTGCGCTCCATGCTCACCGCACCAAAAAAATGTTGGAACCAGCTTTCTGGTCCCTCCTAAAGTTCGAAGCTGAGGATGCAGCACACACGTACTCTTCTTGAACTACCCTCCCGACGTGAGTCGGAGACCTGGAAACAGACCGAAGGGTCTCAGCTCGGAGGTCCCACCTCTTTCCCGGAAGAACTGAAGATCTTCCCCTCCCTAGCCAACGCTGATCTAGGTGCCTGTGAGGAAGACGGTGGAAAGGTTCAACAACCCTCTCAGACACCTCTATCGGTCTATTTATAGGCCTCTGAATCTGATCTGCAAATATCACTTTTGAATTAACCTGAAATGACCAAAACACCCTGGGCTGGGTCTGCCAACAGCCAAACTCCGTTGTTCTGGAGGGCTATACGCAGACCTCCAGGGGTAGAAGTGTAAAATTACCTGGGGCAAAAAGGTAAAATCCCCATTGGGGGTAAAAAGGTAAAAACATCTTTTCTCCCATGTGGCGAGTGGGGAAAAGACTGTCGGGCAAGACGACCCTCTCTGTTCGTCTCGCCGGCCTCTCGCCTTATAGGCTATCTCGCCGCCTAGAACCATCTCGCACTAGCTGGGCGTCTCGCATACCTCAGAGAATCCCCCATCCCGCCTCCTGCAGGTGGGCCTCCTGGTCTTACTCGCCTGTCAAGTTCATCTCGGCAGCCTTCCCTTCTCGCTCATTGAGCCACCTCTCGCGAGCCCAAGGTTGTACAAGTAGCAGGGCAACAGCCGAATCACATGACCATTCATCTTCTTCAAACTACAGAACCCCTAATTGAAGCTACAACAAAGCTCCTAACTTCTAATCAATGTTCATTAACCCTCACACGGGAAGCACCGTTACAGGAACAACCATCATTTCAATATTCAACACATTTCATCACCAACAGCTATAGGAATCATACACAGCACGCCTACCTTTCTAACAGGACTCTCACACAGGAGTCGCACACACAAGAAAGAAAGCCTTCATCAACAGTGGAAATCAATTTCATACTTCATCACCTCTTGATTCTTGTTCTTCTTCTTCTTTTATAGAGCCGCAACTGCAGGTGGAAGCGTTCGTCCAAGCCGATGAAGGATGCAGGTGTGGCGGAAGGGGCTCGTGGATGTGGTTGAAACCGCCAGATTGGGTGTCGTGGAGGTAGACAGTTGGATCGTGGGCGGTTGCGGGCGGCATCATGGGGAAAACTCCAGTGGCAATGGCGGGGACGATGCCGTGAAGCATAAGAACCCGGAAGATGAGCAGTGACGGGGAGGCTGAACCGGCAGATTTCATTAAACATATATAAATATGTATATATATATTCTTAATCCTGTATATAGATATACATATTTATCTCTTTTTATATATATATATATGTATATTTATCTTCCTCTCTCTACATATATTTTGCACACATATTAAGTTGCACAATTACACAAATTACACGGTTACTCAAACAACAAAATTTAAAATGTCATAAATGAAGGTCGATAAAGGTCGGGTTGGGTATGGCGTTGGACACTTTTGCGACGTGATCCGGACTAGTCTCCACCACTTAGGATTCGGATTAGACTTTAGGGACTTTGCTGCTTATGATTTAGGCTTTGTTTGAGACGGCCATAGGCAATTGAGCGATGGTGGTGTAAAATTGTGAAAGAAAACACATCGGTGACGTTTTACCTGTGCTTGGAACTTTCGTGACAGCCTTTTCAGTCCAAATTCCACTTTTTGGCTCTTTGCGCTCAAGACAACGAAAGCTTTACCACACCTATGTGAATGTGATGGTGTTTTGGTGTAAGTTGTCATTACTCATGGAAAATAGCGCTCATGACCGCACTTCGCCAAATCCCACTTGCGTTTTCCATAATTGCATTCACAACCATTGTTGCTCTTCCAAACAGGGTTTGTATTTAGTTAGGAGCAGAAAAGATAGTTTGATTTTACTAGGATTAAAGTTTAGGTACTTTATTGTTTGTGATTTAGGTGGTCTCAAGAGTTTTATAATTTAGAGTTTTAGGAGGTATAGGGTTTAGGGTTAGACAACAGACAATATTAGAAAATCTTAGGCTCCGTTTGGCACAACGTTTTTGCTCTGGTGAGTGGACAGAAATGCCATGATTGATATGACAATGGTTATGGCAGACACCAAGAAAAGAAAACTAGCTTTGAACATAAAAGTGAATGAAGTTCCTTAGGTGAGGTCGGGCGTTCACGAATGATGGTTCATAACCACCACGTTCACGACCGCTACTAGATCGCCAAAGAGAGCCATAGTTCGAAATATGTGTGAACCTATTATGAAGGGCAGTCGGGGAGGAAACACGTGGCAAAATGTTAGTTCATAATACCACCACGTTCTCAAATACAAGACATCTTAAAGCTCACTGAAGATTTATCCAAGCCAAGCATTGCAATTCAGAAGCCCAAGGAGAATAAAATGACTAAACAACAACACTCAAGCCTTTATCCCACTATAATGGGATCGGCTATATGGATCATTTGTCGCAATTGTGTCATATCTTTTGTCATAATCTCACTAATGCCCAAGTACATCATGTCTTCCCTTATAGTTTCATTCCAAATCTTTATTGCTCTACCCCTCTGATGCGGAGAATAGACGAGGCTCTGCAGTGGAGGACGAGTTTTGGGCCCGTTCGGGGCCGATTGACGACTTTCCATATATGTCGTGCCTGGATCGATGATAGGACTCCACGGATGCGTCCAGATTTGTGTCGTGAGTCAAATTCCAATATTACTTGAGTATTTTTGGTCTATTATCATTGTATTTGAGTGGCCCCATCTAAGGCCAATCATAGATGTCGAAGGTGGGATGCCCTACTCTTTGTTTTATTATAAAATAGACATGTAGTGGCTGGTTTAGAGGCATTGCAGAATTTGGTGAAAGTATTCCCGAACTCCCGCGATCCTGTCACGTTGCCGACTCCGTGGAACCCTAGGTGACGACTCATATGTGTGTATCTCCTTCTCCAAGGTTTGCCCTAACCCTAAGCTACTTTCTCTCCCTCCAAATCCCCTTGTCGCCGTCCGCAGCCTTCCCCAAATCCAGCTTCTATTTTCTGTCCAGCAGAAATTCCCATCAATTTCATGTCTACTATTGGACGAAATTCACAATTCATCCCTATAGTTTTACCCCTCCAACAAAAAACCACCACCGCCCCTCCAACAAAAAACCGCCTCCGCCCCTCCACAAATCCTCACAGCCATCTGCCTCTAGTTCTCCCCCTTTCCTCTCACTGTCGTTGTCCTCCTGCGGGTCCTGGACAGCCAGACGCCCTTCCTAATCCATCCTAGAAGTCGGCCAAACTCCCCAGCCGTCGGTTTGCCTCCCCTCTCGTGGAACCACCACCAAACAGCCACCCAAGATCAATCCAGATTTGGACTATTGCAGCCCCGATCCGTCATTCCCTCCACCCATACCTCATCTCTTAGCCCGGTTCCGCTACCAAACATTAGATTCATCCATCCCCTTCCCGGATCTACCCATACGTGCTCGGATCTATATATTTCCGTTCTGATTCCACCTTCCATCGCCGAGGATAGCCACCTACGTCGTTTTTCACGCCTCCGGGTCCACCTCAGATCGTCGCCCACGCATATCCGACTCCGGATTCGTCAGTGTCTTGGTCAGCCCGCTACTAGGTGAATCTACGTTGTACTGGATTATTATTTTCACATATTTATATTGGATTGGACCGTATACTTGATTTGGATCTCTTGTGGTAGTCGTTTGTTTGGATAAATATTATGATTTGCAAGATTTATTCGTCGCGCGCTCTTGCTTTGACCCTCCACGCGGAGGAAAGATTAAGTTTGTTTTGTCCTAATTAATTATTTTGTCTAGCTGTGAATTTATTTGAGTGGGATGTTAATGTTTATTATCCAATTTGCAATTAATCTGTCGGGTTTTGCATAGCATACAGGGTTAGGTCACCGTTTGTCCGTCGCCTATAGATTCGTCTTGCGTCACCCTCCCTTGTTTAACATGCTTAGTGACTAGACTCACAACGCCTAACAGATGTCTCTAATGATCTCCTTTGTACGTGTCCAAACCATCTTAGTCGAGCTTCTCGCATCTTCTCTGCAACTGGTGCTACTCCTGTCTCATCCCTGATACATTCATTCCAAATTTTATCCAGTCTCGTGTGTCCACACATCCACCGGAGCGTTCTCATCATCGCAACTCCCATTTTTTGCTCATGTGCACAATTCATTGCCCAACATTCAGAACCATAGAGCATCGCTCGTCTAATTGCAGTACGGTAAAACCTGCCCTAAAATTTTAATGGTATTTTAAGATCACATAAGATCCCTAGCGCACCTCTCCATTTTAGCCAACCCGCTTGGATTCTACGTGTCACATCTTTATCAATACCTCCGTCGTTTTGAACTATCGATCCAAGATATTTAAAACACTCACTATGAGAAATATCTTGATCACCCAACTTAATAACGAAGTCATCCATCCTTCTTGCAGCCAAACCAGTCAAGATAACATAACTTATAGCCCTTTTTCCATAAAAACTATGATATAGTATAGTCTTAATCAGTGCATTGATTAAATTAGAAGCATGCTCCCTAAAATACCCAGTAATCAACGCTGGTTTTCAAATGGCTCATATAAGACATATCAATTACCCGTGTGAACACAAAATCAGTAAATATTCACTAACTTTACAAACCCGTCGCTCAAGTGTACTCTTGTCCTACTAATTACAATAGATTAACGACTACGCATCACCATCATCTGCGCACTTATGTTACTTCCACAATTATGAGACATTTTTCCTCTAATGTGATCCCTAAATTTAACCAAATGTGACCATTTTGATCCATCGCCTAAACACCGGGTGGTATCTTAATGTGAAAATGATATTTGGGTCATGAAAATGTCTCTTATGCCTTCAACATGTGCCTCACACAAGCCTGCTCTTTCGAGGGTTTATGATTAGACTGATGTGAATACGCACAACGGTCAACCGCGCCTTATGTATTTTTCCCTCTCAAAGAGCATTTTGGTAATTGTAGTCACTACTGTGTCCTCCCATATAGGGCGGGGAGGGGGGGGGGGGGGTCGTGAAAGATACCAAATAGTCTTGCAACTCTCATTGAGAGGTATTGATACGTTCCCGGGAAATTTCAGAGAGGAATTGCAAGCAGGAGGGATGGCGGTGGAGAGCGAGAGGAAGGAGTAGAGAACAAGAGGGAAGGTTAGGGAGCTACCCTAATTCTCATACATCCAAAACATAACCCAAAAGAGTACAACTTCACCCCTTATAAGTGCGGGCTGTGACAAAATAAGAAATACAATATAAAGGGAAAGAAATAAATGCGTACAACCAAAGAGGAAATAACGAAATAGGAAATAAATAAAACATCAGGTTGGTGCCGTGTCTTCGGTCCTTCCTCCTACAGACAGACCCGTTGTTGTCTTCCTCCGCGTGAGGACCCGCCACGGTGTCTCCTTGGCGTGTGCATGTCCCGTCAGTATGCGCAATCGTAACAAGTATCCTTAGGGGTAACTAGACATCTAATAATTGGTGCGTGCATACCTCATGAGGTTGCACTCCAACTTCTATCTATTAGCAATATTATATTCTCCAATTGCTATTGCAAACTAAGAGAAGGATAGGTTGTTCTTGGATAATTAAAGGGATGAAATTGGAGAGAAAAATCGATATCAAAATCAAATACAGACTAAATTGTCAAGGGACCATCCTGTGCAAGTCTACCTGTTGAAAGCATGCATTATGACGGCGAGCATAATCAAGAGGATCCCATCGTGATGCTGAATACATATTCTCTGCTAATTCAAAGTGATCCAAGGATATAAATAAGAATACTATGAGTTCCATCAACAAAAAAGCGATCAAGATAGGAATATTTACCAACAGGGTCTCCACTCTCAAGCCAAATGGGAGGATATTGAGCTGGTCCAAAACCTTGCAATTTATTATCAAATATGGGTTTAGCCTGGCTCTCATATGCAATGTTCAACAGTTGAGAATTCCCATTGGAACCACCAACAGCACTCATTGGATCATTCCTCTCAGGCTTCCAGGTGCCACTGTTCTGGGATGCAAGATTTCCAGCTGTGGAAATAAAATCAGGAGCACCTCGAAATACAGTTGAAGAACAAAGACCAAAAGTCTGGTTTTTATGCATATTATCTATGTTATATCTCGGAAAACTGTTTTGAGAATCTGCCCCTATGTGTGGGGGGAAGTCGCCCCTACAGCTTGGAGATTCCACAACACTGGAATTTTGGTTCTCTGCAATGCCAGCATCCACTTGAAGCTGCCAATGCAAGTAATTTAGTTTTTACAGTATAAAACTTTGAAACTGAATTTAATCATGCATGAGCTAATTTACACTAATTTAGCAATAAGATCATACAATTGTCATTTTTTTGTTTTACAATTGTTCGGTTGCAGGATGAAATTCAGTGAGAAGAATTGAAATTAAGATCTAAAAGTTGTTCGACTGTACGATAGAATTGACTTTATAAATTGAAATTTTAAAATTTATAATTTTTATATGAAACAAAAGACAATGAATTGAACTTGAAAGAGTTAAGTAAATTAGAGAAGTATAAGAACATAACGTTTTATTGTAAAATTCGAGTATAAGAGATAAAAGATGCTCTACATAAGATGAAAAATGAAAAGGCAGTTGGGTCAAACAATAAACCCATCAAAGTATGGAAATGTTTAGAAAATGAAGGAATTTTGTGTCTTATAAGTTTTTTCAATAAGATGCTGAAGTCAAAGAGGATGTCAGACAAATGAAGAGAAATTATCTTGATGCCTTTGTATAAGAATAAAGGAGATATACAAAATTGTGTTAATTACAGAGAAATTAAATTGATGAGTCATACCATGAAACTATGGGAATGAGTAATATAAATAAGATTTAAACGAGAGACTAACATCTCGGAGAATCAATTTGGATTCATGTCAGCGAGGTCAACCATGGAATCTATACATCTCTTGAGAAAACTCATTGACAACTATCGAGAAAGAAAACAAGATTTGCATATGTTGTTTATTGATCTTGAGAAGACTTATGATACAGTTCCAAGAGAGATCTTATGAAGAGTCTTAGAAAAGAAAGGTGTAAATATATCATGTATTGACACAATCAAAGATATGCATACAAATTTAGTGACATGGGTGAGGACATCTGGGGGATTAACACAGGAATTCTCTATCACTGTTGGCTTACATCAAGGTTCAGCTTTAAGCCCTCATCTCTTTACCCTTATCTTAGATGAGCTCACCCGACATATCCAACAAGCAATACCTCGGTGTTTATTGTTTGCGGATGATATCGTTTTGGTTGATGAGACGCGCGAGGGTGTAAACGCAAAACTTGAATCTCGGCGAGATACTTTAGAAAAGAAGGGTTTTAGGTTGAGCAGGGCAAAGACGAAGTATATGAGGCTTAAATTTAGCAGTACAAGAAGGACAAATGACTTTGTTATTAAGTTGGGTGATCAAAATATTTCCCGTAGTGAGTGTTTTAAATATCTTGGATCGATAGTTCAAAACAACGGAGGTATTGATAAAGATGTGACACACAGAATCCAAGCGGGTTGGTTGAAGTGGAGAGGCGCGTCAGTGATCTTATGTGATCGTAAAGTACTACTAAAACTTAAGGGCAAGTTTTACCGTACTGCAATTAGACCCGCGATGCTCTATGGTTCTGAGTGTTGGGCAGTGAATTGTGTACATGAACAAAAAATGAGAGTTGCGGAGATGAGAATGCTTAGATGGATGTGTGGACACACGAGATTGAATAAAATTAGGAATGAAAGTATCAGAGATAAGACAGGAGTAGCACCAATTGCAGAGAAGATGCAAGAAGCTCGTCTAAGATGGTTTGGACACGTACAAAGGAGATCATTAGAGGCACTTGTTAGGCATTGTGAGAGTCTAGTCACTAGGCATGTTAAACGAGGGAGGGGTAGACCAATAAAAACTTGGAATGAAATTGTAAGGAAAGACATGATGTACTTAGGCATTAGTGAGATTATGACAAAAGATAGGGTAAAATGACGACAAAGGATCCATATAGTCGACCCCACTATAGTGGGATAAAGGCTTGAATGTTGTTATAATTTTTATATGAACCATTTAATCAAATTAAAGTCTCATGAAGAAGATAGACAACAATACCAGAAATTGGAAGTGCCACTATATAATGGAGACAATCAATTGAGATCCTGGATATGTGAGATTTTAATGGAGACATCAATTTGCCCAAGTGCAACATCAAGATGCCAAAGGTAAAAGGTAAGTTATGGCCAAGTTCTAGAAAAGGGATGATCATTATTAATTGTAAAAAATATGTAGTTTCAAAACTTTGGCCGCATTCTACTGTTCGGCATAATCAACAGAGTTTATACAGTAAAAAAACAGATCTAAGACACGGAATCATGCACAGATATATGTAAAAACTTCTAGAACCGTATCAGATTATTTCCAGCCTTTTGATTCATCTAATTCATGATATGGATATAAGTTTGACTGATTTAACTCACAAATCATTAAGCACAGCCAGCAAAAAACAGATCTAAGTCACGAAATCAACAAAAAAACAGACCTGGAGCAAAACCTGGAGACGCAGAGATCAAAGAAGAAGCGGAGGAGAATGAACCCCAAATTTGAAGAAGAAGCACCCTAGACTCTGTCCAGAACTAAAGGGATGAATCAAGCCAAGATTACTCCCAATAAATCGAGTAGGTAGCTGCAGTCTACCGGTGGATACCAACGGGAATATCAGTTCTTGCTTCGTCCTAAAACTGAATGAAGAAAGACTGCAGAGATTTGATTGCTATCCGGCGATGGAGGGCTACAACCCAGACGCCCTTTCAAGGCGTGTCGACGGTGGAGATCCAAGAGGAATAAAGAGCCGAAGTAGGCTTCGCAGGAGCGGAGAGGAGGTTTGTTGCGAGGATTCCATGGTAGGAAGGATGGTAGGAAGGGCCACTTCTTGAGGGGAGGAAGAAAAAGAAGAAGAGGAGCGGGAAGGAGGAAATTGGAGCGGTCTGGAGCGGTTGTTGCGGGCGTCGCGAAAACAGTCGGGGCGAGGTGTCTGGAGCAATATAGCGCAAAACCGGCCTGAGAAGGCGAGTTTTCGTGCTTTTATTTTTAGGTATAATTGAAAACCGGCGGCTTTGGTCTGAAAGCCAATTTTGACGCAATTTCGTCCCGCCGAACAGGGGAATTGGCTTTCTGAAACTCAAAGCCAATTACAAAAAGTCAATTCCTACGCGTCAAATAGAACCTAAGAGTATTTTAAGATATTTGAGAAAATTCTTCTCAAGCTGACGAAATATTCCAACCGTAATTACCAAATAAAAAAAATGATATATTGATACATTTTTTTAATCACTGATTTATGAAGGAAAGAAGGGGGCCTTGACGCACTGATTGAGGTGTTGCCGTGTGACCTTGAGGTCACGGGTTCGAGTCCTAGAAGCAGCCTCTTGCACAAATGCAGGACAAGGTTTGCCTAAATTTCACCCATGTGGTAGGACCACTCCCTGGACCCTTACTGCACGGGGATGCTTTGTGCACCGGGCTGCCCTTCAGTAATTTATGAAGGAAAAGGAATGCAACCATGGGCGAGGTTTTTAGGGCCCAAGAATACTTTCAGATTTTAAGAGTTAAAGACGGCTATAATAATCGTACAGAGTTAGAAATCATTCATTCAATGCAGTTATTAAGGCTTCGTTTGGCGCAGCTTTTTGCTCCGGTGAGTTTGGACAAAAAACGCCACCATCATAGAATGCGTGTTTGGCATGACAAGGGTTATGACCCCCACCAAGAAAAGAAAACTAGTTTTGAACATGAAAGTGAATGTTCCTTAGATGAGGCCGGGCATTCACGAACGATGGTTCATAACCACCGCGTTCACGACCGCCGCCACCGTGCCAGACGGAGCCTAAATGTCTCATATTATAATCAATCAAGCAACAATAAAGTATATGCGTTAAAATAAGTAATAAATAACATGTAGGACAACCAATGCAACAAAATTTTAGATTTTGAAATCAAGGATCAAAAAATATCAAAAATAACATACCTCAAGCTGCTTAAGAATTTCAATTGTCATATTCAAATCACGTGCATTTGCATAATATAAATCTGCAAGTCTATCCACAGAAAAGCCCGGGAATTGCAAAGCCAGAAACTGAACATGGTTAATGGCAGAGTCTTCCATAATGGAGTGATTATCATATAGATAATTTGCATATTCAGCACCAGAAATTCCCTTAGAATCGCGACCATCAAATTCGTAGTTCAGATCGTTATCAGATTTAATGAAGAGATTGTCCCGGGAGTCTGTGGCAGATTTGATGAAAGCAGTTGACTGACGTCGAGGAAGCATGGAAGAAGAATATCTGAATTTCTGAGTCAACCCATTGCTGACTTGTGAATTCAACAACTGTCTACTCATTGATGAAGAAACCTTCATTGCTTCTTCGTCGTAAATTAACAATCCTGGAAGTGAGAGTTTTCCCGGTGAAGAAGAATCTTCTGTGACAGTGAAGTCCGGAGTAATGTCCTCCGGAAGCCGGTGTAGCCAGAATTGACCTGCCTCGTCGTCTGAATTAGTTGAGGTGGTGGAATCTGACCTATCTAGAACAATTTTTGTAGAAGTTTGTGGAAGCTCCAATATGTTTCTTTTACTGTTTCCATGTGCAGATCTAAGGGACGATGGAACAAACTCTACTGCATTGGGATTTAATGGAGTCACTTGCCTCAGAAAACTTGACTTTCTATCCTTTTTGTTCTCAAGACCTTTGACAGGTAAACTCATATTTATTTGAAACGTAGAAATGGAAGTATATACTTTCCTCAAAGAATTATCCAAATCCTGCAAATCAGAATTAGCCAGCAAGAACAAATTTATCAGGATGAGAAAAAATAATAGAAAGTATGAACTGATTCTCATAAATATCGTAAGAGATAAGCAGACAGAGAATCGAGTAAATCTATAATGAGCTTATAAGTAGATTGCTTCGATTTGAAGAAGAATGGAGTAAATCTTCTATATACTTCTTGAATTACAAATTACAAGTATGAGTACAAATATAAATAGAGAAGAGACAGAGAATCATCCCTAATACAAGACGTGAGACTAATACATGAGAAAGTAAAAAGACCTATAATGAGCTTCTAAATGGGCATTTACAAACAGTTTTCTAACACTCCCTCACAAGCTGGAGTGTGCAAGTCGTAGGCGTCAAGCTTGGATAAGAACTGATAGTATAATAGCCGAGAGAGGGCTTTGGTTAGGATGTCAGCAATTTGTCCAGTAGCGGGAACATGTTCCAATTCTATCTTCTTTGATTGAACCTTTTCCCGAATGAAGTGGCAGTCAACTTCAATATGCTTTGTTCGTTCATGGAAGACTGGATTCTTGACAATATGTATCGCTGCTTGACTGTCACAAAATAAGATTGTCAGAAATGAGAGCTTGAGTCCCAAATCATCAAGAAAACTTTGAAGCCAGGTTAACTCAGATACAACAGCAGTCATAGCCCGATACTCGGCCTCAGCAGAGGATCGAGCAACAACGGTCTGCTTCTTACTACGCCAGGTCATAAGGTGTCCACTGAAGTATGTACAAAAATCAGTTGTGAAACGCCTATCATCCAAAGAACCTACGTAGTCGACGTCAGAATACGCAACTAGAAATAGAGAGGTAGATGGTTTGGAAACAAGTCCTTGTCCCGGAGCAGTCTTTAGATATCTAAGGATGGGCTCAACGGCTTGAAGATGAGATGTCTGAGGAGCATGCATAAAACGATTCACAACTTCTACAATAAATGAGATGTCAGGTCGAGTAACTGTAAGAAAATCAGCTTCCCCGGCAAGTGTCGATAGTACTCTGGATCTGTAAGCAGTTGGTCAGAATCAAAACCATGTCCAGAGAGCTTGTGATTTACATCCATAGGGGTGTCCGCAGGTATGCACCCTGAGTAGCCAGCATCTTGAAGGAGGTCAATACGGTACTACCGCTGGGATAAGACGAGTCCATCAGTTCATCTGGCGACCTCGAGCCCAAAGAAGTAGCGAAGATTTCCCAGATCTTTTGTCTGAAATGCTGAATTCAAATGTTGCATGATTTGTTGTATTCCTGTAGAGTCGTCGCCAGTAATTAGAATATCATCAGCATACACAAGGAGAATTACTGTGTCTGTTAGCTGATGACGAGTGAATAGAGAGAAGTCAGTCGAGCTACGTGTAAAACTAACTTCACGAACAACCTTGCTGAATTTTTCAAACCAAGCACGCGGGGATTGTTTGAGACCATATATAGACTTCCGGAGATGACATACATGGACTCCCCCGTGGTCTCAAAACCTGAAGGTTGGTGCATATAGACAGTTTCTTGTAAATCACCTTTAAGAAAGACGTTTTTAATATCCAACTGATGGAGGGGCCACTGACAATGGAATGACAAGGAGATCACGACCCGAACAGTATTCAACTTAGCAACCAGGGAGAAGGTTTCATCATAATCAAGGTCTTGCTGCTGAGTGAACCCTCGGGCCACAAGACGAGCTTTTAGGCGGTCAACGGTCTCATTCGCAGCATGTTTGATAACAAAAACCCACTTGCAGCTGACACCGAACTGACCGGGAAGAAGAGGAACCAAATCCCAGGTCTGGTTAGCCTAAAGGGCAGTCATTTCATCCTCCATGGCCGTCCGCCACCTCGGGTGCTGAAGCGCTTCCTGCACAGAGTTAGGAATAAAAATGGATGAAAGAGAGACGAAAAAATGGTGGAGTGGTGGAGACGGGGTAGAAGGAGAGTAGTGGAATGGTTCATCCTCAAGGAAGGTTACATTAGCCAAGACAATCAGCTTGTTGTCGATAGATGAATAACAGACATAACCTTTTTGAGTGCGGGAGTAGCCAACGAACATACATTTTGTGCCACGAGCAACGAGCTTATCAGTAGACGGTCCAAGTAGGTGAACATAATATGTACAGTCAAAAACAAGAGGTGAGAGAGAGAAGGGAGTCTTGAAAGGAAAGGAGACTAAATGGAGAGGCGAAGTCGAGGACGGACGAAGGCATACGGTTGATGAGATGACAGACAATAGAGACCGCAAAGTTTCAATATTTTGTGGGCACCTGCATTTGAAACATGAGGGATCGGGCGACATCAAGGAGGTGACGATTTTTCCGCTTGGCCACGCCATTTTGCTGGGGGGTATAAGCACACGAGATTTGATGTAGGATGTCAAACTCGGTGTATAAGTTGGAGAATGTACGACTGGTATATTCACGAGTATTATCGGTGCGAATGATTTTTAGCATAGTAGAGAATTGTGTACGCGTCTCAGTTAGAAAAGTACGAAAAACAGATGTTAGTTAAGTACGATCATGTAGTAAATATAACCAAGTGAGACGTGAATAATCATCAATAAAGATGACAAAATATCGATAGCCAAAAAACACTAGGAACTTTATAGGGGCCCCAGATATCAAAATGAACTAAAGAAAACAAAGTATCATTCCGGTTACATGTAGGAGGAAAAGAAATACGATGTTGTTTGTCGTAGATATATGACTCACAAGTAAACTCTTGCAGGGAGACATCAGGAAAATCCTTCTTGAGAATCGGGAGGGGACATGTCCAAGGCGGCGATGTCAGTCAATAGTGGAGACAACAGAGAGAATGGTGGGTGGAACATCCAAGAGATACATCTCATTCGACATCCGCCATTTACCAATGATACTTCGCGTGCGGCGATTCTGTACAACAAAAGAGGAAGGAGAAAATGTTATACAGCAGTCAAGTTCCTGAGTAAGACAACTAACTGATAACAAATTGAAGGGGGATCCCGGAACATGGAGAACTGGGGAGAGAGGGAGAGTAGTGGTAAGCTGAAGATTAGCCGCGCCAGCAACCGAAGTTGTGTTGTCATTGGCAATAGTGATGAACTTGGGATAAGTAGGCTGTATATATTATGGTGGTCTCTGAGATGTAATGTGATGAGTAGCACCCAAATCCACGATCCAGTGGGGGCTATGAGAGAGACAAGATATACCTTCAGAAAGAGACGCTACCGAGCCAGATGAGCGACTGATGACGCCTTGGAGTTGTTGAAGCTGGGTGCGGAGAGCATCGATATCTTGTCAGGTAAAAGAATTAGAATTCTGAGGAGCACCTGTGGGAGGAAGAGCAGCTATAATACAAACAACGAGGTGTGGAGACAGACCATGCTTACGGTAGCATGTAGCTTCAAGATGTCCCTCTCGACCACAGGTCCACAGTAAGTACATTTGAAACTGGAGCGCCCAGCACGTCCTCATCCCCAAGACGTGTGGTAACCTCCCCTAGTTGAAGAGCCACGAGCTGGAGCAGGGATGGGTAAGAGTGGCTGCTGAACAAGAGGTGATGAAAAATTTGTAGGGGCCTTAGAAGTGGTGTGACTTTAAGCAACATAGAGCAAACATATGATAGAGAGGGTGTGATGGAGGAGGAAAGAATCTGAGCTCCGACACTGTGTAGGTGAGGAAGAACTCGGGCCATCATCATGGCTATCCCAACAGCTTCCTTTTGCGCCCTTTGTGTAGCAAGAACCGTAGAGGGAGGCTGATGTTGTATTCATGCCTCAACTAGAGTTTTGGCCTTAGGCAACAAAAGAGGTCAAATCACCTGTCATTCCGGGATCCAGAGCTTGAAGCATAGAGATGACATCGAACAGATGTAACAAGCTGTCTCTGCCAGAGTAGAGAGAGTGAAGCTCCTCCCACATTGCCTTGGCCATCACATGATACATGGCCATGCAGTAGGGCACGATGTCCATGGAATTGAGGATCCAAGATTGGACCCGACCGTCATCACTCAACCATTCGTCAGTAGGATCAATGGGAACGTCTCGGGTAAGGTGATGAAGAAGACCTTTAGTTTGTAGAACACGACGAACAGAATGCACCCACTCCACAAAGTTGTGCTTCCCACTGAGAGAGACGGTGGTGATCCGAAGCACATCACGAACTTCAGGAGAGGGGGAAGCGGCTCGAGCGGGAAGAGAGGAGGACACCGTGGAGTCCATTGTAGCAAGAGAAGAGGGAGGCCTGGCAACGAAGTTGCGGTTAGCGGCATAGTGGGTATAGGAGCAATCCGCGCGACAAGCACAACGGGTAGAGGAGCAGTCCGCGCGAAAAGCACAGCGGGTAGAGGAGCAATCCGCACTACAAGTAGTGAGGAAGCAGAGAGCAACGGTTAAGGAGAAAGCAATGAGGGCGGCCTGGCAACGAAGTTATGGTTAGCGGCAGAGCGGGTAGAGGAGCAGTCCGCGCGACAAGCACAGCGGGTAGAGGAGTAATCCACGCGATAATACTGAGGAAGCAGAGAGCAACAATTAAGGAGCGAGGCAGTCCGCACAACAGTGTCCACACAGCAGAAGAAGAAGTCGGCAACAACAAGAGCGAGCTGCGGACAAAAGAAAAGACCGATAACAAGGGCAAGCTGCAGCTAGAGGAGAAGAAGAGCGTCAGTCCGCGACAGACAACCGTGAGGATAGACCGCAAGAGACCACGAAGGCAAAAACGGGAGGACAACCCGTTTGGGGCAAGCAAACCGCACTAAGGCTTCATTTGGTTTAGCGGTGGTGGGTCGATCTGGCGGGTGAAAACAGAGTGTTCGAATCGAAGGGGGGAGGTGGTTGCTCCAAACGGAGCTTTTTGGGGCATTTCTCAAGGCGGGCGGGTGGAAACGGAACAAACATCGTCAGAGATTCATTTGTTTACTCTCCTTCCGGCGGCATTTGCCCAAAATGGAGCAGCGAAACACCCAAACAAATAGAGCCTAAGAGAACAGCGACAAGAGAGACCGCAGAGAGGGCAGCGGCTCGAGGTAAAACTTCACCAAGCAAGGAGAAGACCGCAACGAATAAAAGGAGCAGACCGTTGCGGGTAAAGAGCAAGGTCGCGCGACCATAGTGGAGAGAAGCAGACCGCGTCAGGGCAGGATGGCGGGTCCCAGCAGCCAACACTCTAAAACCAAGAGAAGGCCCACGAAAAACAAGGGAGGACAGTGCTGTGAGTGTCCGACGGTCTAGGAATAGCAGTCCGCCTGAAGTCTGAGAGAAAGAAAACCACAAACACTGCAATCCGCCGAACACAGCTATCCGCCGAACACAGGAGGTCGCAGGAGGTGGGTGGTTGGGAAAGAAATAGGTCGAGGGAAGTGGGTGGTTATGAAAAAAATAGGCCGCAGGAGATGGGCGGTTAGAAAAAAAAACAATCCGCGTAAACAGATATGTTGGCTCTGATACCATGAATAAGAATGGAGTAAACCTTGTATATACTTCTTGAATTACAAATTAAAGCATGAGTACAAATATATAGAGAGAAGAGAGAGAGAATCATCCCTTATACAAGCTATGGGACTAATACATGAGAAAGTAAAAATACTTATAATGAGCATCTAAATGGGCCTTTACAAACAGTTTTCTAACACGATTGATAACAGGTCTAAAGCATGATATATGCATATCTCAACATCTACAACCGGCCAAAATGCATGTGTTTAGATTTATTTTCGCAATATATAGCAGAGATTTTAATGTCAACAAGGATCCGTTTGTTTCGATGGAAGACCCTTTTTATTAAATTTGAACATCCAATTCCAATTCTGATGGCTTAATTTCGTCCAACCGAATGGACCATATAATTTACATACATACATGTACATATTGAGAAAGCTACCTAAGCTCTGTTTGGCAGAGCATTTATGCTCCGGTGAGTTTGGACAAAAATGTTATCATCATAAAATGTATGTTTGACATGACAACGGTTATGACCGACACCAAGAAAGAAAACTAGTTTTGAACATAAAAGTGAATGAAGTTTGATATATGAGGTCAGGTGTTCATGAACGACGATTCATAACCACCGGGTTCACGACCGCTACTGTCGTGCCAAACAAAGCCCTTAAAATCTAGAGGCCGGATATCGAACCCTTCACCTCCTTGATGAGAAGTCCTAAACAAGACACTCATCACCAACTGAGTTGCAGTTTGGTTAGCAATGAGAGTTATGTTTAAGAATTCTCATCAAGGAGGTAGGGTTCGAGACCCGGCCTCAACAACCTGCCACAAATATACTGGGCGCGGCGATGGGTTGGGGAGTACGGGCTGCAACCCTGTTGTTGGGAATAACAAATGGCCCACAACATAAAAGTGCAGGTTGATGTTGCGGGCCGCTCATTCGGTTTTGAACCCGATCAAGCAACATAATAGGGTTACAACCTGCACACCCCAACCCATCACCGCACCTAGTATAATTGTAGCAGGTTGTTGAGGTCGGGTCTCGAACCCTTCACCTCCTTGATGAAAAGTCTTAAACATGACTCTCATCGCCAACTGAGCTGCAACTCAGTTGGTGATGAGAGTCACGTTTAGGACTTCTCAATTAGACAAACAATGCTCTATGGTTCTGAGTGTTGGGCAATGAATTGTGTACATGAGAAAAAAAATAGGAGTTGCAAAGATGAGAATGCTTAGGTGGATGTGTGGACACACAAGACCGGGTAAAATTAGGAACAAGTGTATCAGGGATAAGATAGGAGTGACACCAATTGTAGAGAATATGCGAGAAGCTGGACTAAGATGGTTTGGACACAGTACAAAGGAGACCATTAGAGGCACTTGTTAGGCGTTGTGAGAGTTTAATCTTTAGGCATGTTAAACGGGGGAGGGGTAGACCAATAATGACTTAAAATGAAACTATAAGGAAAGACATGATGTACTTGGGCATTAGTGTGATTATGACTAAAGATAGAGCACAATGGCGACAAAGGATCCATATAGTCGACCCCACAATAGTGGGATAAAGGCTTGATTGTTGTGTTGTTGTAGCAAGCTTCTGTTCCCATATTCCTTGGGATATTTATGGTTGGGTTGTCTCGGTCGAATTTCTGCAATATTCCTCAAGAGATTGGATCCGTTTGGCGTGGTTTTTTTGCTACGGTGAGTTTGGACAAACATGCCAGCATCATAGAATGTGTTGGCAAGACAACGGTTATGACGACCACCAAGAAAAGAAAAGTAGTTTTGAATATACAAGTGACTGAAGTTCCTTAGGTGACGTCGGGCGTTCACGGACGACGGTTCATAACCACCACGTTCATGACCGCCACCGCCGCGCCAAACGGAGCCATTGTGGTTGAGAAATTCCATGTATTGTCTGAGGCTGGTACAAAAGCATACATTTCAGTATTACAGAAAAAAATATGAAGGATATGCTCTCCCTTCTACTCTAGAGTCAACTTCTGATCAGTGAAATAGTTCAAGATTTCAACAGAATAAGGGTTTGTATGGTTTATTTATTTTTACTTGAATTCAACAGAATAAGGGTTTCAGCAAATGCATGAATTTCAAAACATTTTAGTAATTTTGAACTTCTGTTCACTATTTCTAGTAGAAGACTATTTGATATTTGCCTAGATAAATTTCCCATGTATCATAAGTTTGAACCAGCCTATGAAGCTTAAGAACCTTGATGATGAACACACAAATTCTAAAATAAGATTTATGATTAAAAACTATTTCAACAACTGTTAGACGTTCAAAGGACAATGAACCTCGAGAAGGTTGTTGATACTTATGAAGCACCAACACTTCAAAATGCTCAGTGTGTCGGTGTCGAACTCTCTGACACTCGTCCGACTCTCTGACACCAGTGTCGGAAATCTAACACGCTGGCTCACATGAGACTCGTGTGTCCTGCTCAATCGGACACGCGTGTCCCTAAGCTAGCTACTCATGGTAAGACGGGAGATAATTTGTCTTGGAAGTGCAATTTTTGTGAAAAATATTTTATAAATCCATATACAAGAGTGAGATCATATTTGTTAACGATTGGTGGAAAAGAAATTGGAAAGTGTGTAAAAGTCTTAAATAGTGATTTATTTGAGGTGAAAAAACTAGAAGAAGTGGTGAATGCTAGAATAACAAGTCTTGCTCCTAAAAAGTGTCTTTGCCCCCTTCTAGTATTTCACGTAGTGATGGTGAATCTACTAGTGGTGGATATTTTTTCTAGAAAAAGGAAGATTGAAAGTGAAGAAAAAGATTTGCTTGAGAATTCATTATTTTTACTGATGATATTAATGTTCTATCATTTTTTGACTTTTTGTTAAGTTTTACATTTGAATATTTGATAAGTAACATTTAAGCATGACATAATTTATTTGAATATTTGTTAATTGTTTATTTTTATTTTTTTGTTAAATGTTTTAAGATTTTCATAATTTTAAAAAATAAATATTTAATATGCGTGCTCCAGTGTGTCAAAATATGGTATTTTTTGAGAATTGACGAGTCATGTGTCGCGTCGTGTCGTGTATCGTGTGTCAGTGTCGGTGCAACATAGGCTGATACAACCACAGAGAGGAATCCGGCAAGAGGATGGGCCGGCGGAGGTGAGGAAGAGGAAGGAGGAGGGAACGAGATGAAGAGCTAGGGAACAACCCTAATTTACATACATCCAAGCATAATGAAAAAGAGTACATCGCAACCGTTTATAGGTGTGGGGTGCGGATAATGAAAAACATGTGTGAAATAAAGTAATCATATCGGTGGCGAGTCTTGGGTCTCTCCTCCTTTAGACGAACCCTTCATCGACTCCCTCCGCGTGCAGACTCGCCACGGTGTCTCGTCGTCGTGTGTATGTCTCGTTGGCATGCGCAATCGTAGCAATGCCGCCATTTGGAAAATATGACTTGCCCCAAGGCAGCGGTCGGAGGGGTAGTGGCAGCAGTGCTCCTGGGGTAGCCACGTAGCTTCCGACTCCTGACGGTAAGACCCGACAAAAGGGACCTCCTGCAAGCCAGAGTCCCCCTGAAGGTGGTAGCGGCGATCAAGTAGCTTGGTTGGATGGTACGACGCCAACTGTCCTCTTTCTTTCATACCAAAGAAGGCTGGGCTAGTGGCAATCCTGTCAGAGGTTGGATGACGTTGGTGAGCGCGGTAGAAAGCTCTTGGTGGTCCGTCGAGAAAGGAAAAGGCACAACAGAGAGGCCCGATAGGGCCAACGGTCCCGCGGAGAGGCTGACGTTCGTGGTACGTTGGACCGTGCACAAGGAGATCGGAGAGCATTGGAGAGCAAAGTCACCGTCGAGGCCACATGGCTGGCCATGTGTAGGAACTGCATGAACATAGTCTCCCAATTAACGCATACATCGCCGAGCGTGCGGAGCCAAGCCACCTCCAGAATGGCGTCAAGATCGCCTAAGCCGAATGTGTAGAAGTTCGTGATTATGGAACAGGACCCCACAGAGAGAGAGAGACGACAATGCAACGGCCCTGAGTCGGTCGGTGGCCCCCATCGCCCATACAGACCGCAACATTCAGGGAGGGAACCGAGGGAAGACAGAGTTGTTGCACTTGATGCTCAGAGATGAGGTTGTGTCTTGCGTCGTTGTCCTCTATGATGATGATCGGGCGATCCTACGGTATGCCTGAGAGCTGAATGGTCCGCTGGTCGGAGATCCCGCCCGTCAAGGCACGAGATAACTCCAGGAGGTGAAACGGAGCCTCGATGGGGTCGAGAGGTGTATCCCCCGCTGAGAGCTCTAGATCCTCAAAGTCAGTCAGGGTCACCTCAGGGTCGACGACACCGATGATGGTGTTGAACTCCTTCACGACGCACTCATGGTTGGGGGAGTAGGGCTGGCGACACCAAAAATAGAGACTCTTGCTGCGAAGCTCATTGTAATCACTATTTGAGATGCATTGAGGGGCCGGTGGGCGGCTCGGCCGAGTTTCCCCAAGGCGGCGACCACGGTGGAGGAGCCGTGGCTGGTGGTCGCCAAGGCGGCCGAGGCCGGTGGTGGTCGGACGTAGGAGCAGGGGGCCGGGGAATAGATCGGCCACCACCAGGTGCGCAAAGTCCATGGCGTGGGAGACTGTGCGAGGGTGGTGCGTGCGGAGACGAGAGGGGATATGTGGCAGACTGGCAGTAGACCCTGCATGAAAAATCCCAGGTAGCCCGATAACGTGGGAAACAGGGGCGACGAACTCATCAACATAGTCGTCCAGGCCAGTTGTCTGGCGGACAACTATAAGACTCTCGATTGCAAATATGTGGCAGATGAGATCGGGCAGTAGCACGGGGACGTGGGAGACCAGGGCGACGAACTCATCAACATAGCTATCCAGGTCGGTTGTCTGGCGGACGCCACAAAGACGCCTGATAGCGTAGGAGTCGGAGTAACGGGTGTCATATCACCGGATCATTTCTTGCTTATGCTCGGGACAGGAGAGACACAGTTTGGATTGCAGACCCACCGAGCCTAATGGAAGGCCGAGCCGTCTAGGCCAACCACCGTCGCAGATACCTTGTAATGCTCTGGTGTGTAGTTGAGGAACATTGCTCCGCCTTGGCAATCCAACTCATCGGGTCAACGCCGACAATGGATGGAATGTCGAGGGAAACGACGTGCTGTCCCGGAATGGGCGAAGGAGTGGTCCCTGAAGGAATGCATGGCGGTCTGGCGCTTAAGAGAGATCCGCAGTCTGCGGGTGGACCGGAGCCGAACGAGGAGGAGATGGCAGCGGCGGACGCCTATCTTAGAATGGAGGGTGAAACGCGAGGCGTGCATGGAGGTGAGGAGTTGCACTTGAGCCTCTAAGCGGCGGCTTAGGGCTTCTGTGCCCGCATCTGGAACGAGGTCGCCGGAGGAGCGAGTGGTGGGAGTCACGACTTGGAGACGTCAGAGGACGGCCGGTAGGAGGCGGATCTGGTGTAGATCGGCAGAAGAGGGACTCTGACGCCCAACCGTGATGCGGAAACGGCGGATCAGGTTGGACGCCGGATCAGGAAGCCAACGCGGACGTCGCTGCGTGGAATGGAAGCGCTATGCGTGATTGGCGGAAATGTGCGATGAGCGTGATCAACGATTCAACGAGAGATCAGCGATTCAGCATTGTTGCAGAGCAAAAACAGGCGCGGGATCGGAAATCGGGCGCGGGGTCGGCGCAGAATTGCAATGAGTCAGTGACGGACGATCACGGGCACCGACGGCGAGATGGTGTGGGCGGTGAGGCAGGTCGGAGCAAATTGATACGATCCCGGAGAGGAATCTGGCAAGAGGAAGTGCCGACGGAGGTGAGAAAGAGGAAGGAGGAAGGAACAAGACAAAGATCCAGGGAGCAACCTTAATTTCCATACATTCAAGCATAATGAAAAAGAGTACATCGCAACCCTTTATAGGTGTGAGGGTGCGGATAACGAAAAGCAGCGCGAAAAAAAGCGCACACATAAATTAAAATAACATAACAAATGCAAATAAAGTAAGCATGTCGGCAGCGCGTCTTCGATCTCTCCTCCTCCAAACGGACCCGTAATCATCTACCTCTGCGTGCGGACTCGCCACAGTGTCTCGTCAGCGTGTGTGTGACCCGTCGACATGCGCAACCGTAACAGTTGCATTTACTCTCAAATACAAATCCTGCATGAGATCAAACCAGCCACTGCAAAATACAAATACTATTTTTATGATAAACAACACTAAACTTTACATAAACACACAAGATAGTCCGTTGAAGGCCTTGTGAATTATAAATAGCATCGATAAACAAGTGTTGAGGTCTATTTGAACCAAAAAATTTAGACCCAACTCCTAAGAGCCAACCAATATTTTAGGTGCTTGTGCTCGCTTAGAGAAAAGGGAGCTTTGGCGCGCCGATTGTGGTGTTGTTGTGTATCCTTGAGGTCACGGGTTCGAGTCCTGGAAGCAACCTCTTGCAAAAATGCAAGGTAAGGTTTGCCTACATTTCACCCTTATGGTGGGACCCTTCCCCAAACCCTCGCTCCACAGGGATACCTTATGCACCGGGCTGCCCTTTTTTTGTGCTCGCTTGGAGGAAGAAGCGAGATTGCACAGAGTTAGCTAGAGGCATTGTCCCTAAAGGAACGTGCCATGTGTATTTGAGGTGTTTCTTGAGCCTCAAATTCAGGAAAAATTATTACCATATTAAAGTTATATTAAACATTAATGTTTATTAAATGGTATTCATGTATTCTTATTTCAATAAATTCTCTGGCATACCTAACAATATAGAATATGAATGACTGTGTTCTTCTCTTCCTCTCTTGTCAGCTTGCCTTCAGGCCTCCAGTCCAGACTCCTCATCTCTATCTTCGACTCTACCCCCCCCCCCCCCTCCACACACACACACTTCATCACTAACTTACTGCATCTATTTCTCTTCCTCAATGACTTGTTTTCTTCCTTCGCACCAACAATTTTTTTCTACACCGGTTGTCGTTTCCCTTTGCTTCCTCTATTGGTGAATTGTTCTCCTTCACTCCTACGAGAAACCATCTCAAGCACTTCCTCACTTCTTCAACCCTTTCATCCACTCGCTTATCTCCTTCTCGGGGCCATGCACTGACATTGCTCTTTGCCTACCCGTAGGCCATAACAATTAGATGTTTCAGTTGCAGAAGATGGCTTTTAAGAAATGAGGACCTCAATGAATGACGATTTGAATAGTACATTACTACCACTGTTGTGGATATCCTCCGAAATGGCCGACATGTCGGCCGACATAAATGTTTAATGAACAAAACGATATGTTTCCGATATTTTTTTGCAAAATATCCTTTTGGAATAAATCACCTAATATGTCTGTTATTGACCAATATATTTGCCGATATATCCGCCGATATATCCCGGCATTTATCGACTGATTTTTTTCAATTTATTTTAATTAGTGTCTATGGTTTAATAGACAATAGATCAAAATTTGTTTCATTGTTTTCTCTGGCTTTCTTTCTTGCTCAAGTTCGTCGTCGACTTCAATTATGAATGATCTTTGAATTATTGACTAAATGTTTCTTATCTTCCATTGTCATCAACAACTTCTCGACATTCTACTTGCTCTTGTTTTATTTCACACGTTATACCCTTATTACTTGTGTGACAAAAATGTTTATATTCGTTTGATAAATTTAGAAGTTCAATAAATATCAAATTATTAATATATTTATATATAATTTAAAAAAGGATTAAATTTATAAATAATTACACATATAAATAATTAAATATTAAAAACCGATATATGAAATATTTTTGATATATCCATCGACATATTAAAACCGTTGGGAAAAACCTAAACCGACGCGTCTCCGATATCTGACATCTACAACCTTGATTACTACTAGTATGTTTCATTTTGACATCTCATTTGAATTAAAATATAAATTATGGAACATGAATTTGAATTTTGATTACAACACTTTTTTCTCATATTTAGAAATTTAACATTTTTGAAGGGGAGCCTTGGCGCACCTATTGATGTGTTTCCATGCGACCTTGAGGTCAAGGGTTCAAGTCCTAGAAGTGGCATCTTGCAAAAATACATGGTAAGGTTTGCCTAAATTTCACCCTTGAAGTGGGACCATTTCCTGGACCATCGTTGTGCGGGAGCCATGCTTCACATCCCTCCCAAAGCCTCCGTCTTTTAAAGCATTGAAACCTAAAACAAAATTATCAACACCAATAAACTTTTCAACACTCCAATATGAGTCAAACTCAATCCTCCAAATCCCTCCTCCCAGGAGACCTTTTATCATGAGTTCAATAATCATCATAACAGCAATGCCATAATCCAATGAGGGTCATAAACTTAAGTGGCCATGGAAGCTAATCGGATATTTGAGGTGGTAATTATATTTTTTGAATCGTTAAGAGAATGTAGATAAGTTCATTTCAATGCATCCCTTGGTTGCCAATTAAACAAAGAGTTTGGAATTAGTTCTTACGGATGTGATAAAGTACTTGTAGAGAGAACTAAACAAATTGGGAGGTAAATTCAGTATAAAACATGATTACTAATTAACCAAAATTAAGTAACTGCTGCGGAGCAAACAACAGAAGGATATGATACTCACCTGCAACATAATTTTGGTTCATATCTCTTCTACTAACAAAAAACTAGCAAATCTCCTGTGCAATATACATTAAATCGGATTCCTCAACTATCTAATTCACCGTTGCTTTCAGTAAATGTTCCAACAAGATCTGAGCTATAAAAAGGAGAAAGCCAACACAAATGGGAAGAACAAAATCCCAAAAAAAATTAGCTAGAAGTAATCAAAATCTTCAAATCCTCTTCTTAACCTGTAGAAATCCACTCCGGAATCATTCTGCGAGATAGTTATAGGGCGAAAACAGAGAAAATTACAGTCAAGAACATTTAAACGGTTAGTGAGGAGGGCATAGATCTCCGCACCTTTTGCCAAGCCGATAAGTGGATAATTGGACGAAAACAGAAACAGATTCATGGAGGAGTGATTAAGTGAGAAGGCGGAGAAATGGAACAACAGTGGAAGAAATCAATAGATTTGCTCGTCTTCGTTCTTCTTATCCTGCTCCTTGGCCCAGTAGATTTCAATGTGTGAGGCTCATCTTCGACGTGAGAATGGCCTCTGGAATTTTGCTCGCCGGCACGGCGATGAGCAGCGCCGGAACCCTAAACACAAATCCTTTCTTCCTCGCATTTACTGGCCTACAGCTCAGAGAAAAGAAGCTTCTCCTCTTCGTTTTCCTTCCTCCGCCAGTCCCTTAAATAAAAGAGAATTGTTAACATCCGTTGATAAATATCGAGCTAGTATTTTTTTCTCTTTTACACCTATCTAATATTTGTCAAATCCTAAAATCTGATATCTTCACCTCTCCGCTCACAGTCTCGTCGGCGGTCTGATAATATCTCGCCGCCCGTCTCTATTCTGTCGCGTCTTCCGCCCATCCTCGCCATTAGATAAGGTCGTATGTGTATGTTCTAACGTAACCGGTCTAATAATAACCCACTCTCAAGTCCACGATTAGAAGCCGATGACACGTGATACCGGTTGGCGCGGCGGTGGCGATGACAGTTGGCGCGACGGCGGCGATGGCGGTTTCGGTGCGCTGTCTGCGATGGGGTTTGCGGCGACGGCGATGACGGTTTGCGGCAACGGCGATGACGGTTTGCGGCGACGGAGGTTTCGGTGCAGCGTTAGCGATGACGGTTTGGGGCGACGACAATTGCGATTTGCGGCGACGGCAGTCAAGAACATTTTATGGGGACGGCGATGATGATTTGCGGTGACGGCGATGACGATTTGCAGCGACGGCGATGACGATTTGTGGGGAAACGATTTGTGGGGACAGGATGACTGTTGGCAGGGACGGTGATGACGGTTGGCGCGACGGCGGCAATGATGGCTGTTGGCGCAGTGAGGAGGCGACTACCATTTTGATTACGTCGGGGAAGGTTCGGATATCCGCACCTCATGCATGGTGTGCGGGCGTGGTCAATGATCTCACCTTTTTCTTAATATTATTATTGTACAACCCCGTATTCGCAGAGTATGGGTCCTCCCCGTATTCGCAGAGCCAGATATGAGTTTTTAGGCTTTTGGTGTGGTTTGCACTCTTAGTGGCCAATTTAGGCCTAGCCCTTGAAATGTACTAGTAAAGGGAGGAAAATCCCCCCCCCGGTGGCCCCTTTTTGGGAGGACGGGTGCGGCAAGTTGGCGGACACCCGCTCCGGCCTGATAGGTGCGAGGTAGGAGCAGCGAGACCAGCCGGAGGCCGGGTTCTCCCCCTGCCCGCGGCCTGGCGGGGCGAGACCGGCCCGGGGCCGGGCTCTCGCCCTGCCCCGCGGCCTTCTCGCCCCTGCCCCCTGCTCTCTAGTTCTTCGGGGGTCAGCCGATAAGTGGATAATTGGACGAAAACAGCACAATCTAAGTAATGTCAATTCAGGGGGTAACAGCATTCGATGGAGGAGTGATTAAGTGAGAAGGTATCTTAGAAACACATATTTTATAAAGATATATTTTAGAGAATCCCCCCATGGAACAACCCATGTGGAAGAAAGAGTCAATATAGATTTGCTCGTCTTCGTTCTTCTTATCCTGCTCCTTGGCCCAGTAGATTTCAATGTGTGAGGCTCATCTTCGACGTGAGAATGGCATCTGGAATTTTGCTCGCCGGCACGGCGATGAGCAGCGCCGGAAACCTAAACACAAATCCTTTCTTCCTCGCATTTACTGGCCTACAGCTCAGAAAAAAGAAGCTTCTCCTCTTCGTTTTCCTTCCTCCACCAGTCCACCCCTTTAAATAAATAAAAATTATAATACCTTCTCGTTATTGCTTCCTCAATCTCCATTTCGCCATCAAATTATTTTTTGCTTAAATTAATTTTTTATTATTTCTTCCGTGTGTACCCAGCTGCTTCATAAATTTTTTGGGTAATTAATAGGGCAGCCCAATTTAGGCTATTGGCAAATATAATCTAAAAACATTTTTTTTCTCCCCCTCATAGGGGTGTGAAAAAGTAACCGAAGAACCGAACCAAACGGTTCGGATCAGTTCCAAATAGGATCGGTTCGAGTATGATTCCTAGAAGACTAGAACGTACAATTTGGTTCGGTTCCCGGTTCCAAAGGTCGGATACCAAGAAGCTATCCGAGAACCGGAAATTATTGTTAAAGAAAAAATTGTGAGACAACGATTATAATCGTATGTCTCAACACGTGAAAATGATTTAGAATATAATCGTATTGCTAAAGAAAAAAATATTTGAACTCATGTAATTATATTACTTCAATGATATAGTGTTATGATTCAACTATTTTGAGAAGTTGTTAGTTGCATGACAGAGACTAATAAGTTAAAAGTAATTTTTATTATTATTTTGAGACACGAGTAGAATTAAGAATAGAACAGGAACCGAAGCGAAGTGAACGGTTCGGTTCTGATTCTATACTTTAGGACTGTGGGTCGATTCCGGTACCAAAAAATTGGATCCTCCTCGCCTCCGCAAACCTTCGTCGCCGCCCATTTCTTCCTCCCCGGCTGCAATGTTATCGATCTTCTTCTTAAGCATTTTGTGTTGGTGGTCGTTCTCCGTGATTTGTCATGAGATCAATCTCCAACTTAACTAACTATTTCTACGACAATCTCTCCCGGCAATGTCACCGATCTTCTTCATTGTTGACAATCAAAGCAGGCACAGCTCCAGAAGGCGGCATAGATTGGGCATTGCACAAAACCCTCTTCTTGAACGACAATTATTCTGCAATCGCTACGAAGCGTTTTTTGGAATCGCATGCATCCTCCTCGGATCATTCTCCACATCCGCGAGCACATTGAGATCCTGGTCAAGCGGTTATGACCGCATGATGAACCGGGTTCATGCAGTCGTAACCGCTTGACCGGTGAAAGCAAGACCCTCAAATGGAGCCTTAATTTCGCAATTCATCTTCTTCCTGGTGAAAACAAGGCCGAGATCGGAGTTGTTCTTCGCAAGATTAGAGAAGACGGAGTCGATACGGCGGAGCAGGCGGCGGGCGCAGTGGGCTCGGAGGCGTTAGCCGGGGTCGGTGAAAACAAGGCCTTGGTTTGACATTAAAAATTTCGGTGTGACATAAGCATTCCTGATCTACCATTATCCTTGAGCTGGCCATTAGCTAAAATTGGTTTCCTCATAATACTATCCATTTTTTTTATATGCATGCTTATCTATCACTCGTGCGGGAGTCGGGAGCAAATACTGTCGTATGACGTAAACTTTTTTGATCCTTTCCAATATGACCATTTTAGAAAAATACGATCATATTTTATAGCGAATAATCTATGTCGTTGATATCACGGACCATACATACCAAAATATTTTTCGCGAGTTCAGCACTCGAACCACAACCAATAACTGGCACCCACCACTCAAATCTGTTATAGGGAACTAATTGTCTGAGATATCATTGTTAGTTGTAATACTATTACTCTCAATATCTTTTTTTGAAATACCCTACATCAATTTAAATACTACTTTTGAACATAAAAATGAATTAATTTCCGGAGGCGAGGCCGGACGTTTATGAACGACATTTCGTAATCACCGTGTTCACAACCGCCGTCCCCATGCCAAACAAAGCCTCACTCTTATTTAGCACATAATAGTCTAGTTTTAGACCTGACCTCTTCACCATGATTTTAATATTTTAAATATTTTGCCTTATTTTATCTGTAAAGATATAAGGATTATATTTTTCATAATTTATTAAATGAGATTACAAAGCAAGAAAGCTTTTTTTAAAGTTCGCAATAAACAAAATATTAAGATATATTATTAAAATTAGATTTGAATAATATAGAGAAAATATTTAGCAAAATTTAGGCCAGCATAAGATATTTATTGTGATTTGAGGAGCTACATAAGATAATGATGCAGTATTAGTGGCTGGTGTTTTAATAGAACTTGAAAAATTAAGAGGATATCAAATGATTCACACTATAAGTATGATAATTAATTATATAAGAGAATTATGGTATTTTTGAAGAGGGGGTGGATTATGGGCGGATCTAAGGGGGCGGCCAGCGGAGGCCCAGACCTTCCAAAAATTTTGACAAAATAGATGATGAATTTGTGTTCCTATCATCGAGCCAATGAATATTGACTACTTATACGTCAAAAACGATGTCCGAATAAGGCAGAAAAGTGTCCGGAAAGATAGAGACGTAGAAAGTTGACATGAGAGATAACTAATTTAATTAATTTTTTACATTTTGATTGACCCCCTACTAAAACTTCATGGATCCACCACTAAATTTATGGGTAAATTTATGGGTTCGATTCTCATCATATGTAAACTGTATTTACTTATTTAGTAGTTTGTTATTTGATTGATTATTTTTTTAACGATGACTCATTGATGCTTAATGTTTGCAATGTAATGGTGCTTGTATATTACTCAAAAAAAAGATGGGGTGAACTCCGCCGCGCGGCAGAAGCCCCACCAAATGAGCCACGGCTACGCAGGACGGTGCACCAAACGAGGCCATTATTAAAAATGATTTGCACAGTTTAAATTTAGGACACCACTCTCCTACAGATTTATACAAGGGAACAAAATTCACTGAAGCCCCAATGACTGCCAGAAAACAATACATTTCAAAAGAATAATTCAAGACTGATCAGCTACAAAGGCACTGGCTGCTGCAGCAGGGCTTAGCACAACAGCAGCCTGTACAACTGGGGCAGCAATACCAAACACAGCCACAAGAACATCTGGGGCAGACGAGCCTCCGAGTATTGCATTTCGTAGGGCATTTGAAGCAGGAGAATCCGTTGAGGAAACTCCGGCAGTTGTTCAATGGATCGCAGGCACATTTTCTCCTCTTTTTGAGCCGGGGAGAGCGCGGAGAGGAGAAGCATAGCCATGATAAGCTGCAGCACAGCCTTAATCTATAGCAGAGGGTGAACTATGATGAGTTAAATGGTAAATGTAATGCAGATGAGAATGAGTTCATGAGTTTATGAATGCTATAGAAATTCATCCATAAGTCCACTGCGAAAGATACAGTGGCACATTGTTGATCTCGAGCGTCTTCACCTTCAATGCCCAGCCGCCCACTCCCACGACCTGATTAAAGGTTTTGTTTGGGAGAGTGGCAAGAAAGCGGCGACAGTTGTGAACGCTCCAGTGAGAAAAACAGATAAAGGCTCCGTTTAGCATGGTGGCGGCGGTCATGAACACATGAGTTAAATTGTCATTTGTTAACGCCCATCTAAGGAACTTCATCCACTTTTATGTTCAAACGGATGATGTTTGTTAGGTGATCCTTAACGAATGACGTTTTAACTCATGCGTTTACGATCACCACCACCGTGCCAAACGGAGCCAAAGTTTGGGCAGCTTCATTCACAAATGTCATTTCTCCCAAACGTTCACAATGCTTTGGGCCTAAACGGCAGCATAAGCATCATGTGAGTCCGGGCATCAGTGCTCGAGAACACCCGAATGGGGCCTCAACCGATCTCCGGAAGTTCCAAATGTAGTTGCATCGTCACGACTCCTTTGCCTACCACAATTTCTCCCCATCACGGCAAAAAAGTGGAGCCTAAAAGCAGTAGCTCACAAATTATAGGCCAATGACTTTACATGTGAGGGGCCAAAACGCCACTGCAAGCATCCAGCATTCAAGCATTTGCGTTCGTGAGAGCAAAAAATAGAGTTTTGGGGACGAAACATCGCTCTGAATGTGTTTGATGCAATTGCACCGCCACTGCTATTTTTCCTACCACAGTTTTATACCTGTCACTGCTCAAATTTCACAACTCTCAAATGGAGCCCTCAAAATTATTTCAAGAATTGGAGGTCAAATACAAATACCTTACACCTTAGGGCCAATAATAGGTTGACACATTAAGAAACCCATATGTTTATGAGCATTTATTATAACCTTAGGGTTAGCAACCAATTGATTTTACATTGCACTACAAAAAAAAACTAGTTTTAGCGATGAATTTTGTTATATTTTGTGACACATTAAATAATGAGTTTCTCATAATTAATAGCTAAAATAAATTTTTAGTCACTGCAGATATATTTTTAATGGCAAAACAATATTTGGCAATCATATTTATTGTTCGATTCCAAACCGACGTAATTTAGTTTGCGGATATCTGTTATGCACTATTACTTATTAGCATATATCAATTGTATGATTCACTAGCATTTTTAAAAAAAATAAATTAAAAGAAGAAACAGCATAAAGAAGTTGATAATCACTTGTTTAAATTACATAATATTAACAAAATACAATGTATTTGGCATGTAAAAAATGTTAGATATAAAGTTAGCTTAGGCTCAACTTGAGTATTGTGGGCACCCTCACTTTTGTACATGTATATATATTTTTGTGGTTCTTGTAAATGATACACGATTGGATTCCTACTCCTATCATGGTATCAGAGCGAAGGAAAACCTAGCCGATCTTTTCGAACGCGCCTCTTCCACTCTATCCCATCGCACGTTGGCTTCCCCGATCGATACGGTCGTCGTTTCCTTGCCGATCGTTCGATCCCGTCGCTGAGGTAGAATCGTTGCCCCCCCCCCCCCCGATACCGTCGCTACTCCCTGGTGGCTCCCCCAATCCCGTCGCTTCTTTCGTGACTCCTATAAGAGTTGTTGCTTTCTGGTGGCTCCCCCGACCCCGTCGCTGAGGTAGAGTCGCTGCTTCTTGGGGGCTCCCTCGATCCCGCCGCTGCTCCCTGGTGGCTCAAATCCAGTCGCTTCTTCTGGTTACTCCTTTCAATCGGTTGTTCCCTGATTCCCGTCGATGCCTTCTATAGCCGCCAGAACTCCTCTTCTGGCTGATCCTGCAGCCAGATGGCCTCGTCTTACTCCTCTGCCTTTCTCCAAAAGGCGGATGTCATTCTCGATGGACGAAACTACAAGGCATGGTCCGCTACCGTCGGTGTGATCCTTCGTGGTCTACATCTATAAGGCAACACTGACGGCTCTGATCCCGCTCCGCCTCCACCAGCAGCCTCTTATATGGATGATTCTTCCACTATTAGCATTGTCACTTCTGTTCAGCGCTCCGACATGGCAAAGTGGCGCTTGAACGACTCTCGTGCGATAGCCGTCATCTGTCAGTCCTGCGAGCTTCTCATTCGCATGACCATCTATAAGCTACCTACGGCCAAGGCGACGTGAGATCACCTGCGTCGTCTCTACCTGTCTTTTAGTCAAGATCTGCGCTACTCTCTGTTTTAGATCCTTGGCATCTGCTACCAGCATGATCGGTCTATCCAGGCCTTCTTTGCTAAGCTCCTACACCTCTCGCGTCAGTACGATGAGATGACACCTTCCCCCTGCATTATTTGCCCTCAATGTGTTGCTATATCTCGGGATTGCGACTTTCAGCGCATGTATGAGTTTCTTATGCGCCTACGCCCCGAGTTCGAGCATGTTCGTGCCCAACTTCAGCACCGGGATCCTCTACCTTCTCACAACGATACATTGCTTTGGTAATCGCTGAAGAGACTCGTCTCCACTCCTTGGATATTGCTACGCCTTCTGGTGTGCTGACTTATGTTGGCATTGCTGCTCCCGAGTTTCCACTGCAGTCCTCTATTGTGAGTACTCCTCTGCTGCCTTTACCGGATTATAGTGCACCGGTGCAGCCTATTCCTCGTCCTCCAGTGCCCTCTACTGCTCAGTCTAGTGCTCCCTGTCGCCATCATGTCCGCTGTCACTACTGTCAGTGTCTTGGACACATCAAATCTGAGTGTCGCAGGCTTCAGAGGGGTTAGGAGTCAGGTTAGCAGCATGCTCCTGGTGCTCCGCCAGCTCATTTATCTGCTATAGCACAACACTCTATTTTTGAGCTTGCCCAATAGCTATCTCACAGTTTACTGCATCGCTCATCTGCCTCTGTGCTCTCAGCATATGTTTTTTGTGCCTCTGCCTCTCAGTTGTCTGCCTTTGCTCTTCAGGTTTCTCCTCTGATTGGTTGTTTGACTCCGGAGCCTCTTTTCACATGACCCATGATGCCACCCACCTTTTATCTTGTCAGCCTGTCTCTTCCGCCCTTAGTGTTATGGTAGCAGATGACACTATTCTCCCATGCACCAGTCATGACCTCCTTCATACCATCCATTTTCATATTTTCCTGATGTGGCGTACACACCCAATTTATCTATAAAACTTATATCCGTCAGTCAACTCATGTCTCACAGTTGTGCAGGATCATCGACAGGGACACTCCATGAAGTTGGCCGTCCCCATAGCCGGGTATACGTCCTTGATGTCACACTCCAATTTTCCCAATAGAAGAAAGTAATAAGCTTCTGGTTGCTAGAGCTAGTGTTGGCGTCGAAATTTACTATATGATGCGTCGACATTGATTCGACGTTGCGTCGAGATCCTCTAGTGCGTCGACATTGACTCGACGTTGTGTCAATAACATTTAATGTGTCGAAGGTTAATCGACGTGACGGCGACGTTGCGGCGATGGCTGGCCTTGAGTGCGTCGAGTGCAACTAGATGTTGCGTCGAGTACGCCGAGCGCGTCGAGCGCAACTCGCCGTCGCGTCGAGTGCAAATCGCCGTCGCGTCGAGTGCAAATCGCCGTCGCGTCGAGTGCAAATCGCCGTCGCATCGAGTACGTCGATTATGGCTAGGGGTTGCGGTTAAAGATCACCGTTCCAAAATAGCTCGTCCTTTATTATTAAAGAATCTAGCAGCAAGTTAGCTTCCTTATCTTGCCATTTCAAGGTTTTGGAAAGCTGTTGGAAGAGAAAGGAAGAGGAAGGGTCAGTTTGTTTATGCGTTAAAGCTCCATTGCGCTCCAGACGGAACGGAAAAAAAAATTTTCAGCCTGTTTGAATGGGCGTTGCGTCAGTATCGGAGGAGTAAATCTCCGTCATCATCGGAGCTTTCCGACCGGAGCTCCAAGCGGCTTTTGAACGCCGCGTTCCCATCGCAATAGTGAAACCAGGCGAAGCCGCACCCCCTCACCGCCATGGACCCCCTCACCGCCATGGACGCCGAAGCCGCACCCCCTCCCGCAGGAGCTCCGCCGCTTTCCTTCCTCTTCCTCACCGCCATGGACGCCGACGCCGCACACCCTCCCGCAGGAGCTCCGCCGGCGTGAAAATTTCTGCCATGGCTGCACACCTCACCCCTTCCGTTTTTGATCCTCCGGCAACCTAAGTCCTAAGTTTATGATTGTATTAGATTTCTGATTATTATTATTATTATTATTATTATATTATTAAATTATATTATTATCATAATTATTATAATATTATGATAATCATATCTGATTAGTATTAATTTATTAATATGATTATTATTAATAATAAATTATATTTATAATAAATATTAATTATAATTAAATGTAACAGAAACGTCACCGTTGTTTTACCAAACTGTTTTTTCATTCTATACAGCTCTGTCACCGTTGTTTTATCAAACTGTTTTGTCATTTTGAACAGCTTCATTCCAACAGCTTCATTCCCACAGCTCCATTCTCACAGCTCCTTTGGTCACCGCCACCGCCGAAACAAACTGACCCGAAGAAGGAGAAGGGTTTCTGCCATTAACAGAGCTCCGAAGCTCCGCTTTGCAAGCCGTTTTCCGATTCACAGAGTGCAGTCCGTTGCGGTCCCTTTCAACCGGCTATATTTTTGGTTCATTGCGTCAAAGCGATCATCAAGGATAACGACCCTTCTTCCTAATACTAGGACATGTTAGTCCTATGTTAATTGCATAATTGCATGAAAGCGATTCCACAAATTAGTGGAAGGTGAGGCTTTCAACGGGTCGATATGGATTATTCCCGGTAGCAATTGCATATAAAGTCTGGATCGATGTACGGACTTATGCATGTTGTGTGAAACTCATCCGCAACAAGTTGGTCCGGATTGGTGATGTTTAATTTTACGTGCCGAATAAGACTTCGTAGAAAATCGTGTGGTATTTCGGGTTCTGGGTGTTGCAGGGTGTTGTATGGAGTACTGGAGGCCAACTCCAGGAAATACACAAAGTTGCAACAAAATTGATGTTCTGTTGATATCACCCGACGATAGTGGGTATCGCCGACAATAAATCCTAGTTAGCATTGTTTGTGGTTATGAAGCCTATGTCCTGGGGACTAGGTTCGTAGCATCTTAAGTTGGAGGGCCTGGTATGACTAGCTTTGGTGGCTGTGTGCCGACTGTAAGAGATAACGTTGGTTATCGTATTAACAGACCGGGGTGAGGCTGACCCGCATCGTGCTGGTTTTTCGCAATGACTGAGCCAGGCAAAGCTGATCCAAACTCGTCAAATGTGAGTCGGTGAAGAGGTAGCTCCTCGGTGTACCGATCCTGGGGAAGTTTGAGTATCGTAATGACATGATGACCGACAGTCCTCAATTAAACCATCTAAGTGAATGATACTTTGGATGGAGATGAGACTCGAGTACATTGAAAGTGTGTCATGAGAGCATGAAACATATGGTATTGCGTGTCATCGTTTGTAGTAATTGTGCAAATATATGTTGTTATACTGTTTGCTTGTAGGGAAGGAGTACCACCGCTCCGGGGATGAGGTGGGGTCGTTATACCAATATGGTCAGTCAAAGCTGACCGATGTTTTGTTTTGTCACGCCTTTGTGGAATGTATTTGTGGAGGTGTTGGCGAGCCAAGTGGGAAATAGCGGGCTGAAGTCTTATGCTGCGCTGGCCCTCGAAGACCAAAGTTTGATGTTAATATTTTTCATGTATCGTCGGTCTGCGTGTTGATATATGTAAACCATGTAGATATTTGTACACTTGTGAAAGCATGTCTGGATTAAGGCCACAAACAGTTGTGACATTTCATTCTTATAATGTCGTGGACATTCTAGTTTGATTTGAATAAAATGCTTCCATTTAGTGTACTCGGTGATGTCTAGTTTGTGTTGATTACTCATTTTGTAAGTGTGGAAACTACTCGTCACCACACATCTTCCCAAAACCCCGAGGTGATAGGAATGGAGGGACGGGGGTACATAAACACCAAGGACCACCCACTGCAGGCGATGTGGGACTAATCCATCCAACGGGATGGCAGAGATATTCCGCCATACGGGGGGGCCCACCGGGGTCAACACCCAGACCTGTAACGCGATGGGGAAGCCCAAATATGTGGTCCCACACACACCCAATCCCGCTGGAACTTGCTTCTCAACACACCCCTGCAGCGGGATGGCTCTGATACCATGTGGAAACTACCCGTCACCACACATCTTCCCAAAACCCCGAGGTGATAGGAAGTGGGGACGGGGGTACATAAACACCAAGGACCACCCACTGCAGGCGATGTGGGACTAATCCATCCACGGGATGGCAGAGATATTCCGCCATACGGGAGGCCCACCGGGGTCAACACCCAGACCTGTAACGCGATGGGGAAGCCCAAATATGCGGTCCCACACATACCCAATCCCGCTGGAACTTGCTTCTCAACAGTAAGGCTTTAGCTTGTTCGGTTAGTATGACGTGGGATCTCGGTCGGACCCGCTGGTATACTCTTCAGAACGGGTGGGGTGTTACAATTTTGGTATCAGAGGTAGTTTCGATCATAGGACCTGTGGGTTACAACTTTTCGTTTGTGGCGATTGTGCAAATATATGTTGTTATATTGCTTATTTGCATGAAAGGAGTACCACCGCCCCGGGGATGGGGTTAGTTCGTTATACTATTGTGATCATTTAAAGCTGAACGATGTTTTGTTTTGTCATGTCTTTGTGGAATGTATCTGTGCAGGTGTTGTCGAGCCAAGCAGAAATTAGCGGGCTGAAGTCTTATGTTGTGTTGGCCCTCGAAGGCCAAAGTTTGATTTTAATATCTTTCATTTATTGTCGGCTTGTGTGTCGATGTATGTAAATCATGTAGATATTTGTACACTTGTAAAAGCATGTATGTCCTTAAGGCCAAGAACAGTTGTGACCTTTCATTCTTATAGTGACGTGAACATTCTGATTTGATTTGAATAAAATGCTTCCGCTTAGTGTACTCTGTGGTGTTTAGTTTGTGTTGATTACTCATTTCGTAAGACTTTAGCTTGTTCGGTTAGTATGACGTGGGGTCCCAGCTAGACCCGCTGGTATACTATTCGGAACGGGTGGGATGTTACACTTGGTCGCCTTCATCTTTTATCCACTTCATTGTCACCAGCGGACTTATCCCTTCGTCTTCCTTCAGTGGGCTTCTCTCAGTGGCATCACCGACTTGGTCATCCCAGTGGTTCACGTCTTTTGTCCCTCACCAGTACCGGTCTCCTTGGTCGTGTTTCTGTTGATAGGTCTCACTGTTATACGGGTTGTAAGCCTGGTAAACAGCTACAACTCCCCGAGCAGTCTAGTGAGTCAAGGTCTCGACGTTCCTTTGATTTAATTCATTCAGATGTATGAGGTCCCGCACATTTTGTGTGAAAGGGCGGACATCAGTAATATGTTATATTTGTTGATGATTACTTTTGTTATTATTGGATTTATTTTATGCACTCTCGTTCTGAGTTCCTCCAGATTTATGTTATTTTTTTCACTAAGGTGCACACTCAGTTCTCTGATTCTATACGTATTTTCTGTTCTGACTCTGTGGGGAGTATCTCTCATGCTTTTTGCGATATGCTAGCTAGCCACGACACTCCCTCAGCTTGCATGTCCTGGTGCCCACGCTGAGAATGACACCACTGAAACGAAGCATCGCCACATCAATAAGACAACCCACACTCTTCTATTGTCCTCCTATATTTCTCCTCATTTTTTGGTTGAGGATGTATTCACTTCCGTCTATCTTATTAACATACAACCCTCTACTTTTCTTCATGGTCAATGTCCCGGTGAGTGTTTGTACTCTCGACCCCAACGTTATACTCATTTGCGTGCTTTTTGTTGTCAGTGTTATGTTCTTCTTTCTCCACGTGAGCGTATTAAGCTCTTTGTTTAATATGTATCTTGTGTATTTCTTAGATACAGTACTGAGCACAAGGGCTATCGATGTTATGATCATGTTGCAATCGATGTTATGATCATGTTGCACGTCGACTTTGTATCTTATGTGATGTCACCTTTGACGAGTCTCACCCTTTCTTTGTGTCATCTGTCCACTCGACCTCGCACTCATCTGTGACCCCCTCTGATATGCAGTGTCTCACCCTTCTCATACCTTCGCCGCATGTCTCATCCTCTCCACCGGTATGTCCCCCCCTCCCCTTGATGTTGCCTACTCCATCTCTGATTTCTCCAGGCTCACCTTCTCACTCCTCTTCGCCTCCCACTTCTCCCTATGGCGCGCTCGTCGTCCCCCTTCCATATCACTACACTTGTCGTACTCCTCTTATTCTCTCGCCGCCAGTGCCTCCAGCCTAATGTCTGCCTCCTTCAGCGAGTGTCATGTGGATGATCCTCATGTGCGTCGCAACCCACCTCGTAAGCGATGTCCTCCCGACAGCATTAGCCTCATAACACTACCGCTGGACCTACCCACCCTTCCTACTACTGCTTGTCGTATTCCAAAGTCGACTTCCTACCGTGAGGCTGCCCAGATACATGAGTGTCAGGTTGTTATGTCGCTGAGTTGGAAGCACTTGAGCACACTCGTGCATAGGACCTTGTTCTTCTTCCACTTTGTGTTGTTCTGATCACTTGCAAGTGGGTCTTCAAGGTCAAGACTCGCTCTAATGGATCTGTAAAGAGGTACAAGGCTCGGTTAGTTGCTCGTAGTTTTCAGCAGGAGCAAGGGAGAGATTATGACGAGACCTTTGCTCTAATCACTCATATGATTACGATTTGGACCCTTATTGCAGTTTCAGCTGTTCATCACTGGTCTCTGTCTCAGCTCGGCGTGAAGAATGTCGTTCTTCACAGTGATCTTCAGTAGGAGGTATACATGCTTCCTCCTTTTGGTTTATCCTCTCCTCCAGGCCTTGTTTGTCGCTTGAGGCGAGCCCTTTATGGGCTCAAGCAGGCGCCCCGCGCGTGGTTCGCACGTTTCAGCTCAGCCATTACAGTCGTCGGTTTCCAGTCAAGCCCACATGATCCAGCTTTGTTTGTGCACTCTTCCTCTCGTTGTCGAACTCTTTTGTTACTTTATGTGGATGATATGATCATTACTAGCGATGATCCTTCTCATGTAGCTTTTGTCAAACATCACCTTCAGCAGCAGTTTCAGATGACTGACCATGGACAACTGAGTTGCTTTTGGGGCCTTGAGGTCAGCTCGATAGACCGCGGTTTTCAGCTCTCTCAGCAACATTGCACATCTGATCTCCTTACTCGAGCTGCTCTCTCTGACTCTCATACAGTGGACACCCCTATGGAGCTTCCCCTTCAGCTATGTCCAGATGATGGGGTTCCGCTCTCTGATCCTACTCGTTACCGCCACCTCGTTGGGAGTCTCGTCTACCTCACCATTACTCGACCCAATATTGCACACGTTCATGTGTTGAGCCAATTTGTTAGTGCGCCCAGCTCTGTGCATTACAGTCACCTTCTGCATCTACTATGCTATCTTTGGACGACGACTTCTTGTGATCTTATCTTCTCCAGCGATAGTTGCCAACAACTTCATGTTTACTCAAATGCTACCTGGACTAGTGATCCTGCTGACCGTCGTTCTGTCACTGGTTTTTGTTTGTTCTTGGGTTCTTCACTCATTGCATGGAAGTCCAAAAAATAGACCGGTGTTTCTCGTTCCAGCACAGCGGCTGAGCTTCGAGTCAAGGCTACCATCGTCGAGGATATTATTTGGCTTCATTGGCTTCTTGAAGACCTTGGTGTTTCTTCTCCAGATCCACTCCACTTTATTATGATAACACCAGTGTCATTCAGATTACTCTAAATCCAGTGAAGCATTCACTCTCCAAGCATATCGGGGTAGATGCATTTTTCCTCTGCGAGCACTATGGTCGTGGCACTCTTGCTCTTTCCTTTGTTCCTTCCAAGCAGCAGATTGCAGATTTGATGACTAAGCCACAAACGAGGACTTACCATGCTTATATCTTCTCCAAACACTCCGTGTATGACCCCCCCTGAGTTTGCGGGGGGAGGGGGGTATTTATAGTGTACACTCTATACAATATAGTTAGTTTACACTCGTCTTGGGTGTTGTGGGAACCCTCTCTCTTGTACACGTATATATATTTTTATGGTTCATATAAATGATACACGATTGGATTCCTACTCCTATCAAAAAATAGTCTAAATGACATTGTTATCCAAATACTCATGCTAACTGTTCCGGTCAAGATGCTAGATGATTCCAAGCAAGCATGGAGACAGGCGGCCCACTTCAATTTCTTTTATACATGTACATGAAGACTCTCCTATATGATGTGGACACGAAGACCGATGAATACACACTAATATTATAATTTTTTGTTGTAACTGCTTGTAACACCTTATTAATTATATGCTTTGAATCCTAAACCAAATGATACGTTGGCGCTGATCTTGACCAACGGGGTTCGGGGAACGTAGTTATCAGGGGTATTTTAAGTATTTTGTAAATATGCGGAGCGTTATATAAACTCTTTTCATTCTACAGTTAAAGGGTATTCATAAATCTAAAAACCGCCTCCGTTCTTGATGTAGTGAAAAACGAACTGCTGCTGCCCGTGGACGCAGCACATCTTGAGGAACCACGCAAATCTTTGTCTTTTGTGTTTTGATTTTTTGTTTGTTTGATCGTTCTACACTCATTTTCGCAACACAACCGAATTAATAAGAAATGTTGTTGCAGCAACTCTGAAATATAAAATTCTGAACAGTGTGTTAAAGGAAAATGTAAAGTCCCAATAATAAGGCCCATGTTTTAGCATATCTCTTTAGCTTTGTCCCATATTGTGGGATAGTTTCTCCTTCCCGCCCTTCCATTTTTATTTAAAGCGTACAAATTCATGTATTCTACACTAAGGATTTGAGAAATCAATAAAACTTCTTGGTTATTTTTCTCACTCATGTTATTCTTCTACATGGTATCAGAGCTCTGATCCGTTCTGTTGTTTCATGCGCGGTTACACTTCTCCAGACCGCAGCCTCTTCTCTCGATCGCAACCAGTGGCTCTTGTGATTCTTCTTGTGTTTGTTTAAGGTCTCATATCTCCAGACCGCAACCTCTCTTGCTTCCCCCCTATTTTTCCCGTGATCTTCTTTGGCTTTTATAACCTCGACATCCCTGTCCTCTCTGAGCCCCACCCGTCAGGGCTTTGTGGTCTCCTTCTCTTCCTGCGGGCCCTTGCGACTACTTAGTGTGCTCTCCAATAAGCGTGGTCCTCTTGTAGATTGTGCCTATCTGTCCACGCGCGAAGAACGCTTCTTGTCATTGTTCTCTGACCGCCATTCCTCCTCAGGTTGTCATTTCTATCAGGTCAACGTTGTTCTCTGGCCGCCATTACTATCAGGTTGCCGCTATTCAGGCCCTAGCAACTCAGATCGTAGATCTCCTCAGGCCTCCACCGCAATTCTGATCACTGTTCTCATTAGGCCTCCAGAGCTTGCTCTCAGGCTGCCACAACTCAGTTCCTCTGGCCACCGCATCTTCTTCTTTAGCCCGCAGAATCTTCTTCGTAGAACGCTATTTCTTCTTCAAGCCACAGCTGATTCATCTTCAGGCCGCGAAATATTCTTCATAGACAGCTGGTTATTCTCAGGTTCTCCAGGTCCCAAATTCGTTTTAGGTTGCTTCTCTGTGCAGGTTGTTATCCTTGCCGCTTCCTCTCTATGGATTCAAATGTTGCTTCCTCGCTTCTTGCGAGTGCTGCTGCTCCTCTTTCTGAAGTCCGTGATGAGCTTTGGATCACTACCATCTCTCTTAGTGGCAAACAGAACTTTGTTGAGTGTGTGCACTCTGTTCTTCACGTTCTGCAGACCAATGGGCTTCTCCACCATCTGACCATGGCCACTCCTACTGTGCCGACCGAAGAGTGGCTCCGTGATGACGGCCATGTCCAATCATGGATCCTCAATTCTATGGACACTAAGCTATATCGCATGGCCATGCATCATGACACGGACAAAACTATGTGTGCGGAACTCCACTCCCTTTATTCTGGTCAGAACCGCCTCCAACACTTGTTCAATATCATCACCGAACTTCAAACCCTTGACCCCGACGCAACGGGTGACTTAACCTCCTTTGTTGTGCGATCCAAGACTCTTATTGAGGCCTGGATACAACATTAGCCTCCTACAACAGATCTAGCCGCACAACGGGCACAGAAAGAGGCAGTCGGAATTGTCATGATGATGGCTCAGAGTTCCACCTCATCTCCACAGTATCCGTGCTCATGCTCTATCTTCATCTACAATTCCGTCCCTTTTAGATGTCTGCTCTGTGCTCTTGAAGATTACTCCGCCACCTGATGTCCCTGGGTATCCCTCTCCGGCTCTTCTCCAACAACCCTTTACAACTCCTACTCCTTCAGTTCGTGGGGGTCGCACCAATAATCGGGGACGGGGATGTAATGGGAGACCATGTCCTAAGTGTCCTCATTATGGTCGGGAAGGTCACCTTGAGGCCACCTGCTATCGCAAACCTGGTTTGCCTCCTCATCTCACTGTCTCCATTACAGACGATCCTACATCCTCCACTCGTGACGACATCAATGTTTTACGCACTCAGCTACAACATCTCCAAGGGGTGATCACTCGCACATCCGGTTTTGTTACGACGATCTCCAATGAGGTATATCATGTCTCTCTCATAGCTCTCATTGAATTGTGGACTCGGGTGTCACACGCCATATTACTCCGCAGAAACCATCTCAGTACTTGTCGTCAACATATCCCAAGTTCATCACCGTGGCCAATGGTGACACTACTCCGGTTTTTGGCGCTGCTGATTTGCCATTGACTACGACCCTTATATTATCCTCGGTTCTGCATGTTACAGGATCGCCTTTTAACCTGATTTCTGCTAATCGTCTTACTCAAGACCTAGATTGCAGCGTCACTTTCTCACCTACTTCCTTGGTTGTGAAGGATCGACGGACGCAGAGTATCAATGGTAAGGGTCAGTCGTCTAATGGGCTCTACCTCTTGGATGTTCCTCCTACTGTTATATCCTCGATTACTTTTGTTGATTGACATCGCCGTCTTGGACATGCCCCCTCCCGATTCTCAAGAAAGCTATTCCTGATGTCTCCCTTCAACAGTTTACTTGTGAATCATGTATCTTTGGCAAGTAACACCGTGTGTCCTTTTTACCTAATTGTACTCGGAGTGATACTCCTGCTTTAGTACATTCGGATATTTGTGGATCATATAAAGTTTCAAGTGTGTATGATTATCGTTATGTTGTTACGTTTATTAATGATTACTCGCGCATGAACTTGTTATATTTACTTTGCGATCGTGCTGAACTTGTCTCTACCTTTCGTGCATTTATTATTGAGACTCGTACTCAGTTCTCCACTGTTATCAAAGTTCTTCGTATAGATAACGCACGAGAATATACAAGTCATACCTTCTCTAATCTGTGTACTGAGTTTGGCATCATCCATCAAATGTCGTGCACTTATACTCTGCAACAAAACGGTGTGGCCGAGCAGAAAAATCATCACCATCTTGACGTCGCACAATCCCTCATGTTTCAAATGCAAGCTCACCCTATACTGGAACTTTGTGGTCTCTACTGTCTGTCATCTCATAAATCACATACCCTCCTCCATCCTCAACTTCACAACTTTGTTTAGTCTCTTTTTTCCTTCCAAACAGCCTTTTTCCGCCGTACCACATATCTTTGGTTGTACCTATTGTGTCCATAACCTTGGTTTATCCGCTGACAAGTTTGCTCCTCGAGCTACCAAATATATATTTATTGGCTACTCTCGCACAGAAAAAGGTTATGTGTGTTACTCTCTCATCGATCGCAAAATGGTGGTTTCAACTGATGTCACCTTTCTCGAGGACCAATCATTCCACTCCTCTAATCCAAATCCTTTTTTATCTCTCATCTTACTCCGTCCTACCATCCTTGTTACGTTTCGTCTTCTGCCACCTCTTCCAACGACATCATCGCCACCCATACCAACCCAAACCACCACTTTGCGTTTACACCCGCCGTCCTCCTAAATCTGATGCCCTATAGCAGTTACCCTCTACCAATGATTTTGCGCGGCCAACTGATCCGACATAATCCTCTACGGCTCATCCCTTGGCGAACTATGTATTCTTACATTGTCTCTCTCTGTCTCTTCTCAAATTGGTGTTGTCTCTATCTTCCATTTTGATCCCTCACTCTTTGCAGGAGGCTCTGTGATGGAGATCCGACGGGTGAGGAAGGTGGGCAGTGGTGTTGAATCCGTGAGAGGAAGAGAGAGAGAGTAAGAGAGGCAGAGAGAGAGAGAAGGGTTAGGGTTAGAGATTTGGAGGAAGAGAAAAAACATACATTCATCCGGGATAAACATTACAAGGTCCATGCGTCCCCTTATAGTGGCGATGAGTGAATACAAAAGGAAAAACTGAATTTTGAAAACACGGGAAATACTAAAAATGTGCCAGTTAAACATAGAACATAATAAATATTAATTAGAATGTAATAAATATTAATTAGAACATAATAATTATTAATTATCCACCGCGGTCTCGGTGGGCCCCTGCGGTATATGCGCCCGGCGCGTGTAGACTTGTCATTTGGGCTCGTCGTCGTGCAGTTCCGTAACAATGACGCCATATGGAAAATGTGTCTTGTCCTCAAGCCAGTAATCGGCGAACTGGCGGCGTAAATCATCCCGGGGAAGCCACGTCGCGTCTGAGTCGGGGCGACCAGTCAAAGCCACAAGAATCTCCTCTGATGTATGGTCCCTTGGAATGCAGCATCGGCGATTGGGGATCGAGGAGGGATAGCAAGGCGCTTCTCCGGAAAGTCGAGAACGGACGGGAGGTGATTTGTGGTGGCGTGCTCGCCCACCACCCACCGTAGCTGCGAGATATGGAAGAACGGGTGGATGCGGCACCCGCTTGGGAGGCGAAGGCAGCAAGCAACTGCCCTGATGCGGGCGAGGACCTCAAATGGCCCGAAGAATCAGGGGGGCAGTTTTGGGCACGGCCGGCGGGCCACCGAAAGTTGACAGTATGGGTGTAGCTTCACAAAAACTCTCTCCTACTTCGAAGGAGAGGTCTCGGCGTTTCTTGTTGGCGAAGGAAATCATCTTCTGTTGGACCCGTTGGAGGTGGTGCTTCAGATGATCCAGAATAGTGTCCCTGTCGCGAAGAGCGGTGGCCAGACTCTCCACCTGGCACTCCCCTAGAAGGTGGTGGACGATCGACGGAAGAGGCCGACCGTAAACGACCTTAAACAGGGTAGTGTCGACCGTCTGATGGTGGGCGGTGTTGTACGAGTACTCGGCCCACTCGAGCCACTTGGCCCAGTTACACGGTTGCTCCCCCCACGAAGCAGCGAAGGTAAGTCTCCAAACACCGGTTGAGGACCTCCGACTGGTCGTCGGTTTATGGATGATATGTTGTACTCGTGTGAAGTCGGGTGCCCTGTAGGTGAAACAGTATCGTCCAGAAGGTACTCAGGAAGAACAGGTCCCGGTCGCTTACGATCGGGGAAACCCGCGGAGGCGCACGACCCCCTGGATGAAGCTATCGGCGACCGTGGCTACAGTGTATGGATGTCGGAGGGAAATGAAATGCATATACTTTGAGAGTCGTTCCACCACAACCAGAATGCAATCGTACCCCTGAGAGCGGGGTAATCGTGCGATGAAGTCCATTGCGATGTCATACCACACGCGGTCGGGGATCGGGAGGGGCTGAAGTATACCACCCGGAAACACGGCTTCGTGCTTGGCCTTCTGGCAGGTGAGGCAGGCGGTCATGAAGGCTTTGACCTGTCGGAACATGTGAGGCCAATAGAGAGAGGCTGTCAGCCGTCGGTATGTCCGGTAAGCACCGGCGTGTCCCCCTGCCGGAGAAGCAAGAAACTCAGCTAAAAACCGGGGAAGCTGGGGGGAGGAGGGGGCGAGTACGAGGCGGCCATTGAAGAGTAGGCGGTCGTTTACCAAGAAGTAAGGTGGGTGGGTTGTGGCGTCCGCGATGAGTGCAGTCCCGATCTCGTTGAGCGCCGGGTCCACTTCCACTTCCCGTTGGAGGGCGTTCGCATCCTCCCAGACCGGGCGGGAGATGGCTGCAAGTATGGGGCTGCGAGAGAGCGTCGGCCGTGCGGTTCGTCTTCCCCGGCCGGAACTCGATGCTGAAGTCATAGCCCAGTAGCTTGGCCACCCACTCCTGCTAGGCGGGCGTAGCAACCTTTTGTAGTAGGAGATAGCGGAGGCTGCGGCGGTCGGTGCGGACCACAAATCGTCGGCCCAGGAGGTAGGGCCGCCAGTGCTGCACTGAGAGGACGAGGCCCATGAGCTCGTTCTCGTACGCTAATTGGCTACGGATGGTATCCAAGAATGCACAGCTGAAATAGGCCACCGGGCGGCCGGCTTGCATGAGTACGGACCCCACGCCGATGCCCGACGTGTCGCACTCCACGAGGAAGGGCTGGGAGAAGTCCGACATAGCTAACACCGGGGCACAAACTAAAGCTTGCTGGAGAGTGAAAAAAGCGGCAGAGGCTGCCGCCGACCACTCGAAGGGGCCCTCAGCCAACTTCTTCAAGAGCTGGGTGAGGGGTCGGGCAATCGTGTCATACCCTCAAATGAACCGTCAGTAGTACCCTGTCAGGCCCAGGAACCCGTGAACATCGCGGAGAGACGATGGGGTTGGCCACTAGAGGACCGCCTCGATCTTATTGCTATCTATCGCGACCCCTGCAGCGGAAATGGTATGCCCTAAGTAGCACACCTCTGGAACCCCAAAAGAGCACTTTGTTGGGTGGAGCTTGAGGTGGTGGTGCCGGAGCGTAGCCAACGTCTGGTGGACGTGTTGTAGATGCTCCTGCCAAGAAGAACTGTAGACCAAGATGTCATAAAAAAAACAAGTATATGCTGGTGAAGTATCAAGCGAAAGATGTCGTTCATCGCGGCCTGAAAGGTAGCCGACGCGTTGGTCAGGCAGAATGGTATAACCAAGAACTCGTAGTGGTCATAATGGGTCTGGAAAGCCGTCATGGCAACGTCGGCCGATCGAACGCGAATCTGGTGGTAGCCCGCACAGAGGTCCAGCTGGGTGAAAACGGTGGCGTCGTGGAGCTTATACAAAAGTTCCTGGATCACCGGGATCGGATACTTGTCCGGGAATATGGCCTTGTTAAGCTCTCGATAGTCCACGTAGAAGCGCCAGCTGCCGTCCTTCTTTCTGACCAAGAAGACCGGGCTGGAGAAAGGGATTGCAATGGGGCGTATGAGGGCCCCCCATCAGAATGTCGTGCACGAGCCTCTCGATCTCGTCCTTCTGCACGTGCCCGTAGCGGTATAGGCAGACCGAAACAGCCGACATGCCGGACCGAAGAGGGATGACATGCTCGTGTGGTCAGACTGGCGGCAACCCGAATGGTGTCGTGAAGAGGTCCGCAAACTCAGACAGGAGGTCCTGCATAGCCGGTGGTGGTGATGGGGCCGGTGGCGCTGCATCCGAGATGGACCAGAGCCAAGTCGTAAAATGGATATCCGTCGTCCTCTGAATTGTGCGGGAGGAGACGGGGGAGCAGAGCAGTGCATCATCTCCCATCAGGCAGCACTCTCGTCCGTCCTAGAGAAACCACATCGGCATGGTTCCCCAGTTGACTCGTACGTCCCTCAGCGTGCAGAGTCATGCCACCCCCAGGATGGCGTCGATCCCGCCAAGGCCGAAAATATAGAAATCCGTTGTCACCAAGAAAGGGTCTACTGAAATCGGGACGGATGGGAAACGACCCTAGATCGAGCGTCGGCGGCCATCGCCCAGGCTGGCCGTGAATTCTGGCGAAAGTTCTATCAAAAGGTGGAGCTGTTGGGCCACATGAGAGGAGAGGAAGTTATGACTCGCCCCGCTGCCTACCATAAAGACGATGTGGCAGTCGCCCAGCTTTACCGCCAATTTCATGGTCTGTGGCCCTGAAATGCCGCCCACAGAAAAGCACGGAAGCTCCAGCTGATGAAGGCCTGCGTCAGTAGAGCCCTCGGTGGTGTCCTCCTCGCAGATTTCAAGGTCTTCGAAATCCGCCAAAGTGATTTCAGGTTCGTAGTCACTGATAATGGCGCGGAATTCCTTGACCGCACAGACATGGGTGGGAGAGTAGGGTTTCTGACAGCGGAAACACAACCCTTTACGTCGGAGAACTTCAAACTCGTGGTTAGAGAACCGCTGAGGGAGGGACGACCGGTCGGGATGGCCGAGTGGCTGGAGGAGGGCGAGGTGTTAGTGGCGTTGGAGTAGCGGTTTGCCACGGTCGGCCCCCTGACGGGGGTTTGCCTGGAGGCGGCGGGTGTCATGGCGATAAATCCGTCTCTACGAGGCGGGCCATGTCGAGGACCTCGGATACCGTCCGGGGGTGATGAATGCGAAGCTAGGAACGGATGTGGGGCAGAAGGCCCTGCATGAAGAAGCTGAGGTAGTGATCTGGTGGTAAGCCCGGAACATGGGTGACGAGGGCCACGAATTCATCAATGTAATCATCCAGCGCACTGGTTTGGCGTACTCCACACAGCCGTTCGATGACGGGAACCGGAATAAAATTGTCATAGCGGCGAATCATCTCCTGCTTGATCTCTGGCCAGGAGATTATTGAGTTGGACTGTCGTAGCCAGCGGGCCCAATATAAGGCGGAGCTGTCGAGTCCCACGACGGCGGTGGAGACTTGTCCTGCTCGGAAGTGCGATGTACGTCAAAGTACTGTTATGTCTTTGCGATCCACCCCATTGGGTCTACACCGGCGAAAGTGGGGAGGTCCAAGTGAAGGGATAGACGTTGGGAGGAGGTCTCCCCGTTGTGTGAATGAGGGGCGGTCTGAGGATGTACGTGTCGTTGGTTGGGCATGCGGATCCGCTTGCGGACCGGTGTCGGGTGGTTGGAGAGCGTCGAATTTGGCGTGAAGGGCGAGCAGGGAGGCATGCATAGAGGCCACGAGGGACTCCTGGGTGTCGACACGATGTTGAAGGGTTTCATTGGCGCTTTCCAGTTGTGTCTCGGTCGTGAATCGGGTCGTCGGGGCCATGGTGCGGTGCGAGCGCGGCAGAAAAAATTGCGACGGTGCGCGGCTGGCTGAGCGGCGAGGAGGTCCGGTGTACTGGAGGCGACGCGGGGCAGCGGCCCTGAGAGCGCCACGGGCTGCTGATGTGACACGACGACGGTCTTGTTACGGTGCGGGCCGCTGTGCGCGGGTGCAGCGCGGAAACGACGCAGGTCGCGGATGCGGAAGAAAAATCGCGGATGCGGCGCGGGCTTCGGCTGGCGCTGGTACTCCGACGACCTCGGTGGCGGGCGGTCCGACAAGTCGGACTAGTTTGATGGAGATCTGGCGGGTGAGGAAGGTGAGCGGTGGTATTGAATCTGTGAGAGGAAGAGAGAGTAAGAGAGGGAGAGAGGGGGGTTATGGTTAGAGATTTAGAGAAAGAGAGAAAACATACATTCATCTGGGATAAACATTACAAGCTCCACACGTCCACTTATAGTGGCGAGGAGCGAATACAAAAGGAAAAACTGAATTTAGAAAACATGAGAAATACTAAAATGTGATAGCCAAACATAGAACATAATAAATATTAATTAGAACGTAATAATTATTAATTATCCACCGCAGTCTCGGTGGGCCCCTGTGGTATACGCTCCTGATGCATGTAGACTTGCCATTTGGGCTTGTCGTCGTGCAGTTCCGTAACACTCTGCATCATCGCGGTGGCGTGCTGCTATGGATGAGGAAATGCTTGTCTTTGGGCTAACCAGACCTGAGATCTTGTCACACTTCCTCCCGAGAAGACTTGTGTGGGGCGTAAGTGGGTTTATACCATCAAACATGTTCCGGATGACACATTCGACCGCCTTAAAGATCGGCTTGTGGCTCGAGGCTTCACTCAACAATACGGCCTCGACTACGAAGAGACTTTCTCACCAGTTGCCAAGATGAATACGTTTGGGTCCTTCTCTCCTTGGTTGTTCATCGTCAATGGCTCTTACATCAGTTGAATGTCAAGAATGCTTTCCTCAATGACGACCTTCACGAAACTGTCTACATGCATCAACCTCCCGAGTTTGAGACCACGGAGGAGTCACGTATTTGTCACCTGAAGAAATCTATTTATGATCTCAAGCATTGATCATATAAAATAACATTGATCTTATATATTGGGATTGGAGTTACACATTGATCATATAAAATAACATTAAGCCAACAATTACATGATCCAGCTTTGTTTGTGCACTCTTCCTCTCGTTGTCGCACTCTTTTGTTACTTTATGTGGATGATATGATCATTACTAGCGATGATCTTTCTCATGTAGCTTTCGTCAAACATCACCTTCTAGAGAGGATGAGTGCTGCATGCACAAAATATGAATAGCAGCTATCTAAATAACACTATAATTAACAGTAAACCAAACAGCCCCTACATTATCTTTTCTTGTAAAAGTTTTTATAGCATTATTTATGATCATGAAGGAATTTAAAGAAATTTCCATCCGTATTTTTCAGTACTTAAGCCTTTTACCTGGAACTCTAAATCAATCTAGAAGCCATAACGGTTTCAAAATGTGTGAAGCAATGGAAAATTGAATTACCTGAGTGACTAAGAAAGGAGCAAGATTTGCGTTTCCTTTTTCTGTAAAAAAAGAATATAAAATTGTGATTCTCATAAGCTTCCAAATAACTTTCAGGATTGACAAACTTAGACAAGGAATCATACTGTGGTATAAATGGATCAGCATTTGTTCTCACAAATTCATCGACCCTACAGAAATTACCATTAATTAATTCATTAGGAAGAGTGCGAGCATAGATTCAAAAGGTAACTAAGCTTAAAATTCAAAAAAGGATATTATAAGTGGTTCAAAGGATCCTTATTGCTACTCACGGGGTTTGATTAGGACTTCGTTCGGCGCAGCGGTGGCGGTCACAAATGCGGTGGTTATGAACCATCGTTCACGAATGTCTGACCTCACCTACGGAACTTCATTCATTTTTATGTTCAAAACTAGTTTTGTTTTTTGATGGTGGTCATAATTGTTGTCGTATAAAACATACATTTTATGACGGTGGCGTATTTATCAGACTCACCGGAACAAAAAAGTCGCGCCAACGGAGCCTAGATTGGTATTAAGCATCAGAATATTGATAAGAGTGTACAGAGAATTGCATTTAGGAAAATAACTAAAAGCATACAAAGATCAAAGAAAATGGTGCATACTCTTTGCAGCATATGGAAACAGGCTGAGCATCTTCAAGCGACTGTAGCTCCTCCTGCTTAAGATGGAGTTTCAAAATTCATTTTAAATTTATAGAAGCCAATATACATAATAACGCAGAAATAGGGGGAGGGGGTGGGGGTGGTTAATCAAAATTCATTCTTAAATTGCATACTCTTTGCAATTGAAAGTGCATGAAAATTCCATGCTCATTTCTTATTTAAATGGGGGGTTTTGAATCAAAATCTACTCAATCAAGTAAAAGGATCTCTGAAATCAGTAAATTAATACAGCAGAGGGTAGGTAAAATCTAAACAAAGAAAAAGGTATTACGGCAGTCTTTATAGGAAAATAGAACACCTTCAAAAACTAAGGGAATGACAATAAGTAAATTTAACGCACACACAAATGGGTAGTTATCACATAAGTCATTGAAATTTGGACTCGTGGCCTCGGATTTTCTAAAATTGCTACATAGTCGGGATTCTGAGATAAGGAAGAGGAAGAGTAAAGAAGAGAGGAGGAGAAGAGAAAACATAGATTTTCATTTTCATCATACTTTCAAGATAATTCCAATAGGGATATACATAGTATTTATAGTGCCTAATCCACAATACGCAATGACAAAATGGTAAATAACTCATGGCCCGAATTACATGCGCGATAATAAAAAGATACGGCTGATGGGCGTGTTCCCTTGCGCACCACTAGCAGCCATCCGTCGTCGAATTGGGATTCTTGTCCAGGTCGTCTTGGACCCAATATCGACATATATGTCGCTTCTCGTCTACTCGACCTCACCCACTTCCGTTTTCATAACAAAAACACTCCACTTAAGTAGGTCTAAGCACATCGTGGTTTTAGCTGTCACTTAAAACCGCAAACCGAACCGGAACCGAACCGGAACCACAAACAACCGGACCGAACCGTTTGCAAATTATTCGGGTTCGATTTGAATTTTGGAACGTGAACAACATTGGTCGGGTGTGGTTCTTACATATTATTATCCGGACAGAACCGGAACCGGAACCAGAACCGCAACATACAAGTCTCAAGCGGTTTCAAGATTTTTAGACCCGATCCGAACCGGACCGAAGTAGAACGAACCGCACCCGTTTATTATTATTATTATTTTGTTATTATTTTATAATTTATCTATCATATTTATACTTACTATCACTAGTGAAGCTGATGCAGTTTGAACTCAAACCGCAATCAACTAAAGGGGGTCGATTTTGGACCGAACAAAATATCACCGCATAAAAACCGTATGATATGGTTTGACATTGTTGTGGTTTGGAATCAATTTTTGCAATACATTTTTTATTTTTATGCATTTATATAATATATTTTCAATTTTACTTACATATTTTTTTTTGAAATATTTTATTTAAAAAATATAGAAGATATACAACTATTATTTATTAGTAATCATGAAAGACAACTAATTGTAGCGGTTGTTACGGTTGAGCATGCCGACGAGACGTGCGCAAGCCCACTAGAATTTTTGGCAAGTCTACACGCGTAGGAAGACAATTGATATTATCCCACCGATCATGGAAACGATCGTCGAAAAGTGGGCAACATAATTATTTCTATTTCGATGTTGTTTGAGTTTTACTATTTGCAGCCCGCTTTTATTTCATTCTGCCAATTTTGATTTCGGTTTTAGTTGGAACCGATTGGAACGGTCCGAACCACATGGAATCGGACCGAACGATAGTGGCCGGTTTGGTTTTGGTTCTTGTTGAACGTAACGGAACCGTTGATACGACGGTTCCAAAAATTAAGCTGGAACCGGAACCAGAACCGAACCGGTCAAATCAATAAGGTTTTGGTTCTAATTGAAGAAATGTTACCTTGGTAGTTCGGTTCATGATTTTAGTAGAACCGGAACCGAAACAGAACCGTGAGCTCTATTCGTGGTTCCATTAATTATGATCCGGTGACAATCATTTACTTTAAGAGCTAATTAAAACGGTTTAGAGCCAGTAGGCCAAGTTCTTTGGAACAGGTATAATTATTCATTATTAAATAGGTAGACAAAACAAACACAAAGAAAGCTTTCATTTTTCTTGCTGGTCTTCCTATACTCCCTAAAAGGCTAGGGAGGTCCAGTCACTTTAATCTAATAAGAGAATTCATTTGCCAGTTAAATGTCAAGGCTGGAAGGTTATTATAACCGACCATGACCATTTTTGAGCCACATGGCAAAAGATTCTGTACATTATAAAGGATCATCTATCATGTGGCCAAAAAAAGGGGTGAAGGACTGGTCATAACCTGCTGGCGTGTCAAAGCAGTAAATGGCAATCATATTTTTGTATGCTTAGGCTGAAATAGGGTTTTCCTCTCAGATTTTTTGGCATTGGAGTTCCTTAAGATTAAGAAAGTATTACTTAATTCTATCTTTACATTCAATTCAATTAATCTAAAATTAAAGTGACTTTTTTCCCTATATGGCAAATAAATTCAATAATGTACTAATCATACATTTAGACTTTTATGTGATATTTTACTAATAAATATCAAACCTAGGGGTAGACTCTAGCCAAAAAGAAATGTGAACACACCACCTTGTTGGAGTCGTTTCTCTTATTCAGACACCTTTTTTGATGTGTAAGTATTCGTAAGTTCTTGCATCGATGAGAGTAATCCAAATCCACCATCCACTTTTGCAAAAATCTTGGGGGTCGGGGTAGGCAAGCCTGCCCCCTTAGATCCACCCCTGATCAGACCTATCTTTTACATCTAAGATATGAAATACGATATTTTTGTGTGTGTGAAATATGACTATTTTAAGATTAAAACATATTTATTTTAAAAAATAATTGATCACATTTAACATCAAAATGATTGTTTTCGCCAAAAAATGGTCATATTTTTTTTCATGGCAGAGAGATATGGTGATGAACAAACCCAGTATCCCTCCATGTGTACGACATTTAGCCGCAAACAGGTGAAATTTTTCTTGTTAATCATCACATTTAACATCTAGTTTGAAAATTAGAACTTATGCATCCAATCTATAACCAAAATTATTAGATCTTCATCAGACCTATCTTTTACATCTGCAATGTGAGATGCAATCATTTATTGGACTAATAATAATAATCAATTTTAGTAAGACAAAGGCTGTGTTTAGCACGGCTTTGATGGTCGTGAACGCGGTGGTTATGAACCGTCATTCGTGAACTCCCGACCTCACCTAAAGAACATCCACTTTCTTGTTCAAAACTAGTGTTCTTTTCTTAGCGGCTGTCATAAGTTGCCATGCTTAACATACATTGTTTGACGGTGATATTTTTGCCCAAACTCACCGGAGCAAAAAGAACGGTGCATCTAAGATCAAAATAGTCGTAAATGAATCCCAGAGCCAATGATCCCTTCGTCTATATGCTATTTGACCTCAAGCACAAAAATTTCTTTCTTTATGGGATTCTGAGAAATGGTCTTTGGGCCAATCTACTCTAACATCATATAGAATCACAAAGTTCATACTAAATGCACAAATCTATATCAATTTACTACTGAATTTTAATGTGAGGAGGCTAAATTAATTTACTGAGAAATTTTACAGCTGCCCGAAATAAATTGAATGACTGGAACAATTCATTGCAGTTATACACTTATTACAGTTACCATGAACTTCAGAGGATATAAAGTTAATAGAGGAACGGCCATGTCGCATCATGTTCTACTGTGATCTTTAACAATTAACATTCAACAGCCTCCGGGTTTTGGTTTTTCTCTCCCAAAAGGCTGCCATTACCCCGTCCTAGTAATAAAAAAAGGTTCAGGTAGCATGATCAGATTGGCAGGCACTGCTTCGCAAAACAACAAAGCAGAACCCACCATTGATGCAGACGTCGCAGGCAGGTCCACTATCGCTTCATCAGATAAACCTGATTCTTGGGCGATCAATCGCTTTCCCATACATATTCTCCGATTCCCCCAGCTTAATTCATTGAAATCTAAACAAAATTTCGATCTATGTGGTTTGTTTATCGGCCATCAAAATCAATCATGGCGCATTACGAATCAAAATCTCATGAGCATTAATTGCAAAAGAAGAGTGGGGGGGGGGGGGGGGGGGGGGGGGAATCGAGGGCTGCGGTGATTACCTCGAGAAGAGAATCTTGCGGTTAAGGATCTGCGCATCGAGCTGGAGACGGCGCGTCCCGCAGTTTTCCGGGTACTTGGGCGGCGACCTTGGTCGCGGCAGTGCCGGCGGTATGGGAGCTGCCGTCTTCGATGGCGACGCCGGCATTAGAGCGGCGCCGGCGAATCGGAGGTGAAGAGTGGTGGAGCGCGCGGGGGTGTGGAGAAGTGAGCTGCTCGAGAGTCGAACGCATTTATAGGGAAATGTGAGTCGGCGGATGGTCGCTGGCGCGAGGCGGGAGGGGTCCTTGAACCGTAAAAGTGCAGAGCGATCGAACCATTGACAGCACTGCACTTGACTGTACGGTGCGATTCAATGGACGCGAGCTGTTGCACTTTATCTTGCAGTGTGATCAACGGTTGCGAGCATCCAGAGATATGTTTACATCTCAGCGCACACATCTCAAATCGAACTGACATGTGCACGCATTTCAAGCGAGCTGAGATGTGGTCGCAGCCGTTGGATCGCCCCGCACTGCAGGTAGTAGAATGCAGCGGCTGCACTTTACTGCCCTCGGACCCGAGGCGGGAGCGCAATCAGCGGTAGAAATCGGGTAATAATTGAGCATGTGTCGCTCGTTATAAAAAATTCAGGCGAAAATCATTTTTTAGTTTATACGAGTGAGAGCACGGTGCTCCCCTATGACCAATCGTGATAGTATCATAATGAATAGTGCACTGGGACCCTCGTGTCCCGCACGACATTATCTTGGGCAAGACAATCGACATTGTCCTAAGTATTATATTCCACTCGTCACTCATTTTTACCGTATGCGCGTGAACTTGCAATGACGGAAGAACACATTTTTACTCTAGGTAGAACACTTTGTTTATATCTTTTAACTATTATAAGAGAAAAGTTATTTTTGATGAAACATTCAAAAATACCAATTATGCCCTCATTTTTATATTTTAATGACTTGACATATATTAGAATTTATTTCAAAGAATTTAAATAAAATGTCCATTCAAATAATTATGCTATCAAAAAATTAGAAGTCATGATGAAATTTCATTTAAATTAAAAAAAAAATTAGTAGAGCTCCTACACGTCTATGGTAGGTTGTCATTAGATATGTCAGCGGTGTATTCAAGGAAGGTTGTCATTATGCATATCAGTGATATTTCGAGGTGATGACATTAAGGCTCCGTTTGGGGGATTTATTTTCAGCGGTCAAGCGGTTACGACCGCATGTACCGGACCTTAATTTAGGTTCGGTACATGCGGTCGTAACCTCTTGACCGCTGAAAATAAGTCTCTCCAAACGGAGGCTAAATCAATCAACTTTATTAAAGTCAAAATTAAATTTTTTAGGTCAAAACGTGTTTTATTTTACAAATAAAAATGTAATATTTATGTTTTTACGATCATTTTGAGTGCTCATATGTATACGTTGCGGGCGAAACTCGCCTAGATGGGGCGGGCGAAGCCCGTCGTCGCCAGTTGGGTACTGTCACACATGATCATCGGGGCAGAGCGCCGTATCGGACACTAGTAAGAGCATATTTTTATAATAAGTCATAAAATTTAAAAGTTTTTTGTTTTTAATAAAATAAAAAGATTAAAATCAGAAAATAAATATTTGATTCAAGAATATATTTTTTAATATAGTATAAAAAAAATTTTATTTTATAAATTTAGAATTAAAAAATGAGCCTTAACATCTTAATGATTCAGTAGCATTGCAATATACGTTTTCTTTCTTCCATCGGTCCCGTCAATTCCTATGTTTGTCATATTGACGGTTTTTGATCGACTCCAACTTAGCGGATTTGGATTTCCCGGAGTTTGTACAGACAACTTCAAGGTAGAGTTCGATCCATCTCGCGCGTGGGATTTCAATCCAACGCGCGAGATTTTCTATTTTTTTATTATTTTTATTGCTTTTACTGTTCATTTTTGTCTTTTAACGCATGAATTCATCTCGCCGTAGAATTGACGAGATGAATTGCTCTCGCGCGTTGGATCGAACTCCACCCTAGAGTTCTCCATACAAAACTCCAGGCAATCCAGATCCCAACTTAGCAAGGTGATGGGGATCATAAACATAAAAGTGGATGAAGATCTTTAAGGGGGCATTGTGGAATGAATTTAATCACATGCTCATGACCTCCACCTCCGTACAAACGACGGAGTCTAAAAAATGTGCAATCGTGAACGCAAGATTATGAATCGTCATTATGAAGGTGCGATCTCACCTAAGGAAACTTGGGGATGCCATCATCGGTTGGACGCTCTCGTCTAGGGTGTTTTTAGTATCTCAAGGATCGAGTATGGAAGCAAATTCAGGGTAGGAATTTAAACTTCTTGGTGTTGCGAGATTTCTCAATAAGGCGTTGGGGTTTGGCGGATCATTCCTAATTTTTGATGAGTTGCATCCGTCTTCTGCGGTGTTTATATCGATTATCATCTGCTCATTCTGAATTTAATAAATGATTATCGTCGTCGTGATGATTTTGATAATCTTAAAATCCTTGAACCTAAGTTTGGACCTTAATTCTTTCATTGACAGGCCTTATAATCTTTACCACTCCTTAATACTGGTAAGTTTAAATAGTCTC